>JACEHZ010000606.1:0-337802 GCA_017893485.1 Hemerocallis citrina | reverse complement strand
CAAGTTATTAACTATTCATACACTATTGTAATAACTTTTTTACTTTCGTGGAATTAATAATATTATTTCTGACAATTTAACTCATATGCATCTTATTTTCTTCCGGGCCGTAATTGCACCATCAAGGCTGAGAGGGAGGATTGTGAGAGCCTTCTAGAGGGAGTAGTACGGAGATGAGGAGGTTGTGATTGGTCAGACCCTAGAGTGAGCTTCAGTTCCAATAAGCGAAGACGAAGACCCCACCCTCAAGAGATTTGTTGGAGGTAATTCATATGTTATGTTTGTACTCATTTTTCCATGTTCATCTATGTTGTTCCCACCATCCTATGTCTGTTGGAGGTATTTTTATTTTTGATTCATGTGTTATTTTTATACGGTAGTTTTTTTTTTCCAGTCGTCTGGATGTTTGTTAAATCATCATTAATAAAACAGAGTGACTATACTCTAAATTAAAAACAAAAAAAATAAAATTTCACCAAATCCAATATCCATGTGCTAAGTAGCTTGGTCGACAAGTTACTAACTACTCCCCAACTAACTTTTGACATTCATTGACCAAATTGAAGTTATATTCCCACGTATTTTTTTTAATGCCTACATCTAAAATACCCCTAATACAAATTATAGGTTATCAAATGCCTAATTTGATGACAAACACCGAAATGTTTACACAAATTCAGTTAAACGTCTCTCATAAAAACATCTCTAACAATAATCAATTCTTTTACACGATTCCGAAAGATTTGGCGGGACAAATCCAATTAAATCCGGAATCAAAGAATCAATTAACCCACAACCGTCCGATCAAATTGAACGGCTGGATTTAGTCTAAAACCTGTCCAAATCCCTATAAATACCCCCTCCTAGGATTCCCCAACAACTCGTTCTAATTTCCCAAAACCCTAACCCTAATTTCAAGAACCAGAAATGAAGATCATCGCCGCGTACCTCCTCGCCGTACTCGGCGGCAATGCTGCCCCCTCCGCCGCCGACATCAAGTCCATCCTCAACTCCGGTACAATATCCTCTCACAGTACCATCTCCTTCTCTTTCTATTTTTGGTAATACTGATTTCTTGATTTTGATTGGTTGCAGTCGGAGCCGAGGCGGAGGACGGGATGGTGAACCTCCTTCTGAGCCAAGTGGAAGGGAAGGACATCGCAGAGCTGATCGCGTCGGGACGCGAGAAGATGGCGTCGATCGCCGGTGGTGGTGGTGCTGCGGTGCCTCCCATGGGAGGCGGTGCTGCGGTTGCGGCGGCGGGTGGTTCAGTGGATGCGGCGGATGCGAAGGAGGAGAAGAAGAAGGAAGAGGTTGTCGAGGAGTCGGACGAAGAGGACTTTGCGTTGGACCTGTTCGGTTGATCATCGGTTGCTTCTTTTGGTGAAATTTTCAGTTAACTTTGATGATTAGGTTTTATGTTTAATCATAGTATGCTAGTTTACTGTTTCTGTTCACGTGTTAATCTGGAATGGTAGCCACGACTCCTGACTTTTGTTGAATGCTTTTCCACTGTTTTGTTTTCCCGTACTTTAGAGGGATTTTATAGTAGTTATCATTTAGTTTTAGTATATGATTCTGATCTGTTTTTGTCCGGGGATTCGATTTATTTCTTGTTTTTGGCAGTGTGGTGGGTCTGAGTTTGGTTGCTATGGAAGTATCGATAATTATGGTCGATGTTTCTCGGAATTCTTGCGATTGCAATTCTTTAATTATCGATCAATTTAGAGAACAGGGAAAGACAATGGGCTTGTCCAAGATTGGAATAATTTACAAGTGTTTTGGGAAATCATAAAATTTTAGTGTATTATTGCTCTAGTTTTGATCGATTTTCTCATTTGCTTGCTCTGCCTTTTTGCATATACGGGTGATCTTTTTTTTGCTGATTCTGTGATTATGCAAATCTTTTTGGTCTCCTGAAATATTTACATGGCGATTATTAAGCATTTAGGTGCATTAAATTTGAGAATTAGAGGATCGATTGGTACACTGGAAGACTGATAAACTATATATGTTTTGAAGTGTAGTGTGGATTATAAAACTATAAGATAGAGGTTGATGATTGGTCAATGGTAAGTTGCATGCAGACTTCACGTTAGCACTAAAACAAGGTTTTTTGTGGGGACAAATGATTGTCTGCTATGTTCCCCCATTGCGCGGGGGGGGGGGGGGGGGGGGGGGGGGGGGGTCCGTCGTCCGTCCGAGTCCGGCTCAAGAAATGGTCCGATCGTGGACTGTTCGAGCTGTTATACGAACCGAACTCGAACAAATTATTAGGTCCGATTTTTTACCGAGCTCGAGCCGGGCATAAGTCCGTCCGAGTATTATTGCGTTCCGATGCTTTATCGAATCGAGTCCGGACTATTAAAATTTTGTCTGACCTAGACCGAGCCGGACATAAGCCCGTCCGAATAGAATTTTGGTCCGAGCTTGAACATATGATTGTCCGATCCTGTCCGGTAGTCTTTAGGGTCTTGCAGCTATGTGGGGGCCTGAGGATCAGGCCCATTTAAAAATTTAAAAAATTTCCTAAAATTATTAAAAATTTTGAATTTTTTCCCCCTTAAGTCTATTAAGTTTAATGGTTTGGCTAAGAATTATTAAAAAACCTCTATATATTTATATATAGCCATAGGAGTTTTTATTGGTCCTCATGGCAAAATTATTCTAGCTTCGGCCCTACATGCTGCTACTACTAACGAAGTGAGGACGAGTTCCTCTAATCACTCAAAAGAATCTATAGACTATGGTAGGAGACAATATCATCCATTTAGAGTTGCGGGGAACGTCAGGAGAGTGTCAGAAGTTTTCTAGATCTCCGTGAGGGTCTTTTAGCTCTCAATATGATTGAACAGATTAGTCTTGCCGTCGTATAACCCAGTTGTGGGCGTCTTGAATCTATTGGGGATAGGAGCCTCCAGAATTGCTTGGGTGAAAGGAGGGCAACTTGCATGAATCACGTCTGGTCGGTGCCTGTCTGCCCGCCCTATTTGGTTGAGGTGATTATTCGTTTCTTGGAGGCGAAGAAGCATTTGGTCATCACGTCTCTTAGGTAAGATGACCAGCGAGACTCCACCTCTTGATGTGCACTGCTAAGTTGCCAACCTTCTTTGCGGCCACCTTGGAGGACCCTCAAAATATGATCGGTGAAGTCTTTGAATTCGACCTGAGTTACTGGTACCTCATCTTGTCGGTGCTTCCTGGGAGTTTGGTGGCTCATAGGGGTTGGGCTTCGTTCCTGCTGTGAAGGACTTCCACGTGACCTTGGGTGTCGTGGTGAAGGAGACCTCCGATTTATAGGACGCTCCGTGCTGGAGTTATCATGGGAACGTCTTGCATTATGACGTTGACGAAGGTCTACCCCTTCCTGTCGGGAGTTGATAATTTCTCGAAGGTCTCGTTGTTCTTGAGGAGCAATTGAAGGATTGACAATGTGTCCGTCGACCTGACTTTCAGAGGGCTTAGTCTCCAGATGTGGGTTGTAGTCCACAATATTTGGCCATTTTTAAGAAATATCATATTCATTGTTCCGACGATATAGTCAACAGTTTTTGGCCAATTTCATGAAATTTAGTTTTTTCACTGTTTTGTTAACTTTTTGCGCGCTATATAGTCCACAATTTTAGATATATTTCGTGAGATGACGTATTTCAATGTTTTGGCCGTATTTAATGGGCTATTGCCCATAATATTCGACAATTTTTGTGAAATTTCTTATTTCACTCGTTTGACCTCATTTTGTGGGCTCACAGTTTTCTGCAATGTGAAATTTTGTATTTCACTGTTTTGACCTTATTTTGTGAGACTAGTTTACAATTTTCAGATAGTTTTGTAAAATTTTGTATTTTACAGTTTTGACCACATTCTGTAGGCCATAAATCCACAATTTTCGGGTCTTTTTCATAAAGTTTGTATTTCACTATTTTGACATTGTTTTGTGGGCCATAGTGTAAAGTTTTTGGTCATTTTTGAATTCGTATTTCACTATTTTGGTCACATTTTGGATATTTTGTATTTCACTGTGTTGACCTCATTTTGCGGGTTATGGTCTACAGTTTTCGAACAATTTCATGAAATATCGTATATCACTGTCTTGACAACATTTTCAAGGTTTTAGCCAGTTTTTAGTCAATTTCATTAAATTTCATATTCACTGTTTTTACCACTTCTTGTGGGCTATAGTTCATGATTTTATATGAATTTCACAAGATTGCATATTTCACTATTATGACCTCATTTTGTGGGCTAGTACACAGTTTTTGGCAATTTTCGTCAAATATTGTATATGACTGTTTTGACCTCATTTTGTAGGATATAGTTCACAATTTTCGGCTATTTTTGTCAAACTTCACATTTATCTATTTTGGTCATATTTTGTGGGCTGTAGCACAATTAATTCGGCAATTTTCGTGAGAATTCATATTTCACTCATTCAGCCTCATTTTGTGGGCAATATAGTCCATAGCTTTCATCCATTTTCGTGAAGTTTTGTATTTAACTGTTTCCACGATCTTTGGCCATTTTCGTGAGATTTCGTATTTTATTGATTTAGTCCCATTTTGTGTGCCATAGTTCACAATTTTCGACTACTTTAGTCTAGTTTTGGGTTTCACTATTTGGGAGTCATTTTGGGGTTAGTCCATCGCGTGACTTTCGTGAAATTTCGTATTTTTTTGTTTGGCCTTATTTTGTGGGCTATAGTCAACATTTTTTGGCTTTTTTGAAATTTCTTATTTCATTGTTATGGGGGCTGTGGTCCAATGTTTTTGGTAATTTTGTTGAAATTTCGAATTTCACTATTTCGGCCTTATTTTGTGGGATATTCATAGTTTTCAGCCACTTTCGTGGGCTATATAGTCCATAGTTTGTTGAAATTGATTATTTCGTGGGATATTCTTATTTTGTTGAAATTGATTATTTCCTATTTTAGCTATATTTTGTGAGCTATATAGTCCATAGTTTTTTTTTGCAATTTTCGGTAAATATATTATTTCACTGTTTTAGCCTCATTTGTGCACTTTTCAGTCACTTTCGTGAGAATTTTTATTTCCGTCAATTTGTGGGCTATAGTACACAGTTTTCGATCACTTTCATGAGATTTCGTGTTTTACTGTTTTGACCTCTTTTTGTCGGTTATAGTCCAAAGTTTCTGGTTGTTTTAGCATCATTTGTGGGCTATAGTCCACATTTTTCGGTCACTTTCGTGTGATTTTTATTTTCCTCATTTTGTGGGTTATAGTACAATGTTCTCGATCACTTTCACGAGATTTCGTATTTTACTGTTTTGGTCTCATTTTTTGGGTTATAGTCCACAGTTTCCGGTCGTTTTCGTGAAATTTTTTATTTAACTGTTTTAGCTACATTTGTGGGTTATATCCACAATATTCGGCCACTTTCGTAAGATTTTTTATTTCTCTCGTTTTTGAACTATAATACACTGATTTCGATCACTTTCATGAGATTTCGTATTTTACTGTTTTGGCCTCATTTTGTGGGTTATATAGTACACAGTTTTTGGCTGTTTTCGTGAAATTTTGTAACTGACTGTTTTCTCGTTATTTGTGGGTTATATAGTTCACAGTTTTTGGCCACTTTGTGTGATTTTTTATTTCCCTCATTTTGAGGGCTATAGTTTACTTTTCTCGATCACTTTCATGAGATTTCGTATTTTACAGATTTGACCCCATTTTGTGGGTTATAGTCCAAAGTTTCTGACCGTTTTCTTGAAATTTTGTATTTGACTGTTTTAGCCTCATTTGTGGGCAGTTTTCAGTCACTTTCGTGTGAATTTCTACTTCCGTCATTTTATGGGCTATACTACACTGTTTTCGATCACTTTTATTAGATTTCGTATTTTACTATTTTGGCCACATTTTTTGGGTTATAGTCCACAGTTTTCGTACGTTTTTGTGAAAATTTTTATTTGACTGTTTTAGCCTCATTTGTCGGCGATGGTCCACAGTTTTCAGTCACCTTCGGGGAAATTTTTATTTCCGTCATTTTGTGGGCTATAGTACATTGTTATCGATCGCTTTCATGAGATTTCGTATTTTACATTTTGGCCACATTTTGTGGGTTATAGTCCACAGTTCCCGGCCGTTTTCGTGAAAATTTTATTTGACTGTTTTAGCCTCGTTTGTGGGTTATAGCTCAAAGTTTTCGGCCACTTTCGTGTGACTTTTTATTTCCCTCATATTGTGGGCTATAGTCCACAGTTTCCGACCGTTTTCGTGAAATTTTGTATTTGATTGTTTTCGCCTCATTTGTGGGCTTTAGTCCCCACAGTTTTCGGCCACTTTGTGTGATTTTTTATTTCCCTCATTTTTTGTGTTATAATACACTGTTTTCGATCACTTTCATTAGATTTCGTATTTTACTGTTTTGGCCTCATTTTGTGGATAGTCCACAGTTTCTGGTCGTTTTTATGAAATTTTGTATTTGATTTTTTAGCATCATATGTGGCCTATAGTCCACATTTTCCGGCCACTTTCGTGTAATTTTTTTATTTCCCTCATTTAGGGGGGCTATAGTACACAGTTTTCTTTCAGTTTCAAGAGATTTTGCATTTTACTGTTTTGGCCTCATTTTGTGGATATATAGTCCATAGTTTCCGACCATTTTCGTAAAATTTTGTATTTGACTGTTTTAGCCTCATTTGTGGGCTATAGCCCACACTTTTCGATCAATTTCACGATATTTTGTATTTTACTGTTTTGGTCTCATTTTGTGGGTTATAGTCCACAATTTCCGACCGTTTTCGTGAAAATTTTTATTTGAATGTTTTAGCCTCATTTGTGGGTTGTAGTCCATATTTTTCGGCCACTTTTGTTAGATTTTTTATTTTCCTCGTTTTGTCGGCTATAATACACTGTTTTCGATCACTTTTATGAAATTTCGTATTTTACTGTTTTGGTCTCATTTTGTGGGTTATAGTCCACAGTTTTCGGTCGTTTTCGTAAAATTTTGTATTTAACTATTTTCGCCTTATTTGTGGGCTATAGTCCACAGTTTTCGGCCACTTTGTGTGATTTTTTATTTCCCCCTCATTTTGTGAGTTATAGTACATTGTTTTCGATCACTTTCATGAGATTTCGTATTTTACTAATTTGGTCCTATTTTTTGGGTTATAGTCCACAGTTTCCTGCCGTTTTCGTGAAATTTTGTATTTGATTGTTTTCGCCTCATTTGTGGGCTAGTCCCCACAGTTTTTGGCCACTTTGCGTGATTTTTTGATTTCCCTCATTTTGTGGGTTCTAGTACACTGTTTTCGACCACTTTAATGAGATTTCGTATTTTACTGTTGTGGCCGCATTTTGTTGGTTATAGTCCACAGTTTCGGGTCGTTTTCGTGAAATTTTGTATTTGATTGTTTTAGCATCATTTGTGGGCAATAGTCCACATTTTACGGCCACTTTCGTGTGATTTTTTATTTCCGTTATTTTGTCGGCTATAGTACACTATTTTCGACCACTTTCATTAGATTTTCTATTTTTCTGTTTTGGCCTCATTTTGTGGGCTATAGTCCACATTTTCGGACCGTTTTGGTGAAATTTTGTATTTCACTGTTTTAGCCTCATTTGTGGGCTATAGTCCACACTTTTCGGTCACTTTCACGAGAATTTTTATTTCCTTCATTTTGGGGCTATAGTACACTGTTTTCAATCACTTTCACGAGATTTTGTATTTTACTGTTTTGGTCTCATTTTGTGGGTTATAGTTCACAGTTTCCGGCCGTTTTTGTGAAATTTTGTATTTGACTATTTTAGCCTCATTTGGGGGCGATAGTCCACAGTTTTTTCAATCACCTTCGTGGGAACTTTTATTTCTGTCATTTTGTGGGCTATAATTTACTGTTTTCGATCACTTTCATGAGATTTCGTATTTTACTTTTTTGCCACATTTTGTGGGTTATAGTCCACAGTTTCCCGCCGTTTTCGTGAATTTTTTTTTGACTGTTTTAGCCTCGTTTGTGGGTTATAGTTCAAAGTTTTCGGCCACTTTCGTGAGATTTTTTATTTCCCTCATATTGTGGGCTATTGTACACTGATTTCGATCACTTTATGGAGATTTCGTATTTTAATGTTTCGGCCTCATTTTGTAGGTTATAATCCACAATTTCCGGCCGTTTTCGTGAAATTTTGTATTTGACTGTTTTCGCCTCATTTGTCGGCTATAGTCCCCACACTTTTCGGCCACTTTGTGTGATTTTTTATTTCCCTCATTTTCTAGGTTATAGTACACTGTTTTCGATCACTTTCATGAGATTTCGTTTTTTTCTGTTTTGGCCTCATTTTGTGGGTTATAGTCCACAGTTTCTGGTCGTTTTCGTGAAATTTTCTATTTGATTATTTTAGAATCCTTTGTGGGCTATAGTCCACATTTTTCGGCCACTTTCGTGTAATTTTTAGTTCCCTCATTTAGTGGGCTATAGTATACTGTTTTCTATCAATTTCAAGAGATTTTGTATTTTACTGTTTTGGCCTCATTTTGTGGATTGTTGTCCACAGTTTCCGATCGTTTTCGTGAAATTTTGTATTTGAAGGTTTTAGCCTAATTTGTGGGCTATAGTCCACACTTGTCGATCACTTCCACTAGATTTCGTATTTTACTGTTTTGGTCTCATTTTGTGAGTTATAGTCCACAATTTTCGGCCGTTTTCGTGAAATTTTGTATTTGATTGTTTTTGCCTCATTTGTGGGCTAGTCCCCACAGTTTTCGGCCACTTTATGTGATTTTTTATTTCCCTCATTTTCTGGGTTATAGTACACTATTTTCGATTACTTTCATGAAATTTCATATTTTACTGTTTTGGCCGTATTTTGTGGGTTATATAGTCCACAGTTTCAGGTCGTTATCGTGAAATTTTGTATTTGATTTGTTTAGCATCATTTGTGGGCTAATGTCCACATTTTACCGCCACTCTCGTGAGATTTTTTATTTTCATTATTTTGTGGGCTATAATACACTGTTTTCGATCACTTTCATGAGATTTCGTATTGTACTATTTTGGCCGCATTCTTTTGGGTTATAGTCCATAGTTTGCGGACGCTTTCGTGCAAATTTTTATTTGACTGTTTTAGCCTTATTTGTGGGCAATAGTCCACAGTTTGCAGTCACCTTCGTGGGAATTTTTATTTCCGTCATTTTTGTGGGCTTTAGTACTCTGTTTTCGATCACTATTATGAGATTTCGTATTTTACTTTTTTGGCCACATTTAATGGGTTATAATTCACAGTTTCTGGCCGTTTTCGTAAAAATTTTTTTTTGACTGTTTAAGCCTCGTTTGTGGGTTATAGTTCAAAGTTTTAGGCCACTTTCGTGAGATTTTTTATTTCCCTCATATTGTGGGCTTTTGTACATTGTTTTCGATCACTTTCTTGAGATTTCTTATTTTTCTGTTTTGGCCTCATTTTTTGGGTTATAGTCCATAGTTTACGGCCGTTTTCGTGAAATGTTGTATTTGACTGTTTTCGCATAATTTGTGGGCTATAGTCCCCACATTTTTCAGCCACTTTGTGTGATTTTTTATTTCCCTCATATTCTGGGTTATAGTACACTGTTTTCGAACTTTCATGACATTTCATATTTTACTGTTTTGACATCATTTTGTGGGTTATAGTCCACAGTTTTTGGTCGTTTTCGTGACATTTTCTATTTGATTGTTTTAGCATCCTTTGTGGGCTATAATCCACGTTTTTCGGCCACTTTCGTGTTGTAGTACCCCGTATTTTTAAATATAATTTTAAAGGTTTATAAATGAATTAAAATGAATTTTTGGGAGATTTAATAAAATTTTTTTCTGAATAATTACCTTTTTTTTACACGTGCAAAACACGTGCAAATGTCTTCTTGAGATGTTCAAAGCCAAAATTATTTTATGGAAAATCATCATCTATTATTTGGGATTTATTTATATTTTTTCTAGATTTTTCTGATATTAATTGGATCTATTAAGAAAAGGAAGGATCTTTTTGCAAAACTGTTATTTTGAGGGCTGAAAGTGCAAAATTATTTTATGGACTTTTCAAATAGTGCCGACTGGAAATAAGGTGTCTATTTTACTTTTTAAATCTCAATTTCGTTGGTTCATATCAAGTTTCCAAGTATTGTGATCTATTTATGTAAAGTTATATTTTCAAGGGATTATTTTGCAAATGTGTTTAAAAACCCGAAAATCCTCATTTTCGGCTTATTTAAAAAGAAGTGCAGCCGTCTTTCGCTGCACAACACAAGGGTTTTATTATTCTTGGAGATTTAAGGAGTTGATCTTGGATTTCTCAAAAGAAAGGTTTTTCTTACCAGATTTTCTTCATTCGAGGTGAGTGATTTGTTGTGTTTTATTTTCTTTTGTGCATGTTGTATGTGAGTGACTTGTTTGTTTTCTTTTGATTTGTGTATGTTGTATGTGAATGATAGAAATGTTTTGGATTGTTCTTGGATGTTGAATTTCATCTACTAGAAAGCATGTTTAGGGTTTGAGTATGAATGTGTACATGATGAATTGGATGGATGGATGAAAAATTTGGATCTTGTGAAACCCTAGTGGTTGTGAATAAAATTGTATGTGGGTAATTCGAGATTGATGAGCGTCATATTAGAAATCAAGGGTAGACTATTTCTTTTGGATTAATGTTGGATTGACCGAATATGGTAGATTTTATGCGTGAATATGGTAGATTTTATGCATGAATCTAATAAAGATGAGATTTTTATCACATTTGAGTATTGGTTGAATGATACTTGATATGGTGATGTTATAAAATTGATTATGGTTGTGAGTTGTGATGGTAATTCAGTTTTTGAGGAATTTGAATGGAAAAGTATGAATCAAGAGATCATGACATGAAAATCGAAATTTGGAAATTTAGTTGAGTTGAGGAAATATACCAAAATTGGGGATTTTCTTTGAGATTTTGATATTTATATGGTTTGGATCTGAATACGAAACTATTTCAGTGATCAATAAATTTTTTTTAAGAACTCTATTTTGACTATATGCACAATCCATGTTTTAATCGAAAAAAATCAACAAAATCTCTATTTTTATAAATTCAAGTAGTTTTGATTTTGTTTTATGGACTATTATATGTCCTACAAGTTGTATTTGATCACATAAGAAATAAGCTTTTCGTAGAAATCGTTTTCATAAAGTAAAACTACGTATCGGTTGAAATGTGCACAACCAAAAGTATGCAGTAAATAGGTCGACAGTCGACTGGTATGATTTCTCAGTCGACTAACACGACCCAGCTGCAATGTTCTCTAGTTTTTCTTGAAATCTCGTTCTGGATAGTCGACTGATGACTTTTACAGTCGACTGGTACCACTTAGAATTATTTTCTCAAAATTATTGTAATTTTCTCCCTGGACAGTCGACCTATATCCTTTACAGTCGACTGCTATACTTAGAATTATTTTCTTAAAAACCATGGAACTCTCTTTCTGGACAGTCGACTTACGTTTGTCTATAGTCAACTGGTACTGATGTATCTTTATATTTTGAATGTTCTTTCAAATGATTTTTTCTCTAAATGTTTTAATCTATAACTTACTATTCTATACTTTATCTTCTACTGAACATATGTTTTCAAGTTGTTTTGACTGAGCAATTCATATTGGAAGATTGGTTTGGATATTTGAGTGTGAGTCTCTAGAGGGTGCGTGTGACCTTAGTATACCGGCAGTTGAGATATTTATGTTTGAGCCTGTTGAGGCATTTAGTTGATCAGTTGTTTGAGTTAAGTCCGGTAGGGTACACCAACTCTAGGAGATTCGTCAAGTAATTAAATAACCTAAAAATGATAAGGACAGGCACTAGTGGTGTATGATGAACGAGAACATGGGTTATGGACCTCAGTATGGCTTGCGGTGTGAGATAATTCCCGGAATTATCCAGGTGTGAGTGAAATAGTCTCCGGAATTACCTGTGGTGTGGGATTGATCTCCGGAATTATCGGGGTCGAGGCGACGCACATGTGGTATTCGTGTGATGAGGTGCCATTGCTTGCGGTGTGGGGTATTCTTGAAGATTCCCAGGTATGAGTGAAATAGTCTCCGGAATTATCTGTGGATAGAGATTGACCTCCGAAATTATCGGGGCATGGGCTAATACTCACAGTTTATCTTTATCTCGTAGTAGTCATCGTGTTAGGATTAGTTGCATAGCGGGGAATTAAACCCTATAATGTGGAGACGTTAAGGGCTTGCACCGGACTTATGTAGAGTGGGATGCATAGACTCCGACAAGTACGCATTAGAGAGTCAGCATATACACTTGTGTTTTCTTGACCTGCTTTTATGCATGTGGTTTCCTGTTTTCTACACTTGACACTTTGTTAGTTTCACTTGATGTTTTTATGTTTCCTTGCTACGTCACACTTTATGTATTCTTATTTATTACATGTTGTTTAAGAATCTATGCTTAACTTATGTTGTTTGTTTTTATGTCACTCACACATTTATGGCTGACCCCTTTAGTTTTAGGGATTAAGGTTATCTCTAGCCTCATATTTTTCAGGTGATTTCTTGTAGCTCAGATTTGGGTGCTTGAGTTCAAGTGATGTAATGACTTATGTAATTGTAAAAGAAAGTGTTGTAAAGAAAAGAGAATTGTGATTAAGGTGTATTGTATTCCGCTGTGCTATGAAAATGATTATTGAAATGAAGTTGAAAATTTTATTGGTGTTGACTTTGTTTAATATTACATTTGAAGTTGATGCTAGGAATTGTGCCACGTATTTTCTAAGATATTATATTAGAAATTCAGGGCGCTACACGTGTAATTTTTTATTTCCCTCATTTAGTGGGCTATAGGACATTATTTTCTATCACTTTCAAGAGATTTTGTATTTTACTCATTTGGCCTCATTTTGTGGGTTATAGTCCACAGTTTCCGACCGTTTTCGTGAAATTTTATATTTAACTATTTTATCCTAATTTGTGGGCTATAGTCCACACTTTTCGATCACTTTCATGAGATTTCGTATCTTATTGTTTTGGTCTCATTTTGTGGGTTATAGTCCACAGTTTACGGCCGTTTTTGTGAAATTTTGTATTGACTGTTTTCGCCTCATTTGTGGGCTATAGTCCTCATATTTTTCTGCCACTTCGTGTGATTTTTTATTTCCATCATTTTCTGGGTTATAGTACACTGTTTTCGATCACTTTCATGAGATTTCGTATTTTACTGTTTTGGTGTCATTTTGTGGGTTATAGTCCACGGTTTCAGGTCGTTTTCGTAACATTTTCTATTCGATTGTTTTGGCATCCTTTGTGGGCTGTAGTCCACATTTTTCGGCCACTTTCGTGTAATTTTTTATTTTCTTCATTTAGTGGGCTATAGTATACTGTTTTTATCACTTTCAAGAGATTTTTTATTTTACTGTTTTGGCCTCATTTTGTGGGTTATAGTCTCCACTTTCCGTCCGTTTTCGTGAAATTTTGTATTTGACCGTTTTAGCATAATTTGTGGGCTATAGTCCACACTTTTCGTTCACTTTCACGAGATTTCGTATTTTACTATTTTGGTCTCATTTTGTGGGTTATAGTCCACAGTTTTCGGCCGTTTTCGTGAAATTTTTTATTGGACTATTTTAGCCTCATTTGTGGGTTATAGTCCACAGTTTTCGGCCACTTTCGTAAAATTTTGTATTTGACTATTTTTGGCTTATTTGTGGGCTATAGTCCACAGTTTTCGGCCACTTTGTGTGATTTTTTATTTCCCTCATTTTGTGGGTTATAGTACACTGTTTTCGATCACTTTCATGAGATTTCGTATTTTACTATTTTAGCCCCATTTTGTGGGTTATAGTCCTTAGTTTCCTGCTGTTTTCGTGAAATTTTGTATTTGATTGTTTTCGCCTCATTTGTGGGCTAGTCCCCACAATATTTGGCCACTTTGTGTGATTTTTTATTTCCCTCATTTTGTGGGTTATAGTACACTGTTTTCGACCACTTTTAAGAGATTTTGTATTTTACTGTTTTGGCCCCATTTTGTGGGTTTTAGTCCATAGTTTTCGGCTGTTTTCGTGAAATTTTGTATTTGATTGTTTTCGCCTCATTTGTGGACTAGTCCCCACAGTTTTCAGCCACTTTGTGTGATTTTTTATTTTCCTCATTTTGTGGGTTATAGTACACTGTTTTCGACCACTTTCAAGAGATTTTGTATTTTACTGTTTTGGCCGCATTTTGTGGGTTATAGTTTCTGGTCGGTTTCGTGAAATTTTGTATTTGATTGTTTTACCATCATTTGTGGGCTATAGTCCACATTTTATAGCCACTTTCGTGTCATTTTTTATTTCCCTCATTTTGTGGGCTATAGTACACTGTTTTCGATCACTTTCACGAGATTTCGTATTTTACTATTTTGGTCTTATTTTGTGGATTATAGTTTACAGTTTTCGACCGTTTTCGTGAAATTTTTTATTTGACTGTTTTAGCCTTATTTGTGGGTTATAGTCCACAGTTTTCGGCCACTTTCGTGAGATTTTTTATTTCCCTCGTTTTGTGGGATATAATATACTATTTTCGATCACTTTCATGAGATTTCGTATTTTGCTGTTTTGGAATCATTTTGTGGGTTATAGTCCACAGTTTCCGACCGTTTTCGTGAAATTTTGTATTTGACTGTTTCCCCCTCTTTTGTGAGCTATAGTCCCCACAGTTTTCGACCACTTTGTGTGATTCTTTATTTCCCTCATTTTGTGGGTTATAGTACACTGTTTTCGATCACTTTGATGAGATTTCGTATTTTATTGTTTTGGCCTCATTTTTTGGGTTATAGTCCACAATTTGTGGTCGTTTTCGTGAAATTTTGGATTTGATTGTTTTAGCATCAATTGTGGGCTGTAGTCCACATTTTTCTGTAACACCCCACATTTTTATTTTAATTAAAAATGCATTTTTGCACGTATGATGCACGTGCTAAATTATCTATCTCTTTTCTTACCCTCATTTACTAATTTTAAGCATGCATAATTTTATTTAGCCTTCTTTTGACCCATGGACCTAGAGATTAAGTTCTAGCCCATTTGATTAATTTAAGGGAAAGCCCACTAGGATAATCAAACTAGTTAATTAAAAGAGTGCCCATGAATCAAGCCCATTAGCAAAATCCTAATTTAAGTTGAGCTTGGACTAATACATGACAAGTTACAACTTTTAGTACACATTTAGAGCTATGGAAAGATGTATTTATTTTGTTGTGCATGTGTGCATATGCACACATATGTTGGCCGGTTTTTACACATGGGAGTGGCCGGATTTTGTATAAGTGGGGGAGAGGAAAAGGTTGGGGTTATGGGAGTTGAGTTTTTGAAAGGTTGGGAGCATGAAGAGTTAGGAGTTTAGGAGTTAAGAAAATGAAGGGTTGAGGGGCAATTTAGGAGGGAGTTATTAGGTTGAGAATTTTGCACTTTAGACCCTAACAATATCCTATAAATAGCACCTCATTCCTACTTCTCTTTTGCACCAAATACAATTCAAAATAAGAGAAAGAAAAAGAAAGAGAGTAAGAGAGTTCTTGTGCTTAGAGGAGTTCTTGCTAGGAGAGGAGAAATTGCTAGGAGTTGTGCTTCCACTTTGTTCAATCTTCAATTGAGGTGGGTGGTCTCTATATATTTTCTAATTCATAGGTTGATCATGCTAGAATATGATAGTATTAATATAGATCAATTTGATGTAATGTGGGTGGTTTCATACTTTCTAGTTGTAGAACATGCATGCTAAAAACTATAAATGAGTAATGTAAGTTAATGTGGTTGTGAAATATGTAGATAAAATCTATGCTAGTATAATATGTAATAATCTTGTTGAGACTTAGTAATTGCCACCATGCTAATTAAAATAAGAATTCTTTTATAATATGAATCATGTTAGCATGTTTGCAAAATTTTGTACATGTCGAGTATATGAAATTTGCTGAAGAAAGTTATATTCAAATCATGCTTTGATAACTAAGAAAGAAGAAAGAAAACAAAATAAATTTAGTTAGTACCATGAGATGTGTTGACATATGTGTATTTTGCCATGTTATAATTGAAAGTATAAACTATTGCATGAAAGAGTCTTTTTGTGAAATTCTCATAAATAAGTGACATGCTAGTAAAATTGAAATTTGTAAAAGTAGGAACATAAACTAGTTTTATAAACACTACTCAAGTCTTATACAAGTTTATGTGAAAAATGAGAAAAAGAATTGTTTAAAGAAGTGGGAATAGAGTATTAATGAACTTAAAAATTGTCGTTTACTGTTTCTAAATTCAATCTCAGTCAAGAAAAATTCTATTTCAAATTATTAGAAAGATTTGATCTTTGGATAAATGAGTTGCATGAAAAAGAACCAATTTTCGATAATTTAAACAAAAGTATTGTAACGCCCCGAATCCCAATTTACTGAATTCGAGATGTTCTTCAGGATCTTTTCGCTTTCTTCACACACAATTTTACAAGGAATTTAAAATAACTTTACTTTTCCATCAGAGTTACAACATGTTACATTTGAATGTACACAGCGGAAGCAAAATATACAATATTTACATAAATGGACAACAACATGATCAACTCTTTAAGCATCCATTCCTCTTACATGAAATTTTATCCTGCATAAAACACTGTGGGTACGTCAGTTTATTCAACCGACGATAATTATATATGGCCATCCTCTCTATGCCAGGAACAGTATAATGAATCTCATTTCTTACAAATCACAAGCTGGTTCAACATAAGCATGCAAATAGGGGAACTTTTAATGATGTCGTGTCGTGATTGTGCACTTAAATCCTTAATGCAATTTACTTAATTAATTATGACACTAATGCACACTTGTTCGAATTCTATGCATCCCATACTACATAGGTTCGAGTGCAAGCCTCTTAAACGATCTTCATTTTAGTAGGGTTCAATCCCCCGCCATGACTTATTCTACTACTGTAATTCCAATGAGTATCCTAGATGAATCTATGAGTACAAGCATGTATCCTGGCCCCTGGAGTAGAATTTCGCGCCATGTCTTGACTCGTCAAGCATGCATTCTGCGACAATTCAGCCTCCTCCCTGAACACACTCCTCTTGCAGTCACCAAAACATCCCACAAGCGTGACTAGAGTCCGATCATTACTGAGTTGTGCCCGCGCCATGTCTTGACTCATCAAGCATGCATTCTGCGGCTCACACACCCGCACCGTACCCTAGCTCTCATACTCATGTTTTTCTCTCACCTTCATCACCTCCACACTATGTATTTAAGTTACATTAGAATCATGAATAAAATCGAGCTCTAGAGTTAGCCTCTCCATCAACCGGACTTATCATTTCATTTCACTTGACCAACCTGGTCTCAATATCATTTTATTCACTGCCGGGGAGACTTAGCTACTCTTTGTTCAATTTCAAATTCACAATACCCAATGGAGCATCATCAGCTCATAATTCATTTTAGAGTCTCTCAGACTTTCTCATCATGATTTCACATTTCATAATTTCATTTAATTCTCAATTCTCATCCATGATTCATTTACACAATTCATGCATCCATAACAGAGTTCATTGACTTAAATCACAAGGTTCACCATTACTAACAGCAAAATAACATGAATTCCAGTATACCAAAGTTCACTCTGTACAGTCGACTTGGAAGAACACCAGTCGACTTATACAGTCATACAGGGTTATCATAATGTTCGGGTTAGTCGACTGTGTACACCACCAGTCGCCTGTCCCGCAACTTCCATGTTCACAATATTAATCACATGACAGTCGACTGTTCACACATCAGTCGTCTGTCCTGGAGATTTCAACAGCAATATTTCTAAACCAGATCAGTCGACTTGCCACATGCATCGGTCGACTGGACAGATCCATTTTAAATTGGGAATTTACTTACAGTTTCTTACATATACTTGCATCATGATATCAATTAACAGTATATACCAATTCATGTTTCATAAACATAGTACCCCTTGCTCAGTAGCATTCACAACACAATTTTCCCAGTTATTAACATGCTCTTTAGAGGAACTACTACTCTAAACCTGTATTCACATTGCTCATACTTACATACGACAATGGGGATATAAATTTCAAGTCATCATCATGAGTCTACACAAATAGAATATCTTTATTCGGGGAACTATCAAACAGTCACTTTCAGAACGAGCATCAGTCGACTTAACCCCAAGTCAGTCGACTGAGCCGACAACTTCAGATGTTTATCTCCTCTAGTTCTTTTTGTTTGTTTACCTTCCCTCCATCATATGTGTCATAGGGAAAGACATACATTTTATGATCACACCATCATGGCTATTCACACACATTTTATCAGCACATTATGAAAGTAAATATCTCGTATCAGTCGACTGGCTCATATGGCAGTCGACTGTACCGCCAGTCTTGTCTCGAATTTAATAACATGTTCAAGCAATTTCTACCGCATTCAATTCACTTTTGCCACACGGTAACACTTCATGACAAATATAGCATTATTCCTACTTTAGAAGTCCTGAGAAACACCCACCTTTTGTGAAGAAAATAACGAAATCCCGCAAGTCCTTCAATATAGCGCAGCACTTCTTGCTCCTTGGTTCCACTCCGACTCCTCAGCAATGCTGCTTGCCTCCACAGAAAAGCTCCCACACACTCTCAGATACTCTTATAATCTCAGGGAATTTTAGTGTAAAAAGATAGGGATTAGAAGGGGTATTTATACTAGAAGATAGATAGAATGAAGGGTTGAGATCTATTTAGGAGTTGAAGAAACAATGGCTGAGATTAAATCGGAAGTTTAGAAACTACCCACACCTCAAAATGTAACCACCCATGATCTCACCCATCACTCCACAATCCGGTCAAGAAGTGTGCTTATTGCACGTGTACATAAAGTGCACGTGTAGGCACAAGCCACACTACAATATGTACCTTAAATACCCGGGAATAAAAAGGGTAAGAAATGCTACAATACAAGTTGTAGAAAATAGTAAGATGGTTTAAATTCATGGGCTTAAAACCAATTTGGGCAAAACTAGTTATTTTGTAAAAATGAGTAAATTAATGCTTTATAAAACGATGTTGAAAAATACTAGTCAATAATATTGCACAAGTATACCATATAAAATAAATAATCTTCCATATAAAAAGTCAGGGTATTACAAGTATATTGGTACAATTTCTAAACAGAAAATACACTTGGACTTACTGGTTAGCGAGTGCAATACAGAGCATTGTTGTGAGAGATCTTGGGTTCGAAACTTGATAGTCAGATCTATTTTTAATTTCTTTAAATTATTTCCAAAATTGAGGGTCAGTATATGACCATTTCGGCTTAGGATATTGACGCCAGAGTCCAATGGACTTACTGTCTAGCAGGTCTGGGTCCGGGCGTTGACTCCGGTTGACCAGAGATCATAGGTTCGAAACCCGAGCAACCCCCCCCCCCCTCCTTTTTTTAGTCTCTTTTGCTTCATACGAGAAAAATTTTAGTATGGAAAACTTAGATATGAACTTTATTATTTGTATAAAATGAAATGGAAAATATTAAGAGATAGTTTTCTTGTATATTTTTGAAGTATAAAAAGAAATGAAATTTTGAGAATAGAACTTTGTAGTGAAGAAAAGAAAAGTATTAATTCATGAAGTGATTTTTTTTGAGAAAATTATACCTTTTTGTTTAAGAAATATTTTAAAGTAAATTGAGACTTTGTAATAGCTTGGATTGGTTATAAAATTTCATGTGATAAAATTGTGTTCTTTGAAGAAATTATTATTTTTTACTTATAAAGATTATGAACGGATGAATAAGATCATGAATAGTGACAAGACTAAGAAAAATATTGCTTTGTGGATAAGATATTGATATTTTTTGAATAAGTTGAAAGATGAAAATATCTAGGTTTAAGATATGTTTATTGAAGCGTATGTGTACCCATGATTTCTTTTACATGAAAAAGTTATGATTTAGAGTTAGTGAGATCTCGGGTACCAGCACTGTTGAATTGAAAAGAATTGAGATACATTTTGAGATATGGCCATGGAGCTATCTCGTATTTGTTGATAAAGTTCGGTAGGAGATAAAACTAATTCTAGGTTTGGAAATTATTCATGTCTTGAACTAAATAATTAGGCACATAAGTGAAGATATAGTGAACCTGGGCAAACGCAAATGAGTTGCTTCTATATAGTCGGCGGTGGATCTCCGTGACTGTGATCGCTCCGTGGGAGACATGCTTTTATTTTTAAATCCGGGACTTTGCGTAGTCGGGCGGATAGTTTGCCATATCAAATGTACATACGTATACTGGGGCTGGAGGAGCACTTGCGGGATGATTCGCACAATGAGGGATCTATTATAACAGTCGGCGGTGGATCTCTGTGGCGGGGATCCATATTCGTGGAATGATCTAAACCTTGCTTTATTACTGGGTAGTTGTCATGGCGAGGGATCGAACCCTTTATTGTGGAGTACGTAGGTGCTTGCCCTCAGACCTATGTAGTTTGGGATGCATAGAATCCGAACATGTATGCATTAGTATCATTCTAGTATAAAAATATGTGCATTAGGCATTAAGGCATGACATATAATTACATTTTTAGCGTAGTCACGATTTAACACTTTATTGTTCATTCAATTTTTGTAATTTGTTAAAGTAATGAGATCGTTATATGTACGGCATAAACAAGGTAGCCGAGTATAACATTTTCGTCAGTTGTAAATGACTGACGTGCCAACAGCTTAATATGCAGGTAATGGACTTTTCATAAAGGAGTAAAGATGTTATGATGCAATTGATAAAGTTGTATAAGTTGTATGTTATTTTCAATGTTGAAATCTTTTTATTCTTCCGCTGTGTAAGTAAAATTGTAATGAACTCTGATGTTGTTGAAAAAGTTTTATTTTCCTTGTAAAATTGTACGAAGTGAAGTAAAGAACCCATGAAATCTTGAATTCGATCTTATTTGGAATTCGGGGCGTTTCATTTTCGGCCACCTTCGTGTGATTTTTTATTTCCCACATTTTGTGGACTATAGTACACTATTTTCGATCACTTTCATGAGATTTCGTATTTTACTGTTTTGACCTCATTTTGTAGGTTATAGTCCACAGTTTCCGACCGTTTTCATGAAATTTAGTATTTGACTGTTTTAGCCTCATTTGTGGGCTATAGTCCACACTTTTCGGTCATTTTCGGGAGAATTTTTATTTTCGTCAATTTGTGGGCTATAGTACACTGTTTTCGATCACTTTCATGAGATTTCGTATTTCACTGTTTTGGCCTCATTTTGTGGGTTATAGTCCACAATTTTTGGTCGTTTTCGTGAAATTTCGTATTTGATTGTTTTAGCATCATTTGTGGGCTATAGTCCACATTTTCTGTCACTTTCGTGTGAGTTTTTATTTCCCTCATTTTGTGGGCTAGAGTACACTGTTTTCAATTACTTTCATGAGATTTCGTATTTTTCTGTTTTGACCTCATTTTGTGGGTTATAGTCAACAGTTTTCGACCGTTTTCGTGAAATTTTGTATTTGATTGTTTTAGCCTCATTTGTGGGCCATCGTCCACATTTTTCGGTCACTTTCATGAGAATTTTTATTTCCGTCAATTTGTGGGCTATAGTACACTGTTTTCGATCACTTTCATGAGATTTCGTATTTTACTGTTTTGGCCTCATTTTGTGGGTTACAGCCAACAGTTTCTGGTCGTTTTCGTGGAATTTTTTATTTGATTGTTTTAGCATCATTTGTGGGCTATAGTCCACATTTTCGGTCACTTTCGTGTGGTTTTTTATTTTTCTCATTTTGTGGGTTATAGTACACTGTTTTCGATCACTTTCACGAGATATCGTATTTTACTGTTTTGGTCAAATTTTGTGGGTTATAGTTCACAGTTTTCGGCCGTTTTTGTGAAATTTTTTATTTGACAGTTTTAGCCACATTTGTGGGTTATAGTCCACAATTTTTGGCCACTTTCATGAGATTTTTTATTTCTCTCATTTTGGGGCTATAATACACTATTTTCGATCACTTTCATGAGATTTCGTATTTTACTGTTTTGGCCTCATTCTGTGGGTTATAGCCCACAATTTTCGACTTTTTCCGTAAAATTTTGTATTTGACTGTTTTCGCATTATTTGTGGGCTATAAGTCGACAGTTTTCGGCTACTTTGTGTGATTTTTTATTTCCCTCATTTTGTGGGCTATAGTTTACTGTTCTCGATCACTTTCATGAGATTTCGTATTTTACAGATTTGGCCCCATTTTGTGGGTTATAGTCCACAGTTTCCGACCATTTTCTTAAAATTTTGTATTTGGCTGTTTTAGCCTCATTTGTGGGCTTTAGTCCACAATTTTCAGTCACTTTCGTGAGATTTTTTATTTCCGTCATTTTTTGGGCTATAGACACTATTTTCGACCACTTTAATGAGATTTCATATTTTACTATTTTGGCCACATTTTTTGGGTTACCCACAGTTTCCGAACGTTTTCGTTAAAATTTTTATTTGACTATTTTAGCCTCATTTGTGGGCGATGGTCCACAGTTTTCAGAAACCTTCGTGGGAATTTTTATTTCCGTCATTTTGTGGGATATAGTACACTGTTTTCGATCACTTTCTTGAGATCTCGTATTAAACTGTTTTGGCCTCATTTTGTGAGTTATATAGTCCACAGTTTCCAGCCGTTTTCGTTAAATTTTGTATTTGACTGTTTTCACCTCATTTGTGGGCTATAGTCCCCACATTTTTCATCCACTTTGTGTGATTTTTTATTTCCGTCATTTTTTGGGTTATAGTACACTGTTTTCGATCACATTCAAGAGATTTCGTATTTTACAGTTTTGGCCTCATTTTGTGGGTTAAAGTCCACAGTTTCTGGTCGTTTTCGTGAAATTTTCTATTTGATTGTTTTAGCATCCTTTGTGGGCTATAGTCCACATTTTTCGGCCACTTTCGTATAATTTTTTTAGTTCCCTCATTTAGTGGGATATAGTACACTGTTTTCTATCACTTTCAAGAGATTTTGTATTTTACTGTTTTGGCCTCATTTTGTGGATAGTCCACAATTTCCGACCGTTTTCGTGAAATTTTGTGTTTGACTATTTAAGCCTAATTTGTGGGATATAGTTCACACTTTTCGATCACTTTCACGAGATTTCGTATTTTACGGTTTTGGTCTAATTTTGTGGGTTATGGTCCACTGTTTCCGGCTGTTTTTGTGAAATTTTTTATTTGACTGTTTTAGCCTCATTTGTGGGTTATAGTCCTTAGTTTGAGGCCACTTTCGTTAGATTTTTTATTTCCTTCGTTTTGTCGTCTATAATACACTGTTTTCGATCACTTTTATGAGATTTCGTATTTTACAGTTTTGGCCTCATTTTGTGGGTTATAGTCCACAGTTTTCGGCCGTTTTCGTGAAATTTTGTATTTGACTGTTTTCGGCTTATTTGTGGGCTACAGTCCACATTTTTCAGCCACTTTCGTGTGATTTTTTATTTCCAACATTTTGTGGGCTGTAGTACACTGTTTTCGATCACTTTTATGAGATTTTGTATTTTACTGTTTTGATCTCATTTTGTGGGTTATAGTCTACAGTTTTAGTCCGTTTTCGTGAAATTTTGTATCTCACTGTTTTAGCCTCATTTGTGGGGCTATACTCCACACTTTTCGGTCACTTTCGTGAGAATTTTTATTTTCGCCAATTTGTGGGCTATAATAACTTTTGGCAACTTTTCTTAGGTTATAGTCCACAGTTTTCGGACGTTTTCGTGAAAATTTTTATTTGACTGTTTTGTCCTCATCTGTGGGTGATAGTCCACAGTTTTCGATCACTTTCGTGGGAATTTTTATTTCCCTCTTTCTGTGGGTCATAGTACACTGTTTTCGATCACTTTCTTGAGATTTCATATTTTATTGTTTTGGCTTAATTTTGTGGGTTATAGTCCACAGTTTCCGGCCGTTTTCGTGAAATTTTGTATTTGACTGTTTTCGCCTCATTTGTGTGCTATAGTCCACACTTTTCGGTCACTTTCGTGAGAATTTTTATTTCTGTCAATATGTGGGCTATAGTACACTGTTTTCGATCACTTTCATTAGATTTCGTATTTTACTGTTTTGGCCGCATTTTGTGGGTTATAATCCACAGTTTCTGGTCGTTTTCGTGAAATTTTTTATTCGATTGTTTTAGAATCATTTGTGGGCTATAGTACACTGTTTTCTTTTACTTTCAGGAGATTTTGTATTTTACTGTTTTGACCTCATTTTGTGGGTTATAGTCCACAGTTTTCGACCGTTTTCGTGAAATTTTGTATTTGACTAATTTAGCCTCATTTGTGGGCTATAGTCCACACTTTTCGATCGCTTTCACGTGATTTCATATTTTACTGTTTTGGTCTCATTTTGTGGGTTATAGTCCACAGTTTCTGGTCGTTTTCGTGAAATTTTTTATTTGACTGTTTTAGCCTCATTTGTGGGTTGTAGTCCACAGTTTTCGGCCAATTTCGTTAGATTTTTTATTTCCCTCATTTTGTCGGCTATAATACTCTATTTTCGAACACTTTCATGAGATTTCATATTTTACTGTTCTGGCCTCATTTTGTGGGGTATAGTCCACAGTTTCTGGTCGTTTTCATGAAATTTTCTATTTGATTGTTTTAGCATCCTTTGTGGGCTATAGTCCACATTTTACGGCCACTTTCGTATGATTTTTTATTTCCGTCAATTTGTGGGCTACAGTACACTGTTTTCGATCAGTTTCATGAGATTTCATATTTTACTGTTTTGGCCTCATTTTGTGGGTTATAGTCTACAGTTTCTGGTCGTTTTCGTGAAATTTTGTATTTAATTGTTTTAGCATCATTTGTGGGCTAGTCCACATTTTCGGCCACTTTCGTGTGAGTTCTTTTTTCCTTCATTTTGTGGATTATAGTACACAATTTTTGATCACTTTCACCAGAATTTGGATTTTACTTTTTTGGTCTCATTTTGTGGGTTATAGTCACAGTTTCTGGCCGTTTTCGTGAAACTTTTTATTTGACTATTTTAGCCTCATTTGTGGGTTATAGTCCACAATTTTCGGCCACTTTCGTGAGATTTTTTATTTTCCTCGTTTTGTGGGCTATAATATACTGTTTTCGATCACTTTCATGAGATTTCGTATTTTACTGTTCTGGCCTCATTTTGTAGGTTATAGTCCACAGTTTCTGGTGGTTTTCGTGAAATTTTTTATTTGATTGTTTTAGCATCATTTGTGGGCTATAGTCCACATTTTTCGGCCACTTTCGTGTGACTTTTATTTTCCACATTTTGTAGGCTATAGTACACTGTTTTCGATCACTTTAATGAGATTTTGTATTTTACTGTTTTGACTTCATTTTGTGGGTTATAGTCCATAATTTCCGACCGTTTTCATGAAATTTTGTATCTGACTGTTTTAGCCTCATTTGTGGGCTATAGTCCCCACATTTCGGTCACATTCGTGAGAATTTTGATTTCCATCAAAATTTGTGCTCACTTTCTTGAGATTTCGTACTTTACTGTTTTGGCCTATATTTGTGGGTTATAATCCACAGTTTCCGCCCGTTTTCGTGAAATTTTGTATTTGACTGTTTTTGCCTCATTTGAGGGCTATAGTCCCCACAGTTTTCGGCCACTTTTTGTGATTTTTTATTTCCCTCATTTGCTAGGTTATTGTACATTATTTTCGATCACTTTCATGAGATTTCGTATTTTACTATTTTGGCCTCATTTAGTGGGTTATAGTCCACAGTTGCTTGTCATTTTTGTGAAATTTTGTATTTGATTGTTTTCGCATTATTTGTGGGTTATAGTCCATATTTTTCGGCCACTTTCGTGTAATTTTTTATTTCCCTCGTTTAGTGGGCTATAGTACACTGTTTTCTATCACTTTCAAGAAATTTTGTTGTTTACTGTTTTGGCCTCATTTTGTTGGTTGTAGTCCACAGTTTCAGACCGCTTTCATGAAATTTTGTTTTTGACTGTTTTGACCTCATTTGTGGGCTGTAGTACACACTTTTCGATCACTTTCACGAGATTTCGTATTTTACTGTTTTGGTCTCAAATTGTGGGTTATAGTCCACTGTTTCCGGCTATTTTCGTGAAATTTTTTATTTGACTGTTTTAGCCTCATTTGTGGGTTATAGTCCACAGTTTTTGGCCACTTTCGTTAGATTTTTTATTTCCCTTATTTTGTGGGCTACAATACACTATTTTCGATCACTTTCATAAGATTTCGTATTTTACTGTTTTGTCCTAATTTTGTGGGTTATAGTCCACAGTTTCCGGCCGTTTTTGTGAAATTTTGTGTTTGGCTGTTTTCGCCTCATTTGTGAGCTATAGTCCCCACAGTTTTCGGCGACTTTGTGTGATTCTTTATTTCTCTCATTTTGTGGGTTATAGTACACTTTTTTCGATCACTTTCTTGAGATTACGTATTTTTTTGTTTAGGCCTCATTTTGTGGGTTATTGTCCACAGTATCGGGTCGTTTTCGTGAAATTTTGTATTTGATTGTTTTAGCATCAATTGTGGGATATAGTCCACTTTTTCGGCTACTTTCGTGTGTTTTTTTTTTGTGCACATTTTGTGGGCTATAATACACTGTTTTTTATCACTTTCATGAGATTTCGTATTTTACTGTTTTGACCTCATTTTGTGGGTTATGGTAATAGTTTCCGACCGTTTTCGTGAAATTTTGTATTTTTCTATTTTAGCCTCATTTGTGGGCTATAGTCCACACTTTTCGGTCACTTTTGTGAGAATTTTTATTTCCATTTGTGGGCTATAGTACCCTGTTTTGGATCACTTTAATGGGATTTCGTATTTTACTATTTTGACCTCATTTTGTGAGTTATAGTCTACAGTTGCTGGTTGTTTTCGTGAAATTTTTTATTTGATGGTTTTAGCATAATTTCTGGGCTATAGTCCACATTTTTCCGCAACTTTCGTGAGAATTTTTATTTTCGACATTTTGTGGGCTACACTGTTTTCGATCAATTTCATGAAATTTCATATTTTACTGTTTTGACCTTATTTTGTGGATTACAGACCACAGTTTATGACCGTTTTTGTGAAATTTTGTATTTGATTGTTTTGTCCTCATGTGTGGGCTATAGTCCACACTTTTCGATCACTTTCGTGAGAATTTTTATTTCCGTCAATTTGTGGGATGTAGTACATTGCTTTCGATAACTTTCATGAGATTTCGTATTTTACTATTTTGGCATCATTTTGTGGGTTATAGTCCACAGTTTCCGGCCGTTTTCGTAAAATTTTGTATATGAATGTTTTTGCCTCATTTGTGGGCTGTAGTCCCCATTTTTGGCCACTTTCGTGTGAGTTTTTATTTCCCTCATTTTGTGTATACTGTTTTCAATCACTTTCGCGAGATTTCAAATTTTACTATTGTGGTCTCATTTTTTGTGGGTTATATAGTACACAGTTTCCGGCCGTTTTCGTGAAAATTTATATTTGACTATTTTAGCCTCGTTTGTGGCTTATAGTTCAGAGTTCTCGACCACTTTCGTGAGACTTTTTATTTCCCTCAAATTTTGGGCTATTGTACTCTGTTTTTTATCACTTTCTTGAGATTTCGTATTTTACTGTTTTGGCCTCATTTTATGGGTTACAGTCCACAGTTTCCGGCCGTTTTCGTAAAATTTTGTATTTGACTATTTTCGCCTTATTTGTGGTCTGTAGTCCCCACGGTTTTCGGCCACTTTGTGTGATTTTTTATTTCCCTCATTTTGTGGGTTATAGTACACTGTTTTCGATCACTTTCATGAGATTTCGTATTTTACTGTTTTGGCCTCATTTTGTGAGTTATAGTCTACAGTTTATGGTCATTTTCGTGAAATTTGGTATTTGATTGTTTTAGCATCATTTGTGGGCTATAGTCCACATTTTCCAGCCACTTTCGTGTAATTTTTTATTTCCCCCATTTAGTGGGTTATATAGTACACTGTTTTCTTTCACTTTCATGAGATTTTGTATTTTACTGTTTTGGCCTCATTTTGTGGGTATAGTCCACAGTTACCGACCGTTTTCGTAAAATTTTGTATTTGACTGTTTTAGCCTCATTTGTGGGCTGTAGTCCACACTTTTCGATCACTTTCACGATATTTTGTATTTTACTGTTTTGGTCTAATTTTGTTTGTTATGGTCCACAGTTTCCGGCTGTTTTTGTGAAATTTTGTATTTAACCGTTTTCCCCTCATTTGTGGGTTATAGTCCCAACAGTTTTCGGTCACTTTGTGTGATTTTTTATTTCCCTCATTTTCTGGGTTATTGTACACTGTTTTTGATCACTTTCACGAGATTTCATATTTTACTGTTTTGGCCTCATTTTGTGGGTTATATAGTCCACAGTTTCTAGTCGTTTTCAAGAAATTTTGTATTTAATTGTTTTAGCATCATTTGTGGGCTATAGTCCACATTTTTCGTCCACTTTCGTGTAATTTTTTATTTCCCCCATTTAGTAGGCTATATAGTACACTGTTTTCTTTCACTTTCAAGAGATTACGTCTTTTACTGTTTTGGCCTAATTTTATGGGTATAGTCCACAGTTTCCCACCGTTTTCGTGAAATTTTGTATTTGACTGTTTTAGCCTCATTTATGGGCTATAATCCACACTTTTCGTTCACTTTCACGATATTTCGTATTTTTCGGTTTTGGTCTCATTTTGTGGGTTATAGTCCACAGATTCCGGTCTTTTTCGTGAAATTTTTTATTTGATTGTTTTAGCCTCATTTGTGGGTTATAGTCCACATTTTTCGGCCACTTTCGTTTGATTTTTTGTTTTCCTCGTTTTGTCGGCTATAATACACTGATTTCGATCACTTTCACGAGATTTAGTATTTAACTGTTTTGGCCTCATTTTGGGGGTTATAGTCCACACTTTCCGGCCGTTTTCGTGAAATTATATATTTGATTATTTTCTCCTCATTTGTAAGCTAGTCCCCATACTTTTTGGCCACTGCGTGATTTTTTATTTCCCTCATTTTGTGAGCTACAGTACATTGTTATCGATCACTTTCATGAGATTGCTATAGTCCACAATTTCAGGTCGTATTCGTGAAATTTTGTATTTGATTGTTTTAGCATCATTTGTGGGCTATAGTCCACATTTTCGGCCACTTTCGTGTGATTTTTATTTCCGCCATTTTGTGGGTTATAGTCCACATTTTCTGACCGTTTTCGTGAAATTTTGTATTTGACTGTTTTAGCCTCATTTGTGGGCTATAGTCCACACTTTTCGGTCACTTTCGTGAGAATTTTTATTTCCCTCATTTTGAGGATATAGTACACTGTTATCGACCACTTTCACGAGATTTCGTATTTTACTGTTTTGATCTCATTTTGTGGGTTAGTCCACAGTTTCCGGCCGTTTTTTGTGAAATTTTGTATTTGACTGTTTTAGACTGATTTGTGGGCGATAGTCCACAGTTTTCAGTCACCTTCGTAGGAATTTTTATTTCCGTCATTTTGTGGGCTATAGTGCACTATTTTCGATCAGTTTCATGACATTTCGTATTTTACTTTTTTGGCCACATTTTGTGTTCACAGTTTCCGGCTGTTTTCGTGATGTTTTTTTGACTGTTTTAGCCTCGTTTGTGGATTATAGTTCAATATTTTCGGCCACTTTCGTCGGATTTTTTATTTCTCTCATATTGTGGGCTATTGTACACTGATTTCGAGCACTTTCTTGAGATTTCGTAATTTACTGTTTTGGCCTCATTTTGTGGGTTATAGTCCACAGTTTCTGGCCGTTTTCCTGAAATTTGTATTTGACTGTTTTCGCCTCATTTGTGAGCTATAGTCCACACTTTTCGGTTACTTTCGTGAGAATTTTTATTTCCTTCATTTTGGGGCCATAGTACACTGTTTTTGATCACTTTCACGAGATTTCGTATTTTACTGTTTTGGTCTCATTTTGTGGGTTATAGTCCAGTTTCCAGCCGTTTTCGTGAAATCTTTTATTTGACTGTTTTAGCATCATTTGTGGGTTATATAGTCCACAGTTTTCGGCCACTTTCGAGAGATTTTTTATTTTCCTCGTTTTGTGGGCTATAATACACTATTTTGATCACTTTAATGAGATTTCTTATTTTGCTGTTTTGGCATCATTTTGTGGGCTATAGTCCACAATGTCCGACCGTTTTCGTGAAATTTTTTATTTGGCTGTTTTCGCATCATTTGTGAGCTATAGTCCCCACAGTTTTCGACCACCTTGTGTGATTCCTTATTTCCCTCATTTTGTGGGTTATAGTATACTGTTTTCGATCACTTTCATGAGATTTCGTATTTTATTGTTTAGACCTCATTTTTGGGGTTATTGTCCACAGTTTCTGGTCGTTTTTGTGAATGTTTTATCATCAATTGTGGGCTATCGTCCACATTTTTTGTCCACTTTTGTGTGATTTTTAATTTCCCACATTTTGTGGGTTATAGTACACTGTTTTCGATCACTTTCATGAGATTTTGTATTTTACTGTTTTGACTTCATTTTGTGGGTTATAGTCCACAGTTTCCGACCGCTTTCGTGAAATTTTGTATTTACTGTTTTAGCTTCATTTGTGGGTTATAGTCCACACTTTTCGATCACTTTCGTGAAAATTTTTATTTCCGTCAATTTGTGGGCTAAAGTACATTGTTTTCGATCACTTTCATGAGATTTCATATTTTACTGTTTTGGCCTCATTTTGTGGGTTATAGTCCACAGTTTCTGGTCATTTTCGTGAAATTTTGTATTTGATTGTTTTAGCATCGTTTGCAGGCTATGGTCCACATTTTCGGCCACTTTCTTGTGAGTTTTTATTTCCCTCATTTTGTGGGTTACAGTACACTGTTTTCGATAACTTTCACCAGATTTCAGATTTTACTCTTTTGGTCACATTTTGTGGGTTATAGACAACAGTTTCTGGTCGTTTTCGTGAAAATTTTTATTTGACTGTTTTAGCTTCATTTGTGGGTTATAGTTCAAAGTTTTCGGCCACTTTCGTGAGACTTTTTATTTCCCTCGTATTCTGGGCTATTGTACACTGTTTTCAATCACTTTCTTGAGATTTCGTATTGTACTATTTTGGCCTTATTTTGTGGGTTATAGTCCACAGTTTCAGGCCGTTTTCGTGAAATCATGTATTTGAGTGTTTTCGCCTCATTTGTGGGTTATAGTCCCCACAGTTTTCGGCCACTTTGTGTGATTTTTTATTTTCCTCATTTTCTGGGTTATAGTACACTGTTTTCGATCACTTTCATGAGATTTCCTATTTTACAGTTTTGGCCTCATTTTGTGGGTTATAGTCCACAGTTTCTGGTCGTTTCCGTGAAATTTTGTATTTGATTGTTTTAGCATCATTTGTAGGCTATAGTCCACATTTTCTGGCCACTTTCGTGTAATTTTTTATTTCTCTCATTTAGTGGGTAGCCCACACTTTTCGATCACTTTCACGATATTTTGTATTTTACTGATTTGGTCTAATTTTTTGAGTTATAGTCCACAGTTTCCGGCCGTTTTCATGAAATTTTGTATTTGATGGTTTTCGCCTCATTTGTGGGCTATGGTCCCCACAATTTTTGGCCACTTTGTGTGATTTTTTATTTCCCTCATTTTCTGGGATATAGTCCACTGTTTTCGATCACATTAATTAAATTTCGTATTATACTGTTTTGGCCTCATTTTGTGTGTTATAGTCCACAGTTTCTGGTCGTCTTCATGAAATTTTGTATTTGATTGTTTTAGCATCAATTGTGTGCTATAGTCCACATTTTTCGGCCACATTCATGTGATTTTTAATTTCCCACATACTGTGGACTATAGTACACTGTTTTCTTTCAATTTCAAGAGATTTTGTATTTTACTGTTTTGGCCTCATTTTGTGGGTTATAGTCCACAGTTTCCGACCGTTTTCGTGAAATTTTTTATTTGACTGTTTTAGCCAAATTTGTGGGCTATAGTCCACACTTTTCGATCACTTTCACGAGATTTCGTATTTCACTGTTTTGGTCTCATTTTGTGGGTTATAGTCCACAGTTTCCGGCCGTTTTCGTGAAATTTTGTATTTGACAGTTTTAGCCTCATATGTGGGTTATAGTCCACGGTTTTCGGCCTCTTTCGTTAGATTTTTTATTTCCCTCGTTTTGTCGTCTATAATACACTGTTTTCGATCACTTTCATGAGATTTCGTATTTTACAGTTTTAGCCTCATTTTGTGGGTTATAGTCCATATTTTCCGGCCGTTTTTCGTGAAATTTTGTATTTGATTGCTTTCGCCTCATTTATGGGCTAGTCCCCACAGTTTTCGGCCATTGTATGCGATTTTTTATTTCCCTCATTTCGTGGATTATAGTACACTGTTTTCGACCACTTTCATGAGATTTCGTATTTTACTGTTTCCGCCGCATTTTGTGGGTTATAGTTTCTGGTCGTTTTCGTGAAATTTTGTATTGGATTGTTTTAGCATCATTTTTGGGCTATAGTCCACATTTTACGGCCACTTTCGTGTGATTTTTTGTTTCCCTCATTTTGTGGGCTATAGTACACTGTTTTCGATCACTTTCACGAGATTTCGTATTTTATTGTTTTTGTCTCATTTTGTGCGTATTCACAGTTTCAGGCCGTTTTCATGAAATTTTTTATTTGACTGTTTTAGCCTCATTTGTGGGTTATAGTCCACGGTTTTCGGCCACTTTCGTGAGATTTTTTATTTCCATTGTTTTGTGGGCTATAATACACTGTTTTCGATCACTTTCATGAGATTTCGTATTTTGCTGTTTTGGAATCATTTTGTGGGTTATAGTCCACAGTTTCCGACCGTTTTCGTGAAATTTTATATTTGACTGTTTTCCCCTCTTTCTGAGCTATAGTCCGCACAGTCTTCGACCACTTTGTGTGATTCTTTATTTCCCTCATTTTGTGGGTAGTACACTGTTTTTTATCACTTTCATGAGATTTCATATTTTATTGTTTTGGCCTAATTTTGTGGGTTATAGTCCACTGTTTCTAGTCGTTTTCGTGAAATTTTGTATTTGATTGTTTTAGCATCAATTGGGGCTATAGTCCACATTTTTCGGCAACTTTCATGTGATTTTTTTATTTCTCACATTTTGTGGACAATGGTACACTATTTTCGATCACTTTCATGAGATTTCGTATTTTACTGTTTTGACCTCATTTTGTGGGTTATAGTCCACAGTTTCCGACCGTTTTCGTGAAATTATGTATTTGACTGTTTTGCCTCATTTGGGACTGTAGTCCACACTTTTCGGTCACTTTCGCAAGAATTTTTATTTCCGTCAATTTGTGGGCTATAGTACACTGTTTTCGATCACTTTCATGAAATTTCGTATTTTACTGTTTTGGCCTCATTTTGTGGGTTATAGTCCACAGTTTCTGGTCGTTTTCGTAAAATTTTGTATTTGATTGTTTTAGCATCATTTGTGGGCTATAGTCCACACTTTTCGATCACTTTCGTGAGAATTTTTATTTCCATCCATTTGTGGGCTATAGTACATTTTTTCGATCACTTTCATGAGATTTCGTATTTTACTGTTTTGGCTTAATTTGGTGGATTATAGTCCACTGTTTCTTGTCGTTTTCGTGAAATTTTTTATTTGATTGTTTTAGCATCATTTGTGGGCTATAGTCCACATTTTTCGGTCACTTTCGTGTGATTTTTTTCCTCATTTTGTCGGTTACAGTACACAATTTTCCATCACTTTCATGAGATTTCGTATTTTACTGCTTTGGTCTCATTTTGTGGGTTATAGTCCACAATTTCCGGCCGTTTTCGTGAATTTTTTTTGACTGTTTAGCCCCATTTGTTGGTTATAGTCCACAATTTTCGGCCACTTTCGTGAGATTTTTTGTTTCCCTCATTTTTGGGCTATAATACACTGTTTTCGATCACCTTTATGAGATTTCGTATTTTACTGTTTTGGCCTCATTTTGTGGGTTATAGTCCACAGTTTTCGGTTGTTTTCGTGAAATTTTGTATTTGACTATTTTCGTGTTATTTGTGGGCTATAAGTCCACAGTTTTCGGGTACTTTGTGTGATTTTTTATTTCCCTCATTTTGTGGGCTATAGTTTAGTGTTCTCGATCACGTTCATGAGATTTCATATTTTATAGATTTGGCCCCATTTTGTAGGTTATAGTCCACAGTTTCCGACTGTTTCCTTGAAATTTTGTATTTCACTGTTTTAGCCTCATTGCTATAGTCCACACTTTTCGGTCACGTTCGTGAGAATTTTTATTTCCGTCAATTTGTGGGCTATAATACACTTTTGGCCACATTTTTTGGGTTATAGTTCACAAATTCCGGATGATTTTCGTGAAAATTTTTATTTGACTGTTTTAGCCTCATTTGTGGGCGATAGTCCACAGTTTTCGGTCACTTTCGTAGGAAATTTTATTTCGCTCATTCTGTTGGTGTACACTGTTTTCGATCACTTTCTTGAGATTTCGTATTTTACAGTTTTGGCCTAATTTTGTGGGTTATAGTCCACAGTTTCCGGCCGTTTTCGTGAAATTCTGTATTTGACTGTTTTCGCCTCATTTGTGGGCTATAGTCCCCACAGTTTTCAGCCACTTTGTGCGACTTTTTATTTCCCACATTTGCTGGGTTACAGTACATTGTTTTCGATCACTTTTATGAGATTTCGTATTTTACTATTTTGGCCTCATTTTGTAGGTTATAGTCCACAATTTCTGGTCGTTTTCGTGAAATTTTGTATTTGATTGTTTTAGCATCATTTGTGAGCTGTAGTCCACATTGTTCGGCCACTTTCGTGTAATTTTTTATTTCCCTTATTTAGTGGGCTATAGTACACTGTTTTCGACCACTTTCATGAGATTTCAAATTTTATTGTTTTGGCCTCATTTTGTGGATTATATAGTCCACAGTTTCCGACCGTTTTCGTGAAATTTTGTATTTGACTATTTTAGCCTCATTTGTAGGCTATAGTCCACTCTTTTCGATTACTTTCACGTGATTTCATATTTTACGGTTTTGGTCTCATTTTGTGGGTTATAGTCCACAGTTTTCGGCCGTTTCCATGAAATTTTTTATTTAACTGTTTTAGCCTCATTTGTGGGTTATAGTTCACAGTTTTCGGCCACTTTCATTAGATTTTATTTCCCTCGTTTTGTTGACTATAATACACTGTTTTCGATCACTTTTATGAGATTTCATATTTTACTGTTTTGGCCTCATTTTGTGGGTTATAGTCCACAGTTTTCGGCCGTTCTCGTGAAATTTTGTATTTGACTGTTTTTTACCGTATTTGTGGGCCACAGTTTTTGGCAACTTTGTGTGATTTATTATTTCCCTCATTTTGTGGGTTATAGTACACTGTTTTCGATCACTTTCATGAGATTTCGTATTTTACTGTTTTGGCCTCATTTTGTGGGTTATAGTCCACAGTTTCTGGTCGTTTTCGTGAAATTTTGTATTTGACTGTTTTAGCATCATTTGTGGGCTATAGTCCACATTTTTCGGCCACTTTCGTGTAATTTTTTATTTCCTTCATTTAGTGGGCTATAGTACATTGTTTTCTTTCACTTTCATGAGATTTTGTATTTTACTATTTTGGCCTCATTTTATAGGTTTAGTCCATAGTTTCCGACCGTTTTCGTAAAATTTTGCATTTGACTGTTTTAGCCTCATTTGTGGGCTAGTCCCCACAGTTTTCGGCCACTTTGTTTGAATTTTTATTTCCCTCATTTTGTGGGATATAGTACACAGTTTTCGATCACTTTCATGTGATTTCGTATTTTACTGTTTTGAGCGCATTTTGTTGGTTATAGTCCATAGTTTATGTTTGTTTTTGTAAAATTTTGTATTTAACTTTTTAAGCATCATTTGTGGGCTATAGTCCCTTTTTACGGCCACTTTCGTGTGATTTTTTGTTTCCGTCATTTTGTGGGCTATAGTACACTTTTTTCGATCACTTTCATGAGATTTCATAGTTTACTGTTTTGGCCTTATTTTGTGGGTTATAGTCCACAGTTTCTGGTCGTTTTCCTGAAATTTTCTATTTGATTGTTTTAGCATCCCTTGTGGGCTGTAGTCCACATTCTACGGCCACTTTCGTGTGATTTTTTATTTCCGTCAATTTGTGGGCTATAGTACACAGATTTCGATCACTTTAATGAGATTTCATATTTTACTGTTTTGGCCTCATTTTGTGGGTTATAGTCGACAGTTTCTGGTCGTTTTCGTGAAATTTTATATTTGACTGTTTTAGCATCTTTTGTGGGCTATAGTCCACACTTTTCGGTCACTTTCATGAGAATTTTTATTTCCGTTAATTTGTGGGCTATAATACACTTTTGGCCACTTTTTTTTTGTTATAGTCCACAGTTTTCGGACGCTTTTGTGAAAACTTTTATTTGACTGTTTTAGCCTAATCTGTGGGCGATAGTCCACAGTTTTCAGTCACTTTCATGGGAATTTTTATTTCCCTCATTCTGTGGGTAGTACATTATTTTCGATCACTTTTTTGAGATTTCGTATTTTACTGTTTTGGCCGCATTTTGTGGGTTATAGTCCACAGTATCCTCCCGTTTTCGTGAAATTTTGTATTTGACTGTTTTCGCCTCATTTGTGTGCTATAGTCCCCACTATTTTCTGCTACTTTTTGTGATTTTTTATTTCCCTCATTTGCGGGGTTATAGTACATTGTTTTCAATTACTTTCATGAGATTTCCTATTTTACTATTTTGGCCTCATTTTGTGGGTTATAGTCCACAGTTTCTGGTCGTTTTCGTGAAATTTTGTATTTGATTTTTTAAGCATCATTTGTGGGCTATAGTCCACATTTTTCAGCCTCTTCCGTGTAATTTTTTATTTCCCTCATTTAGTGGGCTATAGTACACTGTTTTCTATCACTTTTAAGAGATTTTGTATCTGACTGTTTTGGCTTCATTTTGTGGGTTATAGTCCACAGTTTCTGACCGTTTTCGTAAAATTTTGTAATTGACTGTTTTCGCCTTATTTGTGGGCTATAGTCCACACTTTTCGATCACTTTCACGATGTTTCGTATTTTACTGTTTTGGTCTCATTTTGTGGGTTATATTCCACCGTTTCCGGCCGTTTTCTTGAAAATTTTTATGTGAATGTTTTAGCCTCATTTGTGGGTTATAGTTCACAATTTTCGGCCGCTTTCGTTAGATTATTTATTTCCCTCATTTTGTCGGCTATAATACACTGTTTTTTATCACTTTCATGAGATTGCGTATTTTAGTGTATTGGCCTCATTTTGTGGGCAGTCCACAGTTTTCGGCCACTTTGTGTGATTTTTTATTTCCCTCATTTTGTGGATTATAGTACACTGTTTTTAATCACTTTTATGAGATTTCGTATTTTAGTGTTTTGGCCCCATTTTGTGAGTTATCGTCCATAGTTTCCGGTCGTTTTAATGAAATTTTGTATTTGATTGTTTTCGCCTCATTTGTCGGCTAGTCCCCACAATTTTCGGCTACTTTGTGTGATTTTTTATTTCTCTCATTTTGTGGGATATAGTACACTGTTTCTATCACTTTCATGAGATTTCGTATTTTACTGTTTTGGGCGCATTTGGTGGGTTATAGTCCACAGTTTTTGGTCGTTTTCGTGAAATTTTGTATTTGATTGTTTTAGCATCATTTATGGGCTATAGTCCACATTTTCGGCCACTTTCGTGTGAGTTTTTATTTCCATCATTTTGTGAGTTACAGTACACTGTTTTCAATCACTTCCACCAGATTTCGGATTCTACTGTTTTGGTCAGATTTTGTGGGTTATAGACAGCAGTTTCTGGCCGTTTCTTTATTTCCCTCATTTTGTGGGTTATAGTACACTGTTTTCGATCACTTTCATGAGATTTCGTATTTTATTGTTTTGGCCTCATTTTGTGGGTTATAGTCCACAGTTTCTGGTCGTTTATTTGAAATTTTGTATTTGATTGTTTTAGCATCAATTGTCGGCAATAGTCCACATTTTTCGGTCACTTTCGTGTGATTTTTTATTTCCCACATTTTGTGGACTATAGTACATAATTTTCGATCACTTTCATGAGATTTCGAATTTACTGTTTTGACCTCATTTTGTGGGTTATAGTCCACAGTTTCCGACCATTTTCATGAAATTTTGAATTTGACTGTTTTAGCCTCGTTTGTGGGCTATGCCACACTTTTCGGTCACTTTCGTGAGAATTTTTATTTCCGTCAATTTGTGGCTATAGTACACTGTTTTCGATCACTTTCATGAGTTTTCGTATTTTACAATTTTGGCCTCATTTTGTGGGTTATATGGTCCACAGTTTTTTGTCGTTTTCGTGAAATTTTGTATTTGATTGTTTTAGCATAATTTGTGGGCTATAATCCACATTTTCGGCCACTTTCGTGTGAGTTTTTATTTCCCTCATTTTGTGGGTTATAGTACACTGTTTTCGATCACTTTCAAGAGATTTCGGATTTTACTGTTTTGGTCTCATTTTGTGGGTTATAGTCCACAGTTTCCGGCCATTTTCGTGAATTTTTTTTATTTGACTGTTTTAGCCTCATTTGTGTGTCATAGTACACAATTTTCGGTCACTTCCGTGAGATTTTTTATTTCCCTCGTTTTGTGGGCTATAATATACTGTTTTCGATCACTTTAATGAGATTTCGTATTTTACTTTTTTGCCCGCATTTTGTGGGCTATAGTACACTTTCATGAGATTTCGTATTTTACTTTTTTTGCCTCATTTTGTGGATTATATAGTCCACAGTTTCCGATCGTTTTCGTGAAATTTTGTATTTAACTATTTTCGCCTCATTTGTGGGCTATAGTCCCCACAGTCTTCGGCCACTCTGTGTGATTTTTTATTTCCCTCAATTTCTTGGTTAAAGTACACTGTTTTCGATCACTTTCATGAAATTTCGTATTTTACTATTTTGACTTCATTTTGTGAGCATAATCCACATTTTCTGGTCGTTTTCGTGAAATTTTGTATTTGATTGTTTTAGCATAATTTGTGGGCTATAGTCCACATTTTTCGGCCAATTTCGTGAAAATATTTATTTCCCTCATTTAGTCGGCTATAGTACAATATTTTCTATCACTTTCAAGAGATCTTGTATTTTACTGTTTTGGCCTCATTTTGTGGGTAATAGTCCACATAATCACTTGCTCATTTACTAAATGAGCAAGTTCATATCCCTTTTACCATATATATTTATATTGCTCATATCCCTTTTATCGTGTATATATATATATATATATATATATATATATATATATATATATATATATATATATTCCTATTTCTGATTAATTTATTGAATAAAAATACCAGTAATATAAATCACATAAAGTTTATACGAATCTGTATAATATGCATTCACAAATCATAGAATTAATAATAATAACAAAGGAAATAATTAAAATTCACATAAATATCCAGTAATTCAATCAAAATTTACATATTGAGCACAAAGAGTCGCAAAAAATTAATTTTTACAACACATGTTTCACAAAATAACCTAAACAAAGAACACCTACAAACTACTGATACTGCATACACCTTCTTCCCCCAGAACTGCTTCCATGTTGCCTTGATGGATTTGCACCAATGGAATTCTTTGGTTGCCCTGTGTAATGCACAAAATTGTCAAAAATTAGTCAACATGAACATGAACAAAATGTGTAATAATTGAGCTTGGAATCTAGAAAATTGGTGAGACTATTTATTTTACTAAGTATCTCGTTACTAATTAAGGAACATGTGAGATCTAAATTAGAATTTTCTCCGGTATTGGAGTATCGATTTCCTTTATTAATTAAAAGTGATATGAGATCATCTCTTACAAATAGCGAGTTAAAACTTAATCCTAGAAGTTGGATTTGCTCATAAATAATGTTTCCTAACTAATATCAAAGTTTCGTATTTTTTGGAACTCATTTGTTAAGTTTTCACATGTTTTACTCTTATTTTGAAATATTGAGCAAATACAAGGAATTGTACTCCATCGAAATATTTTACACTACCTGTAAATCACGAAAAAACATGAAAATTTGAAAGACACTGATCCTATCTAGTTGGTCAGTCTAGATGTAAGGAATGGGAAAAAAACCAATTTCACCTGCTCAGTCTAGATGATAAGAAAATTCTTCTTATAAACGAAAGATACCATGCAGACAGAACCATGATATGGCAACAACTTGGAAATCTTGTAATAAATGTCATATGAGTGCTTCTTATTCTCAAATTAAAACAAACAAGTAATTTACACATGCAATGTGCGTCTTGATAAAGATAGTATTTTAAAGTAAAATTTGGACGTGGTATGGACTTGAACCTAACACCTCCTTTATAATAATTATGCACGTGCATAACGTGTTGGTAGATTTACAAATGACACTAAGACCTTCTCCTATTATAATATTAAAGATGACGACGAATAATAACAATACAAGGATCTCAATAGATTATGACTTCGATACATACCGGCTTCCCAAATTTCGATAGCTCGGGAAAGTTTAAAGCTTTTTGTGCACCTGGATAGCCTGCAAAAAAAATTAAACGATTAGAAATAAGATGGTATTATCATGTTACTCATCTGTTATGTAAAGTGAAAAACCAGAAAAGGGCTGTTCTTCACTTAATCTAGGGTAAAAGTTCACTTCAGATAAAGGTTTCATAATAAGGTAGGCAACAGATTGAACTTGCCACTAATGAAACTCATTTCTCGCCAGTGAGAAGGTAGAGATTGATAATTGGCATAAACTGAAGGATATGATAAGAAATGAGTAGACCCACAAGAAGTTAGAGGTAGCTCAAATCAAAGGATAAAGTGAAGGAGATTCAGTGCCAGTCAGATGATTGGATCTGCTAGGAGCAATAGGAATTGTAGCTACGGCTACAAGTACAGAAACTTTACAGTGCTTGTAAAAGTAACATAAAAACTGGCCATCCATAGAACTGAACAAAAAATTGCATTCATGTAGTAGACCTCAAAGATCAGTGATGAAAGAATTGTATTTACTGCTAATCCTGCTATTAGAGTTTGCTTGTTGCTTAATTAATCAGTACCAAATACAACCGTCACCAATATTCATTTGGGGTTTGCAAATGGAGACAGGACAAAAAATCTGACAAGAATGGCACCTTAGCTAGTTAAGGAAATAATGATATATATGATTCTGTTAATAATGCAAACAAATAATTATATATGACAAAAAACAAAAACAAAAATTGGTTAGTCAATGGTTGTGTGTATAAGCACATTTGACCTCACCTGCAGCACAATTAGTTTTGGCATTTCATAAAGAAACTTATTTCAAGTTATGTTAATTAAAGTGCAAGCTTCAATTCAAGCAAATACAACACATATCAATTCAAAACAACTTCAAGTGTGATTTCATAGAGGATAACTTTCAGGTTAAATTACAAATGCTCAGGTCAGTTATGCTACCAACAGCCATGTCCATAATGTGGATTGTTCCCCAATTCTCCTCTTATAAGATTCGATCTGATGTAGTTTTATATAAATATAATTTACCGGTAAATACAACTAGACCATCCTTACACTCTTGCCAAGTCTGGTAGGATCTTGTCAAGGTAGTCCGGAGATAAATAGTCCATTGCATCAGAGACTATGACAAGCGAAAATGATTTCGCCCTATAAGGTAATGGAAACATGATATCAGCTACACGAACAATGCCCTTCCACACAAGGCTCTTGCAGCTGCTATCAGGATCATCCAAATCATAAGGATCAATACCTCATGCTTCAGTATCAATGCAGTAACCACATCACAAGTGTCCGGGGCATACATGAAGAACTTTGCTCATGCTGTCACCATATGCGTTTGCCAGGACAGGTATTTATTTCCCGGTAAACTTCTGCCATGCATGAAAGACCTGTATGCATGAGGGGGAAGAAATACTCTAAGACCAGAGGAACAAAAGGCTGATGCACATTATACTTCCATATATTTTTAAAATAAAATCTGGGATCAGATATTATGGTTATTATGGTTTCATTAAAGAGCAAATAACAAAAACAATCCAATGTTTATGCATATTGCCTACTCAGGTTAGTACTTCCAGAATGCCCTGTATTAGTTTTCAGCTTTGAACTCATGGATATCATACAAATAACACCATAATTAGGCCTGACTAATGGGGATGTATACAAGTGGAATCATACCATAATTAGGTAACAATGAACGTATTTTACCATTTTCATGTTTCCTAACTAAAAACACCCAATCTGAAATTAGATTTCAACACCCAATCTGAAATTAGATTTCATAAATTAAAAAGTTATTATCATTCATTAAAGTGACTAACATATGTAGATCAATCCCAAAATATACATAATGAGTAAACTACGCACGCAACATATGTATTCATATAGATATGTCCAAGAACTAAAATTATTACCTACAATTAGAAGATTCTTCTATAATTTCAAAAATTATGAATAATTCCAAAGTCTTATATAACATGAAGAATCAAAAAACACATAAATTTCTTGAGTGACTAAGATGTAGAAAAATTTCTCGAGTGAGATGACTAATTCTAGTTTCAGTCAGTTTTGTGCCATCACAAACTGAAAAACACAGCATCAAGTGTCATTTTCAAATGAGGAAGGGTGATATCGTAATTCCAAAGTGACTAGAGCTCTCATTGGTCGTTTTCAATTGATATTGTAATAACATGAAAAACCAAGGTTACCAAGTGTATAAATGAACAGCCATGATTTTGGTGGCCAAGTAAAGTCCCACCACAAAGTAGGCAGTTAAGCATTTAGGTCTTCTCATTCTTTATTTCTGTCTACCCTAAAATGGAAGATCTCCCTGCTGTGATGAGAATGGCCTCAAGAAGGAACCGTGGACCTGCATAGATGACCAGAAGCTCGTCGATCACATCCAAAAGCATGGCCATGGAAGCTGGAGACCTCTCCCCATATGTCTGCTTGTACTATTCGTATTTTTTCTCACCATTGTTGATCCATCTCATTGTAGTGAACTCGAGAAACACTGTACAACATGAAAGATTTATTATAATTAGACTTCATGAAAGATTAATTATAAATAAACTTCATGAAATATTTATTATATACCCATTTGAAATTCTTTTACACATCTTAGTCACCCACAACACAAACATACACATTAATCAAAAAATAAGAAAACACAAATATACACATCCAATTATTCAAAGAACACAAACAAGAACTATTTCAAGATAACTGAATACATAAAAATCCAGTTCACAATATTCCACACAGTAACGAACAAATCTAATTTCCTTTTTCATCAAACTACACACACAGATTATAGAAGACATCAATCTCGCAAACCCACAAGCTTTTACAGGGAGAAATTCAGACAAAATGATAGCATTCATGTCTTAATGGATAAAAATCAAGGGGCAGCTTACAGAAAGAAGGGTGAAAGGTGTCAGGTGGGGGCTGATCTCGGGAGGCAGGGGGAGATTTGCGTTGGGTGTTGCCGCCGCTGCTGTTGAGGGGAGAGGCCGAAGTTTGGACAATGGGGATGGGAGGCCGAAGTTCACAATTTTCGATCATTTTTGTATGATTTCGTATTTCATTGTTTGACCTATGTGGGCTATTTGTCCACAGTTTTGGTCTCATTTAGTGTGCAAGTCGCAGTTTTCGGTTACTTCCCTGCTTTAGCCTAATTTTGTGAGCTAGCCCACAGTTTTTGTCCACTTCCGTGAGATTTCGTATTTCACTGTTTTGGCATAATTTTGTGGAATGTGGGCCACAGTTTTCTCCCACTATCATGAAATTTCGTATTTCACTGATATGGCCATATTTTGGAGGTTGAAGTCCACAGTTTTTAGCCACTTTACTTAATTTTTGTACTTCCCTGTTTTTGCCATATTTTGTGAGCTATAGTACATACTTTCAGGTCAATTTCGTGAGTTTTCGTATTTCATTGTTTTGGCATCATTTTGTGCGTTAAATAGTCCACAATTTTCTGGCCAACTTTCGTGGAAATTTTGCATTGTTCTGTTCTGGCCATATTTTGTAGGCTATAGACTATAGTCCACAATTTGTGGCTATTTTTGTGAATTTTGTATTTCAGCGTTTTTGTCTCATTTTATGGGCAGTCCATAGTTTTTTGCCACTTTCATGAAATTTCGTATTTCACTATTTTGGCATTATTTTGTGGAATACAGCCCCCCCACATGTTTCGGCCATTTTCATAAAATTTCGTATTTCAAAGTATTGGCCTAATTTTGTGGGCTGTAGTCCACAAGTTTTGGCCATTTTGGTCAAATTTCGTATTTCACTGAAATTACCTCATTTTGTAGGTTGTAGTCCATAGTTTTCAGCCATTTTTGTTAGAAATTTCGTATTTCACTATTTTGACCTCATTTTGTGGGTTATATAGTCTACAATTTTCAACCACTTTAGTGAAATTTTGTATCTCATTGCTTTGACCTATTTTATGGACTATAATATACATTTTCGGCTAGTTTCGTGAAATTTTGTATTTTTGCTATTTTGGTCGAATTTTGTGGGCGATAGACCACTATTTTGGCTATTTTTGTGAAATTTCGTATTTCACCGTTCTGACCTCATTTTGTGGGCAATAATTAGCAGTTTTTTGCTACTTTTGTGAAATTTCATATTTTGTTGTTTTGGTATCATTTTGGGGGTTGTCTACAATTTTCGACCACTTTCGTAAAATTTCTTATTTCTCTTTTATAGCCATATTTTGTGGACTACAATTAACAGTTTTCGGCCATTTTTGTTAAATATGGTATGTCAATGTTTTGGCCTCATTTTGTAGATATAGTGCATTGTTTTCGGCCAGTTACGTTAAATTTCGTAATTCACTATTATGGCCTTATTTTGTGGGCTATAGTATACATTTTTGGCCTCTTTTGTTAAATTACAAATTTCACTGTGTTGACTTCATTTTGTGGGCAATAGATCATAGTTTTTGCCTATTTTCAAGAGATTCCGTATTTCACAGTTTCAGCCTCATTTTGAGGGATATAGTCGACTGGCATTTTCGTAAGATATCGAATTTCACTGTTTTGACCTTATTGTATGGTTCATAGTCCTCAATTATCAACCGCTTTAGTGAAGTTTTCTATTTCACTGTTTCGGCCTCGTTTTGTGGGCTATATACAGTCCACAGTTTTCGGCTATTTTCGTGAAATTTGATATTTCACTGTCTCGGCCTCATTTTAAGGGATGTCCACAGTTTTCGGTCACTTCCGTGAAATATCTTGTTTCTTTTTTTATCAATATCTTGTGGGTTATTATACTCCACAGTTTTCGGTCATTTTCACAAAAATGTCAAACTTTACTGTTTTTGACTCATTTTGTGAGTTATAGACCATAATTTTCGGCCACTTCTTTTAAATTTTGTATTTCGCTGTTATGACCACATTTTGTTGGCTATATAAGACACAGTTTTCGACCACTACCATTAAATTTCATATTTCATATTTCACAGTTATGCCTCATATTGGGGTCATAGTCCACGGATTTTGGCCATTTTCGTCAAATCTCGTATTTTACGGTTTTTACGTCATTTTGTTGACTATAGTTCATAATTTTCATCCACTTTCGTGAAATTTCGAATTTCTATGTTTTGGCCATATTTTGTGGGCCATAATCCATAGTTTTAGACCATTTTTCTGAGAATTCGTATTTCAATCTTTTGGCCTCATTTTGCGCACTATAGTGCAGAGTTTTCGTACAGTTTCGTGAAGTTTTGTATTTCATTGTTTCAGCCTCATTTTGTCGGCTATAGTCCACAGTTTTTAGCCATTTGCGTAAGATTTCATATTTCACCCTTTTGACCTCATTTTGTGGGTTCACAGCTTTTGACTGTTATTGCGAAGTTTTGAATTTAACTATTTTGGCATTAAAATTTTTGACAAACTTTTGTGGAATTTCGTCTCCTTCTATATTTACCTTATTTCGTGGGCAGTTCACAGTTTTTGCCATTTTGGTGAAATTTCGTATCTCACTGTTTTGGCTTTATTTTGGTGCCATAGTCCTCGGTTTTTACCGCTTTTATGAAATTTCGTATCTCACAGTTTCGGCCTCATTTTGGGGAAGTCCATAGTATTCGGCCACTTTCGTGAAATTTCTTATTTCTCCGTTTTAATCATATTTTGTGGGCAAATAGTATACAGTTTTCGGTCATTTTCATTAAATATCGTATTTCACTATTTTGGCATCATTTGTGGCTATAGCCCACAATTTTCGGCAACTTTCCTTAAAATTTGTATTTCACTTTATGGCTTATTTTGTGGGCTACAGTCCACAGTTTTCAGTTATTTTCGTAAAATATAGTATTTCACCATATTGACCTCATTTTGTGTGTTGTTCACAGTTTTCACTATTTTAAATTTTGGCCGATACGGCCAAAATTTCGTTTCGGCTAGCTTGCAAATACGAAATCACAGATTTTATACTCCATATCGTTTTCACCGAAATGTGTAGATTTCAGTCAAAATTGCTGAAATATCGGCCAAAACAGACACTTATGTTATTGTGAACATACAACCGTTTTTTTTGTTTTGCTTTTTGCATGTAAGTCTTTCCATAAAGGACCTTAAGCATATAACACTTTCAAATATATGACCTTAAGCATATAAGTCTCTATTGTTAGTGTATAGGCAAAGTCAAATAAGTCTATAAACTAATACATTTTTTCTAATCAATGCATATTTAATTTACTTATATACTTATATTATATTCTCTTATATAATGTAGTTAAATTCTGCGAAAATTTACGGTAACTGATTCAAGTCATTAGTTATATTATATAGTATTTAATACGATAAATGATATGTAGAACATATAATATCTTGTCTAATAACAAAAAAAATATTTATTGAGTGTCCGAAATGAACATCCAAGATGATCACATTTCTCCGAGATCGCCTCCGATATTTCCGATCGCAAACGAAACATCCCTTGCTGAGACGAGTCTAATATTCGAGATTTAAAACCTTGACAGTTTTCAGCCACTTTCTTGAAATTTCGAATTTATTTATTTTGGCGGAGCTCATTGTTTTTGGCCAGTTCCGTGAAATTTCATATTTCGTTGTTTCAGCCTCATGTTGGTTGTTGGGGGTAGTCCACAGTTATTGGCCACTTTCGTGAAATTTTGTATTTCTCTTTTTTTGCCATATTTTGTGGGCCACAGTTCATAGTTTTCGGTCATTTTTGTAAGATATCGTATTTTACAGTTTTGTCCTCATTGTGTTCATAGTTTTTGTTCACTTTCATGAAGTTTTGTATTTTAATATTTCGGCCTCATTTTGTGGAACACTGTTTTCCGCCAATTTCATGAGATTCTGTATTTCACTGTTTCAGCCTCATTTTGTATCAGTCTACAGTTTTCTGCCATTTTCGTAAAGTTTTGTATTTCACTATTTCTGCCTCATTTTGTGGGCAACAGTCCACAGTTTTCAGCCACATTCATGAAATTTTGTATTGTTCTATTACTCAGGTATTTTTGTAGGCTAACCACAGTTTTTAGTCATTTTCGTAAGATTCGTATTTCACTATTTTGGCATCATATTGTGGGCTTTTGATCAGTTTTCGGCCACTTTTGTGAAATTTCGTATTTCACTTTTTTAGCAACATTTTCTAGGCTAGTCCATAGTTTTCAGTCAATTTTATGAAATTTCATATTTCACAGTTTTGGCCACATTTATTGGACTATATATTTAGCCTACAGTTTTCGTCCGCTTTCATGACATTTCGTATTTACCTGCTTTAGCCTTATTTTGAGAGCTAATCCACAGTTTTCGGTCATTTCCGTAAAATTTATATTTCTCAGTTTAAGCCATATTTTGTGGGTTAGTCCATAATTTTCGGCCACTTCCATGAGATTTTGTACTTCACTGTATTGGCCTAATTTCTCATTTTCGCCCAATTCTGTGATATTTCGTATTTCACTGTTTTGGCAATATTTTATGGGCTATAGTCCATAAATTTTGGCCACTTTTGTGAAATTTTGTATTTCTCAGTTTTGACCATATTTTGTGGGCTACATAGTTCTAGGTCAATTTCATGAGTATTTTTCCACTGTTTTGGCATCATATTGTGGGTTATAGTCCACACATTTCGGTCTTTTTTGTGAAATTTTATATTTCAGTGATTTGGCATTATTTTGAGGTCCACGGTTTTTTGCTATTTCTATGAAAATTCGTTTTTCACAGTTTTGACTTATTTTTGTCAGCAGTCCACAATTTATGGCCACTTCGTGAAATTTCTTATTCTATGTTTTAACCATATTTTGTAAGCTATACTCTCAGTTTTCGGCCACTTTCGTTAAATTTCGTAATTAATATTGCATCATTTTGCGGGCAATAACTATGGCTATAGTCCCATAGTTTTCGTCCACTTTCATTAAGTTTTGTATTTTACTATTTCGGCCTTATTTTGTGGACTATATTCCACCGTTTTTTATCATTTTCGTAAAATTTCGTATTTGACTATTTCGGCATCATTTTTTGGGTTATAGTTCACAGTTTCGGACACTTTCGTGAAGTTTATATTTTACAGTTTCGGCCATATTTTGTGGGCTATAGTCCACAGTAATCGGTCATTTTCGTGAAATTTTGCATTACGTGTTTTGGCATCATTTTGTGAGCTAGTCCACAGCTTTCTGCAATTTTTGTGAGATTTCGTATTTCACAGTTTTTGGCCTAAATTTGTGAGTTGTAGTCTACAGTTTTAGGGCATTTTCGTGAGTTTCTGTATATCACTGTTTGGGCCTTATTTTGTAGGTTAGTCTACAGTTTTCAGCTTACTTTGGTGAAATTTTGTTTTTCACAGTTTTTTCCTGATTTTGCAGAACATGTCCAAAATTTTTGGCTACTTTCGTGAAATTTTGTATTGTTTTGTTTTGGTCGTATTTTGTAGGTAGTCCACAGTTTTCGGTCATTTTCACAAGATTTCATATTTTACGATTTTCACCTCATTTTGTGGCTTATCCATAGTTTTTAGGCCATTTTCAGGAGTTTTTGCATTTCATTGTTTTGGCCTCATTTTGTGGGTTATAGTCCACAGTTTTCGGCCAACTTTCGTGAAATTTTATATTTCATTGTTTTTTGCCTCAGTTTACGAGTAGTCAACAGTTTTCTGCGACTTTGTGAAGTTTTGAATTTCACTGATTCAGTCACATTTTGTGAAGTTTTGAATTTCACTGATTCAGTCACATTTTGTATTGTTCTGTTTTGGAAGTATTTTTTAGGGCTATAGTCCACATTTCAATTTCGCATTTCGCTGTTTTGACCATATTTAATGGGCTAGTCCATAGTTTTCGGTTATTTTATGAAATTTAGTATTTCACTGTTTTCACCTCATTTTGTGTGCTAAAAAACAGTTTTCAGCCAATTTCGTGATATTCCGTATTTCACAATTTTTGACTCATTTAGTGGGCTACTTCACGATTTTCTGCCATTTTCAAAAGATTTTGAATTTCAGTGTTTTCGCTGCATTTTATGAACAATAAGCCCATTGCTTTCGGCCACTTTCGTGAATTTCGTAATTTAAATTTTGGCCTCATTTTGTATCATTTTGTATACGCTTGTCGAAAAATTTCGGCCACTTTCATGATATATAATATTTCGCTGTTTTGCCATTATTTTGTGGGCTAACAGTTGTCACTGTTTTCGGTCACTTTCATGAAATTTCGTATTTCACTGTTTTTGCCTTATTTTGTGGGCTGTAGTCCACCGTTGTCGGCCACCTTATTGAAATTTTGTATTGTTCTGTTCTGGCATATTTTGTAGGCTACAGTCCAGTTTTCGGTCATTTTTGTGAGATTTCGTATTTCACTGTTTTGGCCTAATTTTGTGGGTCGTATATAGTCCACGAGTTTAAGCCAATTTCGTGAGTTTATTTCCCTCTTTTCGGTTCACTGTGTTATAGTCCACAGTTTTGGTCAACGTGTATGAAAATTTGCGTTTGGCAGTTTTTGACTCATTTTGTGAGATATATAGTCCGTAGTTTTCGGTCATTTTTATGAGATTCCGTACTACACTGATTTGTCCCCATTTTCTAGGCTGTAGTACAGAGTTTTATGTCATTTTTGTGAGTATTTGTATTTCACTGTTTTGTCATCACTTTGTGGGTTATGGTCACAGTTTTCGGTCAACTTTCGTGAAATTTTATATTTCACTGTTTTTGCCTCATTTTGTGGGATATAGTCCATAAATTTCGGCCACATTTGTTAAATTTTGTTTTGTTCTGTTTTGGACGTATTTGTGGACTACAATCCATAGTTTTCGGTCAATTTTGTGAGATTTAGTATGTCACACTTTTGGCCTCATTGTGTGGGCTATATTCCACAGTTTTCATCCACTTTCGAAAAATTTCGTATTTCTTTATTTTAGCCATATTTTGTGGTTCACAAATTTCTGCCATTTTCGCAAGATTTTGTATTTCACTGTATTGGCCTAATTTCTCATATTTCTGGCACATTCGTGAAATTTTGTATCTCACTGTTAAGTTACAGATTTTGCAGGCTATATTCCACAGTTTTCGACAATTTTCGTAAGATTTTGTATTTGACAATTTCGGCATCATTTTTTGGGCCTCATACTGTAGGCTATAGTCCACAGTTTTCGGCCATTTTCGTAAAAATCCACATTACATTGTTTTGACAACATTTTACGAAATCTCATTTTTTGGGCCTCACGAAATTTTGTTTTTCACTGTTTTTTCCTGATTTCGCGGAACATGTCCAAAACTTTCGACCACTTTCATGAAATTTTGTACTATTCTGTTTTGGTCATATTTTGTAAGTAATAGTTCACGGTTTTCGGTCATTTTCGTAAATTTTCGTATTTCACTATTTTCACCACATTGTGTGGGCTAGCCCACAGTTTTCATCCAATTTCGTAAAATTTCGTATTTCTCTGTTTTGGCCTTATTTTATGGGCTATATAGTCCACAGTTTTTTGCCATTTCGTAAAATTTAGTTTTTCACAGTTTCGGCATCATTCTGTGACTTATAGTGCACAGATTCCATTTTTGTGAAGTTTTGTATTTCACTGTTTCATTTGTAGAATATAATGCACATATTTCTGTCATTTTCGAGAAATTTCATATTTCATTGTTTTTACCTCATTTAGTGGGCTGCAGTCCACAATTTTAAGCCATTTTCATTGGATTTAGTATTAAAATTTTTTGACCTAATTTTGTGGAATAATCCACGGTTTTAGGCTATTTTCGGGAGGTTTTTTCATTTCAGTGTTTTTTGCCTCATTTTGTCGGTTATAGTCCCCAGTTTTTGGCCAACTTTCGTGAAATTTTATATTTTGCTGTTTTAACCTCTTTCGCGGATATAATCCAGAATTTTTGGCCGCTTTCCTTTAATTTTGTATTCCAATGTTTCATCCAACTTCGTAAAATTTCTAATTTTTCCATCTTGACCATATTTTGTGGGCTAAATAGTCTACAGTTTTCTGCCATTTTTGTGAAGTTTTGAATTTTACTGATTCGGCCACATTTTGTATTGTTCTGTTTTTGGAAGTATTTTTGTGGGCTATATATAGTCCATAGTCCAATTTCGCATTTCGCTGTTTCGACTTTATTTTGTTGGCTAGTCCATAGTTTTCGGTCATTTTGTGAAATTTAGTATATCACTGTTTTGACCTCATTTCGTGCGCTAAAAAACTGTTTTCGGATAATTTCGTGATATTCCGTATTTCACAATTTTTGACTTATTATAGTTCACAATTTTCGGCCATTTTCATAAAATTTCGAATTTCAATGTTTTTGCTGCATTTTATAAGCAATAAGCCAACTGTTTTCAGCCACTTTTGTGAAATTTCGTATTTTAAATATTGACCTCATTATTATGCGCTCGTCCAAAAATTTCGGCCACTTTCTTGATAATTCGTATTTCGATGTTTTGGCATTATGTTATGGGCTATAGTCCACAATTTTCGGTCACTATTTTCGTCACTTTCTTGAAATTTTGTATTTCACTGTTTTGACCTTATTTTATGTGCTAGTCCACTGTTTTCGGCCACTTTGGTGATATTTTGTATTGTTCTGTTCTTGCGTATTTTGTAGGCTACAGTCCAGTTTTCGGGCATTTTCGTGAGATTTCGTATTTCACTGTTTTGGCCAAATTTTGTGGGTTGTATAGTCCACTTTTAGGCCAATTCCGTGAGTTTATTTCTCTGTTTTTGCCTCACTTTGTGTTATGGTCCAAAAGTTTCGGCCAATGTGTATCAAAATTTGCATTTGACTGTTTTTGCCTCGTTTTGTGGGATATGTAGTCCACAAATTTTGGCCACATTCGTGAAATTTTGTATTCTATTTTGGCAGCATTTTTTGGGCTATAGTTCACAATTTTCGGTCATTTTCCTGAGATTCCGTACTACACTGTTTTGTCCTCATTATCTGCGGCTGTAGTACATAGTTGTCATTTTTGTGAGATTTCGTATTTCACTAATTCCGCCTCACTTTGTTAGTTATGGTTCACAGTTTTCGGTCAACTTTCGTGAAATTTTACATTTCACTGTTTTTGCATCATTTTGTGGGATGTAGTCCACAATTTTCGGCCACATTTGTTAAATTTTGTTTTGTTCTGTTTTGGACGTATTTTGTGGACTACAGTCCATTGTTTTCGGTCAATTTTGTGAGATTTCGTATTTCACAATTTTGGCCTCATTTTATGGGCTATATTCCACAGTTTTCAACCACTTTCGAAAAATTTCGTATTTCTTTATTTTATCAATATTTTGTGGTTCACAAATTTTGGCTATTTTACCGAAATTTTGTATCACTGTATTCGCCTAATTTCTCAGATTTCTTGCACATTCTTGAAATTTAGTAGTTTACTGTTTAGGCCATTTTTTGTAGGCTATAGTCCATAAATTTTGGCCACTAACATTGATTTTTGTATTTCTCAGGTTTGGCCCTGTTTCGTGGGTTACAAAGTTTGAGGTCAATTTCGTGAGTATTTTTTACATGGTTTTGCTCCTTTTCTGGGTTGTAGTCTACAATTTTCAGCCACTTCCGTGAAATTTTGCATTGTTCAGTTTTGGCAGTATTTTGGCATGTAGTCCACAGTTTTCAGCCAATTTCGTAATATTTTGTATTTCGGTGTTTTGGCGTCATTGTATGCGCTAAATAGTCCATAGTTTTCGATCTCTTTTGTGAAACTCCATATTTTACTGTTTTAGCCTTATTTTGTAGGCTACATAGTCCACAGTTTTTTGCTACTTTTGTGAAATTTCGTATTTCACTGTTTTGACTTATTCTGTCGGCAGTCCACAATTTATGGCCACTTTTGTGAATTTTCATATTTTATTGTTTTGCCCTCATTTTGTGGGTTGCCCACAGTTCTCGGTTGCTTTCATAAATTTCTTATTTCTGTGTTTTAACAATATTTTGTAGGATAAAGTCCACAGTTTTCGGCAATTTTCCTTAAATTTCGTATTTCACTGTTATTGCATCATTTTGTGGGCTAGTCCATAATTTTGTGTTACTATTTTGGTCTCATTTGTGAAGTACTGTATTTCACTGTTTCGGCCTCATTTTGTGTGCGAGTTCACAGTCTTCAGTCACTATCTTGAAATTTTCTATTATTCTGTTTTGGAAGTATTTTTTGTGGCTATAGACCACAGTTTAATTTCGTATTTCAATGTTTTGACCTGATTTTCTGGGCTAGTCCATAGTTTTCAGCCCTTTTCAATATTTTGGCCTCAATTTGTCGGCTAACCCACAGTTTTCGAGCGATTTCGTGATATTTTGTATTTCACAATTTTTGCCTCATTTATTATGATGTAGTCCACAGTTTTTTGCCATTTTTGTAAGATTTCGTATTTCAGTGTTTTGGCTTCATTTTGTGGGCTACAAGTCCCGCTGTTTTCAGCCACTTTCATGAGATTTCATATTTTAAAGTTATGCCTTATTTTGTGGGTTATTGTCCAAAAATTTCGGCTAGTTTCGTGATATTTCACTGTTTTGCCCTTATTACATGGGGGCTATAGTCCACAGTTTCCGATCACATTCGCTAAGTTTCGTATTTCACTATTTTGGGTATATTTTGTGAACTATTTTAAATTTCGGCCGAAAATTCGTTATTGTGAATATACAACGAAAGTTGCCGAAATACACTAATGATATGTGAATATACAACTTTTTTTGTTTTACTTTTTGTATACAAATCTTTTAATATAGGAGCTTAAGCAAAAGATAATATAAGGATTTCGTATCTCTATTGTTTGTGTATATGCAAAGTTAAGTAAGTCGATTAACTAATACATTTTTTATAATCAATGCATATTCAATTACTTATATACTTATATTACATTCTCTTTTATTCTTTTATATTGTTGTTAAATTGTGCGAATATTTACCATAATTGATTCATGTCATTAGTTATATTATACAGTATTTTATATGAAAAATGATATGTAGAACATATAATATTTTGTTTTGTAACAAAAAAAATGTTTATTGATTGTCTGAAATGAACATCCGAGATTATCACATTTTCCCGAGATCTCCGATATTTTCGATCCGAGACTAAACATACCTTGCAAAGACGAGTTCGAAATCCGAGATTTAAAACCTTGATTTTGTGGGCAGTAGTCCATTGTTTTCATATTTATTTGATTTAGCCATATTTTGTGGTACACAGTTTTCGACCATTTTCGCGAGATTCTGTATTTCATTGTATTGGCCTAATTTCTCAGTTTTCGGCCACTTAAATAAAATTTTGTATTTCTCAGTTTTGGCCATATTTTGTGGGCTACATAGTTTTAGTTCAATTTTGTGAGTTTTGCTTTCACTGTTTTGGCCTCCTTTTGTGATTTGTAGTCCACAGTTTTCAGCAAACTTGTTTGGAATTTTGTACTTCACGGTTCTTGCCTTATCTTGTGGGATATAGTCCACAATTTTTGGTGACTTTGGTAAAATTTTGCATTATTCTATTTTGGAAGTATTTTGTGCTACAGTCCGCAGTTTTTTTGCCAATTTCGTAATATTTGATATTTCACTGTTTTAGCATCATTTTGTGAGGTATAGTCCACAGTTTTCGATATCTTTCGTAAAATTTTGTATTTCACTGTTTTGGTCTTATTTTGTGGGTTAGTCGACAAATTTTTGTTATTTTTGTAAAATTTCGTATTTCACTGTTTTGAATTATTTTTTCAGCAGTCCACAATTTCTGGCCACTTTCGTGAAATTTCTTATTTCACTGTTTCTCCATCATTTTGTGGGTTGTCTGGCCACTTCCGTGAAATTTCTTATTAAAGTTTCAACCATTAGGCTATAGCCACAGTTTCGGCCACTTTCGTTAAATTTCGTATTTCACGGTTATGGACTCATTTTGTGGGCTACAATCAAATAATTTTCGTCCACTTACGTGAGTTTTGTATTTTACTGTTTCAACCTCATTTTATGGGCTACAATTCACAGCTTTCAGCCATTTTCGTGAGATTTTATATTTAACTATTTTGGCCTCATTTTTATAATTATAGTCCACAGTTTTCGGCCATTTTCGTGAAGTTTATGTCACTATTTCGGCCTCATTTTGTGGACTATAGTCCATAGTTTTCGGTCATTTTGTGATATTTGAAATTTTAATGTTTTGACCTCATTTTGTGTGCTTGTCCACAATTTTAGGCCATTTTGTGAGATTTCATATTTCACGGTTTTTAGCCAAATTTTGTGGGCAATCTACAGTTTTATGCCATTTTCGTGAGTTTTCGTATTTCACTGTTTTGGCCTCATTTTGTGGGTTATATAGTTCACAGTTTTCGGCCAACGTTCGTAAAATTTCCAATTCACTGTTTCTGCCTCCTTTTGCAGAACATAGTCCAAAATTTTCGGCCACTTCCGTGAAATTTTGTGTTGTTATATTTTGGTTGTATTTAGTGAGCTATAGTCCACACTTTTCAATCATTTTCGTAAGATTTTGTATTCCACTATGTTGACCTCATTTTGTGGGCTATAATCCGCAAGTTTCATCCAATTTCATAAAATTTCGTATTTCTTTGTTTTGGCCATATTTTGTAGGCTATATTGTCACGCCAGGCTTTCCGTTATACGAAAACACAGGCATGTAACTGAGACTCGGCGAATGGTATAAGTATACCAACTTATATCATTCATAAGTGGTACAATACCATTAAGCTAAAAAATACAGAATAATCACAAAAACAATAATATAATACAATAACCAATATCTGAGATACAAGAACTTACAGGATGCCCGAGAATACACAATGCAATAACAGTTTGTCAAGTTCTTTCAGTAACCCATCATATGTACCTGTATAAACATTAACTCAAAAGAAAAATGGAGTACCCGTTAGAGCAAGCTACGGACCGCAAGTAGTACAAGCAAAATGGAAACATGAACAATGACACGATACGATCAAGTACGATACAAGGACACGTGTCAACTGGAAACGAGAAACATGTAAATTGGACTTCAATGTATATTCAATCGATAACAAGGATTCATGTAACGGAGAAACATATCACGTAAACGGGAATCATGTATACTTGTAACAGGAATCGGGAATCATGTAAACTTGTAACAGAAATCATGTACGTGCTCAGTGTTAATCTTAAGTCTATCAGTCTTTTATCATTCATATCTAATGCACGCAATCCTGTGTCCCATACCACAAGTTTAGGTGCATACAATCAAGTAACGTTTAGACTCTAGTGCTGAATTCTATAGAGTTCTATACTCGCGAAATCATATAAACATGAATCATGTAGTCAAGTGGTGGATTCTAGAGGTGGCCCCGGTCATCACACAACGTGGCACTTAGTCCTACGTGGCACTTAGTTCCATTTGACTTGTAAACATATAACATATAACAGAAATGTGTAATCAGGTAATGGATTCTAGAGATGGCCCCTATAAATTCTAGAGGTGGCCCAGTCATCCCACGATGTGGCACTTAGTTCTAGGTAACATGTAACGGGAATCATCATTTTGGGAAACACGGGCCCCCTTTCGAGTACAATCTTCTATATCGCCCACTACTAGGTTTTAACTTTATTACCCCGGCTTGTTATTCTTTTATAATAATTAAACATGAACATGAAACAATGAGAACGGGTATCCGAACATGATCAAGGAGGTATCAAGGCTATGCAATGCATGTAATATATTTCAGTTCATAAGTGCAAAGAACGAACATATACATATTTAAAAACATGAAGATACAATTCTGGACAGCAAAATGTTGTTGTACAAAAACTAACTTTCCTGCTGCTACGGAAAAGTGAATCAGGTTCCGTCAAGGGTTCCAGAAACTAGACTCCCTACCGGTTTTAACGCATATTCATATGATACATTATAGTTACAATAGCTAGGTCAACTAGACAGTTCTCTACTAGTCTACTGTTCAGGCAACAGCTTAGTGCAAGGTTCCTTTATATATAAATCAACTGTAAACTAATTTAAAAATCTTATAAAAATTAAAAATTATAAAGTATAAAGTGACTCCCAATCATGTCTAGTAACAACCTGGTAAATTTCAAGTCTTTATTCTGCTGTTAACATGATATTTATTTAGTTAATCGTGTCGATATGCTTCTAAACAGTAATCTGAAATTAAAAACCTATCAGTACTAAAATTAGGATATCTTGAACTCTACATGTCGGATTCCAGATCCGTCAGAAGTTCTAGAAACTAGATTCACAGGGCTACAACTCTCATATATAAAGTTCTAATAGATTTAAACATGGAAGGATTACAAAGCATGAACAATACAATGGTTCAATCAATTGACACTTATAAAGAACACTTTTCATGAACATGGACGGTAACGAGTTTCAAAACACGATAATCAAATATGAATACTAATTGCAGAGAGGTCAAATAAAATGCTTGTACAGAACAACAAAATGTACAAGAGATACTTGCCTTTAGATGCCGATTACGAAAGTGGTGAGAACCACTGGAAGAAACGAATCGATGTCGGCACCACGGGCAGCGAGCATGCAAGGACGGCAGCATACAACCGACGGTAGCAACAACTTGGCAGCGACAACGACAAGAACTGCAGCGAAGAAGCAACAATAGCGATGCGAACAACGATGTTGGGCGATGGCAGCAAGAGAAAAGTAGTCGTCGAGGATGGTTGACGGGTTTGATGCAGCAAGGAGGCAGTGGATTGTTATGGTTGAGGTGTGCAGGGGCTTGCGGTGATGGGGGTGAGCGCGAAGGAGGAGATGAGGAGCTCGAGGCAGCCATTAACCGCAACGGCAGCAAGGTGATGGTGGGAAGTGGAGCTTCAGGCGGTGATGCTGCGGGATGAAGACTGTGAGGTTATCGGCGGTCGGGCTCGAATTGGGTGGTTCTGTGGTGAGGGTGAGGCAGTCGGTGGGCGAGGGAAGCACTGGCGAGGCAGTGGAGGGAGATGGTCGGGGGTGCTGGAGTTGCGGTGAGGAAGGCGAGGTAAGGTTGGCGTGAGGCAGCAATGGTGATGGCTACGGCGTTCGGTGGTGGTGAGATTGGAAGCGGGGCTGGTTGGGATCGATGGTGGCGGTGGCTGCAAGTCAAGCTCATGTGGCTGTTGGCATTTGGTGGTGGTTCGGTGAAGAAGTCGGGGTGAGGAGATGAGTGCATTGGCGGTTGCGCGTTGGGGGAGCTCGGTGATGGCGACGGCAGCACGATGGAGTGTGGTTGGCGAGAGGCAGTGACGGCGGGGTTCAGTTGCTGCGGTGGCTGTCGATGGTGGTGTTGGTCGGTCGACGAGGGCGGTGGTGAGGTGGCACTGCCGGAGACGAGGGTCGGGTGGAGTTGCGGTTGCAGCGAGGTGGTGCACAGGAGGCAGAAGCGGAGGCGAAGATGGCTAGGATGGAGGTTCGGTGATCGGGGAGTGCGGCCAAGGCAGAGGACGGGGTGTTCGGGTGGCTGCCAATGGAGGAGGGCAGCAGGCGAGGTTGAGAGAAGGTGGCGCTCAGAGTCGACGGCGATCGGGGGTGAGTCAGGGTGCTTGGTGGCTAAGGAAACGTTGAGGATGGTTGAGGGTGGCCGGAGATGTGGCAAGCGTCAGTGGAGTGTTGGAGATGATGGAGCTTTGGAGGTGGGGTTGCTGGCTGTCGAGATTAAGGTGCGATGAGGTGCAGGAGAGGTTGGGGAAGTGATGGTGGTGGTTTCAAGAACGAAGGAGTCGGGTGTAGGGGGAGAGAATATGGGGGGATTAGTTGAGAAAATTAGGGGATTAGTGGGGGATTGGGTAGTTAGACAATTAGGGAATTTTGGTCTAAGCTTCTTTTGTTTGGGCTTCTGGATGGAATTGGGCTATGGGTTTTAATATAAATAAATAATCAAATAAGAATGAATTTAGGTTGGACTAGAACATAAATAATTGAAGATAATAAAAAATAATAATAATAGTAATCGAATAGAATGGATTAGGATTATAGAGTAAAATATAATTTGGGCTTAAAATATATAATCAACAAGAGAAGAAATAGATTGTCGAATGAATAGGATTTGGGTTTATATATTAATGAATCAAAATAATGAGAATATACTTGGTTTAGGCTTTATACAAAAAAAATAAACAAACAGAAGATTAGGAGTTTGGGTTGTCGAATGAATAGGATTTGGGTTTATATATTAATGAATCAAAATAATGAGAATATACTTGCTTTAGGCTTTATACAAAAAAAATAAACAAACAGAAGATTAGGAGTTTGGGTTCTACAATAGGAGGAGGATCAAATAGTCAAATTATAGAATGGGCTAGGACTGGCTACAATAGGAGTTCCAAAAATAAATCTAATACAAAAGAATGAATTTAAGAGAGCGAAACTAATTTACAAATAATCAAATAATGACATGAAAGAATGGATTGGGATTTCAGGGTTCTAACGTAATAATCAGATATCCAATGAAAGCAACTGGCTACAATAGGAGTTGCAAAAATAAATCTAATACAAAAGATTGAATTTAAGAGAGCAGAACTAATTTACAAATAATCAAATAATGACATCAAAGAGGTGGGGTTGCTGGTTGTCAAGATTGAGTTGTGATGAGGTGCAGGGGAGGTTGAGGAAGTGATGATGGTGGTTTCAAGAACGAAGAAGAGTCGGGTGTAGGGGGAGAGAACATGGGGGGATTAGTTGAGATAATTAGGGGATTAGTGGGGGATTGGGTAGTTAGACAATTAGGGGATTTTGGTCTAAGCTTCTGAATTTCTTTTGTTCGGGCTTCTGGATGGAATTGGGCTATGGGTTTTAATATAAATAAATAATCAAATAAGAAAGACTTTAGGTTGGACTAGAACATAAATAATAGAAGATAATCAAAAATAATAATAATAGTAATCAAATAGAATGGATTAGGATTATAGAATAAAATATAATTTGGGCTTAAAATATATAATCAACAAGAGAAGAAATAGATTGTCGAATGAATAGGATTTGGGTTATATATTAATGAATCAAAATAATGAGAATGTACTTGGTTTAGGCTTTATACAAAAAAAATAAACAAACAAAAGATTAGGAGTTTGGGTTCTACAATTGGAGGATGAAATAGTCAAATTATAGAATGGGCTAGGACTGGCTACAATAGGAGTTCCAAAAATAAATCTAATACAAAAGAATGAATTTAAGAGAGCAGAACTAATTCACAAATAATCAAATAATGACATGAAAGAATGGATTGGGATTTCAGGGTTCTAACGTAATAATCAGATATCCAATGAAAGCAATTGGCTACAATAGGAGTTCCAAAAATAAATCTAATACAAAAGAATAAATTTAAGAGAGCGGAACTAATTTACAAATAATCAAATAATGACATCAAAGAATGGATTAGGATTTCAGGGTTCTAACGTAATAATTAGATATCCAATGAAAGCAATTAGGTTCTAAGCAATGGCAGAATTTATTTAGAAGAACTGGAATTCAAGAATTGAAGAAAAGATAAGAATACTGATAACAATCTGTATAATCGAAAAATCCAATCGGATAATGAGTTAGGAGTCTGGGATTAAACAAGTGATTGAATATTCAAGTGTATGCAATTGAGTTGAAAAAGAAGAGAGAAAAAAATTATAGACAATACAAGAATACGGAAACGGGGGTTACAAATATAGTCCACCGTTTTCAGCTATTTTCGTTAGATTTACTATTTCACTGCTTTGGCCTCATTTTGTGGCTTATAGTCCACAGTTTTCAATCATTTTCATGAAGTTTTATATTTCACGATACCGGCCTCAATTTGTGGAATATAGTGCACTGTTTTCGGCCATTTTCGTTAAACTTTCGTATTTCATTGTTTTTATCTCATTTTGTGGGCTATAGTCCATAAGTTTATGCCATTTTAATGAGATTTCATATTTCACAGTTTCTTGCCTAAATTAGTGGGTTGTAGTCTACAGTTTAAAACTAGGCTAAATTTGAAGAGAAAAAACCTTGAATTATTCCCTTTATGCAGAAAACCTCACTGGACCTTTTTTTGCGCAGAAAAAACACACTTATGTATGGTTGTAAAAAACCCACTCCGACGGTTTGAGTTTTCTGCTAAAGTTGAGTGAGGTTTTTTTGACAATAATGAGAAAGATGCATGATGTTTTCTGAACCAATTACCTCACTGGACTTTTTTTGCGCAGAAAACCACACAAGTATGGTTGCAAAACCCCCCCCGAAGTATATTTTCAAAAAACCACATCTAACTTTTCTGCTTGTAAAGATGAATGAGATTATCTAATACAAGCAGAAAAGTTAGATGTGGTTTTTTGAAAATATACTTCAGGGGGGGTTTTGCAACCATACTTGTGTGGTTTTCTGCGCAAAAAAAAGTCCAGTGAGGTAATCTGCATAAAGAGGATAGTTCAAGGGGTTTTTTTCCAATTTAGCTTTTAAGCTATTTTCATGAATTTTCCTATTTCACTATTTTAGTCCACAGTTTTCGGCCAACTTTCGTGAAATTTTATATATCCCTGTTTTTGCATCATTTTGCGACAGTCCAGAATTTTCGGCCACTTTCGTAAAATTTTGTATTCCGCAGTTTCATCCACTTGAAAATTCTTATTTTTTTATTTTTTGACCATATTTTGCGTGCACAATTTTTGGCAATTTTCGCGAGATTTAGTATTTCACTGTTTTGACCTCATTTTATGGGTAGTACACAGTTTTCTACCGCTTTTGTGAAGTTTTTTTATATCACAATTCACAGCCACTGTCATGAAATTTGGTATTGTTCTGTTTTGGAAGTATTTTCGTGGGCTATATTTTGAAAGTATTTTATATCACAATCCACTGTTTAATTTCGTCTACCGCTTTTGTGAAGTTTTTTTATATCACAATTCACAGCCACTGTCGTGAAATTTGGTATTGTTCTGTTTTGAAAGTATTTTCGTGGGCTATATTTTGAAAGTATTTTATATCACAATCCACTGTTTAATTTCGTATTTCCTTATTTTGACCTCATTTTGTGGGCAGTTGTCCATAGATTTCAGTCATTTTTGTGAAATTCGTATTTCACTGTTTTAGCCTAATTTTGTGGGCTAAACCACAATTTTCGGCCAATTTCGTATTTCGCGGTTTTTGCCTCATTTAGTGGTCTATAGTCCACAGTTTTCGGCCACTTTCGTGAAATTGCATTAGTTAAAGTTTTGGCATCATTTTGTAAGCTATAGTCCAGAAATATCGGCCACTTCGTGATATTTCGTATTTCGCTGTTTTGCCATTATTTTGAAGGCTTTACAGTTTTCGGTCACTTCTGTGAAATTTTGTATTTCACTGTTTTGGCCTTATTTTCTGTGTTGTTCACAATTTTCAGCCACTTTGGTAAAATTTTGTATTGTTCTGTTCTGCCCATATTTTGTGGACTACAGTCCACAGTTTTCAATCATTTTCATGAGATTTCGTATTTACCTATTTCGGCCTAATTTGTGGGATTAAGTCCCCACATTTTTGTAATTTTTAGGAGTTTTCATATCTCACTGTTTTGGCATCACTTTGTGAGTTATGGTCCACATTTTTCGGGTCAACTTTTGTAAAATTTTGCAATTCACTGTTTTTGCCTCATTTTGTGGGATATAGTCCACAATGTTCAGCCACATTCATAATATTTTGTATAGTTCTGTTTTGGCCTTATTTTGCAAGCTACGGTCCACAGTTTTCGGCCATTTTCGTGATATTTCGTATTTCACAGTTGTCCTCCACTTTTGTAAAATTTTGTACAACTTTATTTTAGCCATATTTTTTTGTCCACAATTTTTGGCCATTTTCGTGATATTCCTTATTCTCTATTTTGGCCCCATTTTTGTGTGCTAGTCCATAGTTTTTGTCCACTTGCATGAAGTTTTGTATTCATTGTTTTGACCTCACTTTGTGGGCTATAGTCCACAATTATCGGCAATTTTCAAGAAATTTCATATTTCACTGTTTTTGCCTCGTTTTTTGGGTTGTAGACTTGTAGTCCACAATATTAGGTCATTTTCGTGAGATTCCGTATTTCACTTTTTTTGCAGTTTCAGGCCATTTTCGTGAGTTTTCGGATTTCATTGTTTTGACCTCATTTTGCAGGACAATCCAGAATTTTCGGTCACTTCGTGAAATTATGTTTAACTGTTTTGGTCGTATTTTATAGGCTAGTGTACACAGTTTTCGTCCATTTTCGTATGATTTCGTATTCACTATACTGAACAAATTTAGTGGGCCGCCCACTGTTTTTATCCAATTCCGTAAAATTTCGTATTTTTCCTATTTTGGCCGTATTTTATGGGCAATATAGTCCACAACTTTCGATCATTTTCGTGAGATTTAGTATTTCACTGTTTTGGCTTCATTTTGTAGCTTACGGTCCACAGTTTTCTATGGCTTATTCTTGAAGTTTTTATTTCACTATTTCAGCCTCAATTTCTGAGCTATGCAGTACACATTTTCCAGCCATTTTCATGAGATTTCCTATTTCAGTGTTTTTTGCCTAATTTTGTTTTAGGTCATTTTCGTGAGTTTCGTATTTCACTGTTTTTGCCTCATCTTGTAGGATAGTCCACAGTTTTCGGTCATCTTCCGTAAAATTTTATATTTCACTGTGTTTGCCTCGTTTTGCGGGATATAGTCCAGAATTCGTGATTTTGTATTGTTCTGTTTTAGCCGTATTTTGTGAGCTACAGTTCACAATTTTCAGCAATTTTCTTATTCCATTGTTTTGACCTCATTTTGTATTTCCACTGTTTTCATTCACTTTCGTAAAATTTCGTATTTCTCTATTTTGATCATTTGTGGCCACAGTTGTCAACAATTTTCGTAAGATTTTCGCCTTAGCAAGTATTTCAATATTTTCGCCTTATTTTGGGGGTAGTCCACAGTTTTCTGCGACTGGTAAAGTTTTGTATTTAACGGTTCGGCCACATTTTGTGATAGTCCACAGTTTTCACCCATTCACGTGAAATTTCGCAGTTCACTGTTTTGACCTCATTTTGTGGGTTGTCCATAGTTTTCAGCCATTTTTATGAAATTTCGAATTTCACAATTTTTACCTCATTTTGTGGGCTAGTCCACAGTTTTTGGTCAATTTTGTGATATTTCGTATTTCACAGTTTTTGCCTTATTTAGTGGGCTACATAGTCCACAATTTTTGCCATTTTAATGAGATTTTGTATTTCACTATTTTGGTATTTTTGATCAATTTCGTGAAATTTCGTAATTTACAGTTTTTGCATCATTTTGTGTGCTATAGTCCAAAAATTTCTGCCACTTTCATGGTATTTCGTATTTTGTTGTTTTGCTCTTAATTTGTGGGCTATAATCCATAGTTTTCGGTCACTTTCGTAAAATTTTGTCTTTCTCGATTTTGACCTTATTTTGTTTGCCAATGTCCACAAGTTTGGACAACTTTTGTGAAATTTTGTATTGTTCTATTTTGGCAGTATTTTGTGGGCTATAGTCCATAGCTTTGGGTCATTTTTCCGGGATTTCGTATTTCATTGTTTTGGCATAATTTTGTGGATTGTTGTCCACAGTTATAGGCCATTTTCGTGAGTTTTCGAAATTCACTGTTTTAGCATCACTTTGTGAGTTATGGTCCATAGTTTTCGATCGACTTTCATGAAAATTTGCATTCCACTGTTTCTTCCTCATTTTGTGGGATATAGTCCACAATTTTCGGCCACATTCTTGAAACCTTGTATTGTTCTATTTTGGCCGTATTTTGTGGACAACAGTTCGAAGTTTTCAGCCATTTTCGTGAGATTTCGTAGTCCACAGTTTTCCACTTTCTTAAAATTTCATATTTCATTGTTTTAGCCATATTTTGTTGTCCGCAGTTTTCGGCCATTTTCGCAAGATTTTGCTTTTCACCCTTTAGGCCTCATTTTGTGGGCTATAGTTCAAAGTTTTCATCCACTTTTGTGAAGTTTTGTATTTTAATGTTTCGCCGTCATTTTGTGGACAATATTCCACAGTTTTTTACCATTTTCGTAAGATTCCGTATTTCACTATTTTGTCCTCATTTTGTGGGTTGTAGTCCACAGTTTACTACCACTTTTGTGAAGTTTTGTATTTCATTCTTTCGGCCTCGTTTTTTGGGCTATAGTCCACAGTTTTCAGCCAGTTCCGTAAAATTTTGTATTGTTCTGTTTTGGAAGTTTTTTGTAGGCTATAATCCACAATTTTCAACCATTTTTGTGAGATTTCGTATCTCAATGTCTTGACCTCATTTTGTATGCTATTGTCCGCAATTTTTGGCCACTTCTGTAAAATTTCATTTTTCACTTTTTTTGGTTTCATTTTGTGAGCTATTCCACAGTTTCCGATCAATTTCGTGAAATTTCATATCTCACAGTTTTGGCCCGCAGATTTTGACAACTTTCATAAAGTTTCGTATTTCTCTACTTTGGCCTTATTTTGTGAAGTAGTCCACAATCTTCGACAACTATCATGAAATTCGTATTTTATTATTTCGGCCTCATTTTGTGGGCTATATAGTCCACAGTTTTCAGTAATTTTCTTAAAATTTGGTATTTCTCCGTTTTAGCCAAATTTTGTGATATAGTCTACAGTTTTTGGCCACTTTCATAAGAGTTGGTATTCCATTGTATTGGCCTAATCTCTCAGTTTTCGGCCAGCTTTCGTTGAATTTTGTGGGATATAGTCCAAAATTTTCAGTCATTTTCGTGAAATTTTGAATTATTTTGTTTGGTCGTATTTTAAGCTATAGTCCACAATTTTTGGCAATTTCCGTGAGATTTCGTATTTCACTGTTTTGGCATCATTTTTTAGGCTATAGTCCACAATTTTCGGCTACTTCAATGAAATTTTGTATTTCACTATTTTGACCTTATTTTGTGAGTTACAAACCACAATTTTTTGTTGGAATATCGTACTTCACTGTTTTGGCCTCATTTTGTGGGCAGTCCACAGTTTTTTTTTCACTTTCATGAAATTTCGTATTTCACTATTTAGCCCTCATTTTGTTGACAATCCATAATTTCAGCCAATTTCGTGAAATTTCATATTTCTTTGTTTTAACCATATTTTGTGGGTTATATAGTCCACAATTTGTATTTCACTTTCATTAAATTTGTATTTCACTCTTATGTCCTCATTTTCTAGGGCTATAGTCCACAGTTTGGGCCACTCATTAAATTTCGTATTTCACTGTTATGGCCTCACTTTGTGGGCTATATATTCCACAGTTTTCGGATCATTTTCAAGAAATTCTGTATTTCACAGTTTTGGCACATTTTGTGAACTAGTCCGCAGTTTTCCTCCACTTGGGTAAAATTTCGTACTACTTTATTTTAGCCATATTTTATGGTCCACGATTTTCGGCCATTTTAGCGATATTTCATTTTCCCCTCTTTTGGCCACAATTTTGTGGTCCATAGTTTTTGTCCACTTTAATGAAGTTTTGTATTCACTGTTTTGACCTGGGCTATAGTCCACAATTATGGCCATTTTCAAGAAATTTCATATTTCGTTGATTTGGCCTCATTTTGGGGGCAGTAGACTTTAGTCCACGATTTTGGGTCATTTTTGTGAGATTCCGTATTTCACTGTTTTTGGCTATTTTATGTCATTTTCGTGAGTTTTCGTATTTCATTGTTTTTGCCTTATTTTGCGAGAAATCAGAATTTTCGGCCACTTTCGTGAAATTTTGTGTTTAACTGTTTTGGGCGTATTTTTTATTGGCTATCGTACACAGTTTTCGGCCATTTTCGTATGATTTCGTATTTTATTGTATTGAACAAATGTAGTGGGCCGCCCGCACTTTTCATCCAATTCCATAAGATTTCGTATTTTTTCTGTTTTGGCCAAATTTTATGGGCAATATAGTCCACAGCTTTCGGTCATTTTCGTCAGATTTAGTATTTAACTGTTGTGGCCTCAATTTATGGCTGGTCCACAGTTTTCTATCATTTTCGTGAAGTTTTATATTTCACTGTTTCGGCCTCGATTTGTAGGCTATAGTACACATTTTTCGGCCATTTCCGTGAAATTGTGTTTCATTGTTTTGATCTCATTTTGTGGGTTGTAGTCCACAATTTCAGGCCATTTTCATGAGAGATCGTATTTCACTGTTTTTTGCCTAATTTTGTGTGTTGTAGTCCACAGTTTTAGGTCATTTTCGTGAGATTTCGTATTTCATTGTTTTAGCCTCATTTGTAGAGTTGTATTCCACAGTTTTCGGCTAACATTCGTGAAATTTTATATTTCACTGTTTTTGCCTCTTTTCGCGGGATATAGTCCGAATTTTCAGCAACTTCCATGAAATGTTGTATTGTTCTGTTTTGGCCGTATTTTGTGAGCTACAGTTCACAATTTTCGGTAATTTTCTTATTCCACTGTTTTGACCTCATTTTATATTTCCACTGTTTTCATCCACTTTCGTAAACTACGCTATTTTGGCCATTTGTGTGCTATATATGCCACAGTTTCGACAATTTTCACAACATTTAGTATTTCGCTGTTTTCGCCTTATTTTGTGGGTAGTCCACAGTTTTCTACGACATTGGTGAAGTTTTGTATTTCACGGTTCGGCCAAATTTTATGGGTTGTAGTCCACAGTTCTCTACCACATTCGCGAAATTTTGTATTTTTCTGTTTTGGAAGTATTTTTGTGGACTATAGTCCACGGTTTTCACCTATTCTCGTGAAATTTCATATTTCACTGTTTTGACCTCATTTTGTGACTATCCATAGTTTTCGGCCATTTTTTATGAAATTTCGTATTTCTTAATTTTTACCCCATTTTGTGGGTTAGTCCACAGCTTTCGGCCAATTTTGTGATATTTTGTATTTCACAATTTTTGCCTTATTTAGTTGGCTATAATCCACAGTTTTCGGCCATTTTTGTGATATTTCACTATGTTGGACTCATTTTGTAAGCTATAGTCCACTGTTTTCGGCCATTTTCGTTAAATTTCGTATTTTACAGTTTTGGCATCATTTTGCGTGCTATAGTCCAAAAATTTCTGCCATTTTCATGATATTTCGAATTTCGCTGTTTTGCACTTATTTTGTGGGCTATAGTCCATAGTTTTCGGTCACTTCCGTAAAATTTCGTATTTCCCTGTCTTGGCCTTACTGTCCACAATTTTTGGCAACTTTTGTGAAATTTTGTATTGATTTGTTTTGGCAGTATTTTGTGGACTGTAGTCCATAGTTGTCGGCAATTTTCTTGAGATTTTGTATTTCACTGTTTTGGCATAATTTTGTGGAATTTGTCATTTTCTTGAGTTTTCGAATTTCACTATTTTGACCATACTTTGTGGATTATGGTCCACAGTTTTTTGTCAACTTTCATGAAATTTTGCATTTCACTGTTTTTTCCTCAATTTGTGGGTATCGTCCACAATTTTCGGCCACATTAGAGATATTTTGTATTGTTCTGTGTTGGCCGTATTTTGTGGACTACAAGTCCACAGTTTTCGGCCATTTTCGCGACATTTCGTTTTTCACCCGTTTGCAGTATAGTCGAATGCGAAAGACGCAAAGCAACTTCACTACCCCATAAAAACCCTGATGTGCAAGAAGCAATTTGAGGTGCAAGCATCACATAACCAAGGTGCACTATTACTTTTTAGGGATTTTAAAATTTATAAACAAGATTATATATATCATGATAACATGGATCGCTCATTAGGTGGTCAATCGATAATAATCAATTTAAATGAGGAAATATTTTCAAATATTATAAGGTCATTTTCCCATATATTATAATATTATGTGTAGTAATTATATATTTTTCTTAATCATTGGAAGAATGTTCCTCCCAAAAGTGGTGAGCATAACTTGAACCCATGACCTCTCACATTCTCAAGACTGAGGCCCGCGCCTCAGTGTGCCTTAGTGCGTCTTGCAAGAATGAGGTGCAAATAGTCTAGGCATCTACGCCTTATGCCTCAGGCACGCCTTCGACTACACTGCCCTTTTAGTCTCATTTTATGCGCTAGAGTTCATAGTTTTGAAGTTTTGTATTTTGATGTTTTGGCCTCACTTTGTGGGCTATATTTCATAGTTTTCGGACATTTTCATGAGATTCTGTATGTCACTATTTAGGCCTCATTTTGTGGGTTATAGTCCACAGCTTTCTGTCACTTTCGTGAAATTTTGTATTTCATTGTTTCGGCCTCATTTTGTGGGCTATCCACAGTTTTTAGCGTTTTTAGCTCATTTCGTAAAATTTTGTATTGTTCTGTTTTAAAAGTGGTTTGTAGGCTATAATCCACAGTTTTCGGCCATTTTTGTGAGATTTCGTATTTCACTGTTTTGACCTCATTTTGTATGCTATTGTCCAAAATTTCCGGCCACTTTTATAAAAATTCTGTTAAAAAATCTTAAGTTTAGTCTCACATCTGAAATAAACTCAAATTAGTCTTTGTACTCTCACATATATAGGAGGCAGTGTATTCAGTTATAATCATCCAATAAATTATTCTTTTCATTCTCTATACAATAACATGGTATCAGAGCCTACAAAAAATTAGGGTTTCCTCTCCAAAAAAAAGTTCATCTTCTCCCTTCTTCCTCCGAAACCCTAACCATAATCTGTCAAAATAAACTCAACCCTCATCTCCTTTCCCTCCCGCTGCCACCAAAGCCCCCTCCCGCTGTCGCCGACTGCTATTGCTCCTCCCCTCCCGATCCCGACGACCACCGCCTAATCCCTCCCGACGACCCTCCCCATTCCCCATCCCGGCGACCCCTTACGCCCCCCCCCCCCCGCCCCCGCCCCCGATTATGCTAGCCTCTCTCTGTAAGTACCCAAAATAAAATCGGAAAAAAGAAGGAAAAAAAAGGTAGAAAAAATAAAGTAGAAAAAAAAAATGAAGTCGAAAGAAGATGCAAACCAAAAGAAGAAGAAGATGATGCCTAGAATGTGCATTACTCCGTAATGTGTGATATTGTTTGATTCCCTCTCCAATAACCATATCTCATTCATAATCATATTCTCCCTCAGATCTAATCTAGATCTGCTCTTATGGTGACCTCCACTAATACTACGGTGACCTCTAATCCTCCTCCAATGGCGACCTCTCCTCCAACGGTGGCCCCTTATCCTTCCACTGCTGCTCCTACAAATGAGTCAACCTCCTTCCAATCTATCATTTATGCTGAAGAGTATTAGGACTTCCGCAACATGCTGTCCCCTCCTTCTGGTAATTCTGTTCACTCGAGTAATGCTTGTCATGTATCCTCATATCAATGGATAATTGATTCAGATGCTTCGGATTCTGAACATATGACCCATTTACTGCTTTCTCCATATTCTTTACTTCCAATTTATCATGTACATATTGTTGATGGCTCACCTATCTCAGTTGAAAGGGTGGGAGATATCTCTTACTCTGGACCTTCATCTTAAATCGGTTTTACGTATTCCTAACTTTCCAAATAGTTTATTATCAGTTCCTAAACTTTGCAAAGATTTAAACTATTTAGTGACAGTTTTCCTTCTCATTGTGTGTTTCAGGATACTACGACAAAAAAGGTGATTGGCACCGGTCGTGAACAACATGGGTTATATGTCCTGGATTCCCCAGTCTCGGCTTTTAATTCTTCTGCTAATCCTGAATTGTGGCACCAGCGACTGAGACATCCTTCCTCTACAACTCTCAAGCACTTAGTTTCGGGTTGTGAACCTTTATTTAAGGTATCATGTGAGTCATGTGAGTTAGGCAAACATCATAGAATTTCCTACCCAGCACGCATCAATAAACGTAGTGAACATTTATTTAATTTAGTGCATTCTGATGTTTGGGGTCCTATTCGTCCCACGTTAATAACTTTCGTTATTTTGTTACGTTTATTGATGATTTCTCTCGAATGACGTGGTTGTTTCTTTTAAAATATGGTTCTGACGTATTTAAAGTTCTTCAAGAATTTTTTTCGAGAAACAAACATAATTTGGCACAACTCATAATTTTTTCATTCTGATAATGCTATGGAATACATGAGTTCTCATTTTCAACAATTTTTTTCTCAACATGAAATCATTCACCAAACTTCTTGTGCCTACACTTATCAACAAAATGGAGTGGCAGAACGCAAAAATCAACATTTACTTAGCACTGCCCGCTCTCTGAACTTTGAAATGAAGGTCCCCAAGTTTTATTGAAATTTTGCAGTTCTCACTGCATGTTTTCTTATTAATTGAATGTCTACTACTATTCTTAAAAATCAATTTCCATTCAACCTGGTATTTCCATCAAAAAAACCAAATCCTATACCACCTCATATTTTTTGTTGCACTTGTTTTGTTCAAAATCTCCACCCCGACACTGATAAACGTGACCCGCATACTGCTAAATGTGTATTTTTTGGGTATTCGCGTTTTTCAAAAGATTATTTTTGCTCTTGTCCTTCACGAAAAAAAATGTTTACCTCGGCAGATGTTTCTTTTTTTTTACATAAACTTTTTTAACATATTCCTTGACAAAACCCTGATTTACCGAGGGTTGTTGTAGAGTCTTAATTTCCCACTACCACCACCACCGCCGCCACAACCCAATAACACTGTCCCCACCACCGCCACCACCATCATCTCCGCCATTTTAGGTTTATGTCAGAAGACATAAGACTCGTTCAGACTCGACCATCCAAGACGTACCCTCTAGTGTTCCACTAGTGTCAACCACTTCTATCGGTAATATCCCTAACACAGATGATTTACCTATAACTCACTGTAAGACTAAACATTCTTGTGCTCACTATCCTATTGCCCAGTTTGTTTCTTTTTCTAAACTGAACAGATCTTTTCGAGCATTTACCTCTTTCTTGGATTCAATCTCTATTCCTAAAAAAATTTAGGAGGCACTCAAGCACCAATGTTGGATAGCAACCATGAGGAAATGCATGCTCTTCAACAGAATAATACATAGCAGTTGGTTCACATCCCTGTAGGTGGCAAGACAGTTGGTTGTAAATGGGTATTCACTATCAAACATAATCTTGACGGCAAAGTTAACCGACTCAAAGTTCACATTGTTGCTAAAGGCTGTTCACAAGAATTTAGGATCGACTATGCCGATACTTTTTCCCCAATTGCAAAACTCACTTCTGTTCGTGTCCTCAACTCTCTTGCATCAAATTATTCTTGGCCTTTTCATCAGCTTAATATCAAGAATGCATGTCTCAATTGAGACTTACAAGAGGTGGTATTTTGAGCGACGGGGGGTGAATTTTATATGTTCGCTCAAAAAGTCTATTTATGGTCTCAAACAGACTCCACGAGCTTGGTTTGAGAAGTTCGCGAAATTGTGTGCTTTTATGGATTCTTAAGAAGTAAGGCAGACCATTCTTTATTCACAAAGAAAGGAAACAAAGACATTGTTATTATGTTAGTCTATGTTGATGAAATCATTATCACAAGCACTGATTCCCAAGGAATTACAGACATCAAGCAGCGGTTAGCTCAAACCTTTCAAACAAATGATCTTGGTCCGCTTCGATATTTCCTTAGCATTGAGGTTGCACACACAAATGATGATATCTTTCTTTCTCAAAGAAAGTATGTCCTTGATATTCTTACCGAGATAGGAATATTGGAATGTCGCCCCAGTGACACTCCTATGGATCCCAATATTAAGTTGTCCTCCTTCAATGATGCATTGTTCTCTGATCCAAGACGATATCGCAGACTGATTGGCAAACTCATATATCTCTGAGTGACTAAGCCAAATATTGCATTTGCAATCAGTCGAGTCAGTCAGTTTATGCATGCACCGACCATTACTCATTGGGAAGCAGTGATTCACATTCTTCGTTATCTTAAGAAAGCCCCAGGGCAAGGATTTCTCTTCAAGCCTAGTGATTCTCTTTCCTTACTAGCATATTCTGATGCTGACTGGACAGGGTCAGTTGATGATAGGCGATCTACTAGTGGATACTTTGTGTTCTTTAGAGAAAATCTAGTATCTTGGAAAAGCAAGAAACAACATGTTGTAGCTAAATCAAATGCAGAATCTGAATACCGAGCTATTGGGCATTTGATTTCTGAAGTTTTATAGCTCAAATCTCTCCTTCGAGACTTAGCAATCCCAATATCATCTTCAGTTCCACTATATTGTGATAACCAAGCCGTTATGCATATTTCTAAAAATTCAGTGTTTCATGAGCACACAAAATACATCGAAGTTGATTGTCACTTCGTTCGTGAAGAGTTGGAGAAGAAAGTGATAGCATTTTCATACGTCCAGTCCGGTAAACAACTTGTTGATATCCAAACTAAAGCACTACCTCCTAAGCTTTTTCAAACTTTCTTGAACAAGCTCGACTTCGACAATATCTACGGACCAACTTGAGGGGGGAATTGTTAAAGAAGTCTTAAGTTTTGTCTCACATCTGAAATAAACTCAGTTAGTCTTTGTACTTTCCTATATATAGGAAGCAATGTATTCAATTATAATCATCCAATAAAGGTTTTTTTTAGGCTCTATACAATAACAAATTTGTATTTCACTTTTTTAGCCTTATTTTGTGGGCTATTCCGCAGTTTTCGACAACTTTCATAAAGTTTCGTATTTCTCTACTTTGGCTTATTTTGTGAACTAGTCCACAATTTTCGACAACTTTCATGAAATTTCGTATTTTATTATTTTGGCCTCATTTTGTGGGCTATTTTACTGTTTTGACCTAATTTTGTGAGCTAGTCCACAGTTTTCGATCATTTTCGTGGAATTTGGAATTCTCCGTTTTAGCCATATTTTGTGAGTTATATAGTCTACAATTTTCGGCCACTTTCATGAGATTTAGTATTTCATTATATTGGCCTATTTTCATAGTTTTAGGTCAATTTCATGAGTTTTCGTATTTCCTATTTTGACCTCAATTTGTGGGTTATAATCAACAGTTTTCGGCCAGCTTTCGTTGAATTTTGTACGTCACTGTTTTTGTCTCATTTGTGGAATATAGTTCAAAATTTTCAGTCACTTTTGTGAAATTTTGAATTATTTTGTTTTGATCGTATTTTGTGAGCTATATAATCCACAATTTTCCGCCATTTTCATGAGATTTTGTATGTCACTGTTTTGCCATCATTTTTTGGGTATTGTCTACAATTTTCGGCCACTTTAATGAAATTTAGTATTTCACTGTTTTGGCTTTATTTTGTGGGCTATATATATAGTCCACAGTTTTTTTCCACTTTCATGAAATTTCGTATTTCACTGTTTAGCCCTCATTTAGTTGACTATCCAACAGTTTCAGCTCATTTCGTTAAATTTTGCATTTTTCTATTTTGGAAGTATTTTTGTAGGCTAGTCCACAGTTTTCACTCGTTCTCGTGAAATTTTGGATTTCACTGTTTTGACCTCATTTTCTGGGGCTATAGTCCACTGTTTTCGGCCACTTTTATTAAATTTTGTATTTCATTGTTATAGCATTACTTTGTGGGCTATATATTCCACAGTTTTCGATCATCTTTTGTGAAATTCCATATTTCAATGTTTTGGCCTCATTTTGTGAGCTAATCTACAGTTTTCTGCCACTTTCGTGAAGTTTTGTATTTTACTATTTTGGCCTTATTTTGTGGGCTATTAGTCCATAGTTTTCAGCTACTTTCGTAAAATTTTTGTATTGTTCTGTTTTGAAATTATTTTTGTTGGCTATAGTCTACAATTTTCAGCCATTTTCGTGAGATTACGTATTAACTTTTTTTACCTCATTTGTGGGCTGGAAAACTGTTTCCGATCAATTTTGTGAAATTTCATATTGCATAGTTTTGGCCTCATGTAGTGTTAGAGTCCATAGTTTTCGGCCACATTTGTGAAATTTTGTATTTTTCTGCTTTTGCCTTATTTTGTGAGCTAATCACTATAACCCCCTTCTATAAGAGGCCCAAGAACCAGAGACCAGGCTCAGCCACCCCAAAAAGGAGGCGATATCAAGTGATGTCTACAAATTCTCACACTTATGGTTAATGTGGTTCCTCACATCTTAAGATTAGAGGATACTTTAACTTTTAAGCATATCTTGAAAGTGCCCCCACACAGCAGCAAATTGTTGCATGAAGCATTCAATAGTAGTTAACCAATCAGTCTATTGATAAGCGCTTCTGTTGAATGCATGTGCAATTGGGTTCTTTACAGAAGACAACATCAAGATCTGCAAAATATAATATTGACAGCCCATCTTTATAATTAAATTTCTCGGCAAATTGATATTCACAATGAAGTTACCATGGGTACTGAAGTTTCAAAACCGTATATGCCTAAATGAGTAATAGCCATTCAGTAACTATAATTTCTTTCTAGCGCGGATTACACATGAAATGGAGAATAATGAGTAGGCTAGCTGAACTCAAAACAGAATTCAACATGCAACTAATTATTAAAATGAGTACCTTGGATATAAATAAATTGTTCCACATTCAAGTACAGTCACATTGTTCAATTCTAATTGTTGCACAATTTTTTTCATTGGGATTTATATTAAATTTGGTATCAAAAATTACTGTAAATAAACAACAAGCAGTTAACAAAAGCTACGGAGTAACAAAATAAATTTACCTCATACAGTAGGTGGTGCTTCGTGCAATCACTGATTAGACGACTTTCCTCTCTGAGGGCTATAATGATGGCAGAACGCAACCAATGAGCATTGTTCATCCACGACTGAATGGAATGGTGAGCTGGATTAACATGACACCACCAAGTAGGCCCTGCTGGTCCCCAGTATGGGGCTGCCACATCGGCAACAGTATAGTCATCCTCATCCTCAGTAAAATACATATGCTGAGAGATCTAATTAGCATCTACTTGGACCATTGGGACCAGCTCTTTAATCCTATCACATTCAATAGGAACCCTATAGCTATCATATACATGCATGACATTGTGCTTCAACATTTCTTTTCTGTCATCAGAATCAGCCCTTCAAGAGTGGTATCGTTGTTTAAGTCTATTAGAGATTCCGGGCCCGCTACGCTAGTAGCACTCCGCCTGTTTGCTTGTCTCTTGACAATTTGACCATCTCTTCGTGGTATAGATGGGTTTCTTGGACTAGATATATCATGGTTTGGGATCTTTTGACCCCGTACAAATTCAAAAGCAAAAATGAGGCCATCTGTCCAAAGCTCACTCCCTGGTGTTGTTAACCTCTTGTTTGCCATTGACCTTACTGTTTTTAAGGTAGTTGACGGCTGAGATTCAACGTCAGTCATTTTACTACTATCTGCAAGGAGAATCAAAAGCAAGATCTATTAAGAATTGACAACGATCACTACACAAAAAAGAACAGCATGTCTAGGTTCCTTCCACTATATAAAAAGTCTAAAAAGTTTATACTATACTTGATGTCAAAGAGAATTCTCAACAATCCCTAGATCAAGAAAGCAAGATCTTCATACTCTAGGACTAAAACAAACACCAGGAATTAGGTTGTACACCTGAAAAAAATATGGCACAAAAGATACTCAATTAACAACCACTGACAGGAGATATAGTTCAAAATTAGCAATTAATATCATTAATACATAAAGACGGCTCAACAGCCTTTCTTCCAAAGAGAGAGAGACATTGGCCATTACATTCAAACCTAGAACAAATGATGATAATTTAGTTCAGAAAGAAATCTTAGTCGTCATATCAGGCATATGCTACAATGTGCAAACTATACAACAAAAGCTCACTCAGAAAAATATAAATTGAACCGCATACCGGAACGAGTCAATTGCCGACCGACAAGAAACATATGGATCATATACAGCACACACACAGCTACCATTGTGAATAATCAGTCAATTACTTAGAATAACTATATATACAATACACTTAATTGATTAACTATAGTACGGTAAACACCTAGCAATAACTAAATCTACATGAACAGTTCAAATAATACAATTGATTTAAATTGTTGTTCATGAAATTTTAAAAATAATCCACAAAATAATCATCCCATTGTTGTGATTAGTTGATAATGTCAACATCTAGAAGAACCACCAAAAATAGGCAGCCGCATTATTCAATGGGATTTTCACAGTCTACTTCATCAAAATCATTCTCCCCTACCGAATTCGATTGCAAAACATTAGATTTTCTAACCCAAAATTGCAATTTTTCCAACAGCAAAGCAAACACTCAAATTAGGGCAAAACCCTAAAAAATCGTTGGATAGAAATTACGCCAAAATAAGGTAACAATCGAAATTAAGTAAGAACTATAAAATTAAGCTACTTACCACAACCAATGAATTCTAAATGATTTATTTTTTCTTCGTCTTCTTCTTCTTCTTCTTGATTTTTTGATTTCTCCCTTTTTTCGTATAATTTTGTCTAGAAAGAGAGTTCAAGAGAGCTCACACTTTGAATGCTGTACAGGTGGCTGTTTCATATATCTCTACTGCAGACCGCATGGGAAATTTATATGCGAAAAACCTCAATTATTATTTATTTATTTATTTATTTATTTAGCCATCTCTAATCTCTAATCTCTAATACCAGTAATTTACACGTGCAATGCACGGTTTAATAATTTCAAAAAATAAAAATAAATACTCTGACGTAGGGAGGATTTGAACTGAAAACCTCCTTTATATTAGTTATGTACGTGCATTGCACATGTTGGTAGAATGACAAAATTACAAATGACACTAAAGCCTTCTCCCATTATAATATCTCTAATCTCTAATATTATAATGGGAGAAGGGCTTAGTGTCATTTGTCATTGTGTCATTTTGTCAACATGTACAGCGCACGTGTTGGTATTTTTTTTTTTTTGTCCTTTTCATTCCCCCTCCCCATTTTCTCCACGCACGTGTATAATACTAGATTTTTTTTTGGTCCTTTTCATTCCCCTCTCCCCATCTTCTCCACGTGCAACGCACGTATATAATACTAGTAATCTCTACTATTATAATGGGAGAAGGCCTTAGTGGTATTTGTCATTGTTTTTTGTTTTTTTTTTTTTTTTGTCATTTTGAAGCCAGGCCCATTTTGGTAAATATTTTCGAAAGTGGACCAGTTTGGAAATTATTTTCCTTTTTTTTGTCCTTTCCCTTCTTCCCCGCGTGCACGTGCGAAAGTGGCCCAGTTTGGTACATATTTTCGTCAGTGGATCAGTTTGGTAATTATTTTCTTTTTTTTTTTTGTCTTTTTCCTTCTTCCTCCACGTGCATCGCACGTGCATGATACTAGTAATATTATAATGGAAGAAGGCCTTAGTGTCATTTGTAAATATTTTGTCAATCTATCAACCCATGTAACACACGTGAATAACTATTATAAAGGAGGTCTTAGGTTCAAATCAAGACTACGTCTAAATTTTTATTTTAAAAAACTATATTTATTAAAACGTGCATTGCACGTGTAAACTACTAGTATTTTGTTAACTATAATCAAAAAACGTTAGTTAGTTAGAGCATCTGTAGTCGTTATTGTCAAATTTTGTAAATTTGGCTTATAGAAAATAGCAAAAATAACTTTCATCGTAGTCGATGTTAGTCAAAATTTAGCTGGATGGTAAATTATCTCCCGTCCGACGTTACAAAAAAAAATGGTTAAAAAAGAAATTAAATAACAATCATTGTGATATTTTAATAAATAAAAAAATCCAAAAATCAAAAATCAAAAAAATCAAAAAAAATTCCCCACCAGCCTAAGAGTGTATAATACATCGGCTGTGAATTTTTTTTTAAAAAAATTTTTTGATTATGGAACAGTAGATTATCTACCGTCCCTAAAATAAATTCTTAAAATATTCGGACGGTGTATAATGTCCCGTCCCGAAAATAAATTTACAAAATGTTGTGCGACGGTGTATAATTTACCGTCCATTCTTTTTTATTAAAAAAAAACAGACTGCAAATTATGCTTCGTCCAATCTTCAAACGAAATATAATATATGGTCGGGCTATTTTTTCTATTCAGTCAATTCGTCTGCCAAATATAGCTCGCTACTGTTTCCCAAAAGCAAAATTTTGGCTAAATAGCGAACGACTGCAGCACCCCTTCGAGCTAAATTTTGCATATTTTGGCTAAATAGTCGCCGACTATTGATGCTCTTAGTTAGTCAGTCATTGCATAAACTTAACTGTAAACATATGTGAAATTTAAATTCAGAATTTATATACAATGTTGAACCAACTACCTACTACCTGATCTGATATGATGGTAACAGCAACGCAACGGCAATGACAATTCTTAATTTCTTATACTAATATACATATTGTTTTAGGTAATAATAATGTGGATGGATCTGACCGGAGTGTAGCGCCCCGAAATCTACATATAGGCACTCGTGACACAACCCAAGATCATTACTTCAAATGAGTACATAACACAGAAAAAAAATTACAGGAAATTTAAAAGGCAAAATTTAAAAAACAGCACAAAAGTTTGGATCTGTTTAAAAAAACAGCACAAAAGTTTCACTTTTTAAAAAAACAGCACAATCTTTAAATCTCAACCGACAGAGTTAACAAACTGTTAACTTGTTTATACGTGCACTGCACGTACGTACGTAAAAAATCCAAAATACCCCCCATATACCAGCAACAAAGCAATAGAGAACGGCAGCAGGACTTCGAGCTTGGCCGACGCTGGTGGTCGGCGTCGCAGACGGGGCGCGTCGTCTGGGGTCGGCGGCGCAAGGGGGTGGCCGAAGTGGCGGGGGAACGCCGGAGGAGTGTTGAGGAAGATGGGTTTTTGTGGATTTGGGTTTTCGGGTGCTGGCGTCGCCGGGGGTTTTGGGTGTCGATCGAAACGGAAGAGGAGAAGGGGACAGGGGGGTCTGGTGGCCTGGGCGAGGGCGGCGCTGGTGGTGCGGGGTGCCGGCGATCGAAACAGGGAATGAGGAAAGTCGGTTTTGGGGTTTTTGGAAGCTTCGCTAATGGCGGGATTGAAGGAGAGTCGGGGGTTTGTCTGAGCGGTACGTCGATGAGGAAGCGACGGCCAGGGGAAGTCGATGGAGGTGGGGACTTGGTCGGAGGTTGATCGGAGAAGAAGCAGTGGGTTGAGCGGGAGTTGTATGGGGGGTATTTTGGACTTTTTACGTACGTACGTGCAGTGCACGTATAAACAAGTTAACAGTTTGTTAACTCTGTCAGTTGAGATTTAAAGATTGTGCTGTTTTTTTAAAAAGTGAAACTTTTGTGCTGTTTTTTTAAACAGTTCCAAACTTTTGTGCTGTTTTTTTAAATTTTGCCAAATTTAAAACTTACATTGTTCAGAGAAGTTTCACTTTTCACTTGGATTACTTCACAGCTCAATATTCTTTTGTTCCCTCGATCAATTCCTACAAACCAACTGTGGGCACGTCAGTTGAATACAACTGACGCAAAACGGATGAAAAACCGCAATCCCCTAATTCCTCACAAACAATCTTTAATGTAGAAAGAAAGAAACGTGGTAATCGTGTAATAGGAGTATTGGTGTATGTTATGATCTAGTTGCTAATGCACAATCCATAGGCACATCATACTTCTTAATCTAATGCAAACTTGATTTGGAAACGTATGCATCTCATACTACATATTTCCCAATTCGAGTTCGTATTCTCCAGATGATAGGGTTCAATCCCTCGCCATGCATCCTACTCTTGTACTCCTTCCTGTTCCTGACATTTATTTAGTGACTGGTAGAGCTGCAGCAAGTACTGTAATACCCCGTATTTCTGAAATATATATATATGGTTTGAAATAATAAAATAGATTTGACTTTGTCCTATAGAAGTTTCTATGGGAGAGATTTATATAAAAAGAATTAAATGGATTTGGTTTGAATGGTTTGTTTGTACCGGTTTGAGAACATGGTGGGGGGACCCACCGGATTGGGAGAGCACAGCACTAAGAGTGCTGTGTGTGCTTCTTGAAGCCCACGTGGCAACCTAGGGGGATTAATTCCCTGGGTTGTGCACGGGTTTGGTTAAAACCGGAATTTGTGAGGGTATAATCCCATATCGAATATTTCCAAGAATATAATATAATATAAATAATAATTGCCAATGATCATTAGTCACCAATTCGGTTAACCACCTTTTGAGAGGCCACCTGTGGTGGGCAGTTGTACGAGCCCGGGGCAGGGGCGTTACAAGTACGGTCTATTCCGTCTACTGCATCAGATCGGTGGCCTTTCTCCACTCCCGAAAGTCGGTGATCACCTTTCTCCACTCCCGAAAGTCGGTGATCACCCCGATCTATTGGAATCGGTCCCGAAAGTCGGTGATCAGTCGAGATCACGCCGCACGTGTCCCAGACGAGACGATGCCGCACGTGTCCCCTTGACAGGTGAGTACACTTCCAACTAGTGCCTGTCCTTATTTTATTGGTCATGCGATCCTATATTCAATGTTGTCCTTTATTTCCTATTTAATGATGAGTGGCTACTAGATAATTTAATCCTAGATCCAAAGGTTAATCTTATCTTACAACAAGTTATCTAGCTTAAGTATGGGTTTCATGCAATTCTTAGTTTAAGCTAAGAGTCGTTTTAGCTGGATACTTTGTTATTTGACATATACTAAAACTAGTTCACTTAATACGTGTTTACTATCACTATATGCACAACCGAAGGGCACTTAATGCACTAAATACCTTCATATGCATATCAACACTAGTGCGCTTAACGCACCAAATACTACCATATGCATACACTTATGCATACTACCATCATTTGTATTACCAAAGTCTTTAATGCCTACAATCTTTTCCTTTACTACAATCTACTTTACTTTTTAAGTGGCTACTAAGTGTCTAACTCTACTTTGAATTTCTTCAACCTCTACCATGTATTACTAACTAACAAGTAGTCTTCTATCACCTTGAATTACTATAGATTGCGTACAAGCTAACTAAGCATATTATCTAGGCATTAGTTATCACAATTAAATCTATTAAATTCTCATACAAATTCCTATAGAAAACCTAACGTAGGTAATCATTAATACCATTGTTGTGCATCTACTCATTAGGACTATAACTTAAATGTGATGTGGTTCTAAGTGAATTATCAAAGAGTTACCCTAATCGCTTCTTTATTAATGTTTCTTAAACCCTTTAAGTTCACTACTACTACAAGTGATTATTATAAGTAGTCATTTCTAATTTAATTATGATGAGAGGTCACAAACCATTTAACCCATATTAACCATTAATTAAGTTTTCAATACTAACAATCCTATTCTTTACTATTATTACATATGTATATGTATATCCTTACAAACAATTGGTTAATCATCTAGGATAGGACACGAGTTGTAACTATTACATACATAATATAGTACTTCAACCAATTCAAGCCTAACTTTAAACAATTGATTAATTAGTTTAAGTCTAGATCATAATTAGTAAGCAAGCTTTCAATATTATCAATTCTATCTCTCCCTTTTTTTTGTTATGTTTATTTTATATGAAATGAAGTATTTAATACTAAATAACATATTAATGAGAGCAACTAATTCAAAAAGCATATCTTCTAGCATAATATTATTACTTTCAACAAGCATAGCTTCTACACTTCACAAAAGCATCTCTTAAGTCAAAAATAAATTTAAAAAATCAAGAGGAAAATGAAAAATACCCACTTTCTTATGCTTCCTCCTTGCTTCAAAAAGCTTCTTCACTCCTGTTTTTTCAACCTAATAGTAGTAGTAGAGTAATATAGGAGTAGTAGGTGGTATAGTAAGAGTGGTAGGAGTAGTAGAGAGGTGTATTAATTCTGGACAGCAACTACAGCAGTATTCTGGATAGCAGTAGTAGTAGAAATAGTGTAGCAATAGTGGGTCATAGTAAAGTAGTAGGAGGAGGTAGAAAAAGGGTACTCATATATATAGAAGAAGAGGGGTGACAGCTGCAGCTGCTGCAGTGTTGCTGTCGGTCAGTAGAGAAGAAGGGAGAAAGATGTGGGGGTGTGTAGAAATCTCTAGGAAGCTTAGGTGTCCAACTTTTTTACTTTAACCCCCCTCAAGCTTCATTTATTTACACAACCTATAGATAACTATGTTTGGAATGGGCCTTAAGAAAAGAAAGTGTTGGATTGGGCTTTTTCTTTTTTTTTTTTGGAAACTTATTGGATGAAGAAAGTAGACATAGTGTATATTAACATAAATAATGTACATATACACATATATCTATATATATACAATCAATGTATACATATATATTCTTTGTAAGGAAAAGAAAATATACATTCAATACTAGGGATATTACACGGAGGGTGGTGATCCTGACAACGAACAATGAAGATCAAAGTCTTATTTTAGTTGTCATTGCTTCATTCATTATTGTGGTATGATAGATTGAAATGTATACTTGACATAGCATTTGCATATATAGAAAATCCTTCTCCTTGTAATATCCCCCCAATTTTTGTTTGGGCCAAATTAAAAGCATACATAACACATACAAGAATCTTTGATTATATACACCTTGAGCATTTGCTGCGCAGATGAGAAGAGATTGGAATGGGTAAGAGGCCTCAGCTACTACAATGTATTAACCAAGGTTATATACACACAAGGTCTCACAAGTATTCCATGCATGCCTCGATGGCTACCATATAAAAGGAACATTAAAATTCGATGATAAATATCTTGCATTGAGTCTACTAAGGAACATTCCCATCAGAAAGGTATGCCAAGGCAACAAAAAAAATCGGCGTCTGAATAAGAAGATCAGCGGAAAAAAGTTCAGGGAAAAAAAATTTACCTATATAAAATTTTGTACCAAACAAAATTAACACAATATTTTCCAAGTACTACAACTCTTGTTCTTCTGCTGCATATGCATAAACTCTCATCACTCAACTCTCAATCATTCTGCATGCGCCTGCTATCACATGATGGTAAAAGATTCTCTTCCTAGCTCCAAGAAAGCTCCACAATGTGCAGGCAGCAGCTACAGGAATCAAATTACAAGGTTAGATAAAACAGACATAATAGACATTATATAATACAATCACAAGGTTTGATAGCCGAATAGTCATTCTGGAATATCATATATGCGCTAGAGATTTTAGGAGAGTTTTCTAGAAATATGCCACTTTTCCCAAAATAGGCCACTTTCGAAACTAATTCCCAAAATAGACCAATGCAATACTCAACTACGGCCTCTTTGATTTCGAAGCCGCAGTTCACAACTGCAGCCAAAGTATAAAATCATACATATTTGGCTTAAAGGCTCGGAGACTTGGAAAAAAAATTGCTCATGGCCTCGATACTACAGAGGCCGCAATTCACAACTGCGGCCACAATTCACAACTGCGGCCTCAGTTATATGATCGAATGGATATTAGAAAGTTTTAAGAACTGGACCCCATCGACCATATAACTGAGACCGCAGTTTACAACTGATATAACTGAAACCGAATAGTCAGTAAACTGCGGTCTATATGTTATCGAGGTTGTAGTGCCCACCTGCGGCCTCCTAATTTTCATATATGTATGATATATATACTTGGACCGCAATTGTGAACTGCGACTACGAAATCGAAGAGGCCACAGTTTGATACTGCAGCCTATGTAGTTTCGAGACCGCAAATTTTTTCTAAGTCTCTGAGCCTATTAGCCAAATATATATGATATTATACTTAGGCCGCAATTTTCAACGCCGGCCTCGAAATCAACGAGGCCACAGTTCAGTACTGCATTGGTCTATTTTGGAGATTAGTTTCGAAAGTGGCCTATTTTGAGAATTAGTTTTAAAAAATGGCCTATTTCGGGAAAAAGGTCGAGAATTTCAAAAAGAGGCATAATACAGGAGAAACGAAAGCTAGATAGTGAGGGTGTAACCGAACCTACAGAGCCTGTCAGATGGTTTCAACACACTATTCTGAACTAGTTTTCTTCTGCTCCAGTTCACATTTCTTGGCAGGAAACACAGACCTAAGCTGAGAACTTTCCATATTTGATAACAACTGGCTCACCGTTTTCAGTTGAGGAGCACTGTAGACAACAGAGAAATAAAGCTTGAAAAAGAACATTTGAAATTAGATTGTAGTAAATCCAATTACAATCAGGACTTCACATACAGCTACTCGCAGCCATATCAATCACAAATGTCCTTATTTATATTGGATATTTCCAACACATTTTCTATAATAATCAAAATTATTCATTCTCACTGCTTTGGTAATAAATTAAATGCTATGTTTCTAACATGGAGCATTTACACATCAAACAAACTACTTGATTTATTGGACATTTCTAACACATTTTCAACAATTATCAAGATCTTTCATACTCATCATGAAGTGGGTCATGTGTTATATTTACTACACGGAGCATTTGATACATGACCTGAGTCACGAGTCACGAGCCAGACACTGTTCCTATGTTTCAAGATTTGTCATTTTATGCCATGTCATGTCTATATACTTTATCCGTGTCCTTGCTTCTCAACTGGTAATATTTCCTTAAAAAAAATTAATATAAAAGTTTATCACTAAACATGAACCTCTGCAAGCTGCTTTCCGTGTAAGATTCCAAAGAAGAAATGACCTGAGGTAATTGCTCCAAAACCTACTCAGATAAGTAAAAAAGAATCATAATATGTACATCTCAAAACCAAAGTCTCAGGTCTTTGTGAAATGGCTGAAACACAAACATACTTGCCCAGTGTTCCGAACAGTAGATGCTTTGGCCAAAAGATTCTTCGGAAACTTTGCTAGGTATGCCTGCAAGGAGAATATTGAAGTTCTCTAATGTGGTATAGGATATGGAGCAGGTTGTTTTCTAGTATAAAAGCTCTATAATGTAGTACAGGAGAATATTAAAGTTCTCTAATGGAGTAAAAGATAAAACCAAATAAAACTAAAAAACAATCTAACCCTATCTACTTATCCGGAGACTGAACTAAAGATAAACCACATATAAACAATAAAAATAATCTAGTAGAGATACAACCTAACAAAAAATCCATAATTAAACTTAAATTATTTTAAAATAATTTAAACATTCAGTTTTGGGATTAACTCTGACTATTCTTGTTCATGTGAATCTAAAGGAGAAAAAAAAATCCTTTTTATTATTTTCATATCTATATTACTCTATCCAATGGTTAAAATTTAAAATCCCAACCTTTTATTATATGATGGTCAAAATTATAATTAAGTAATAAACTTGGAAATGTTAATAAGTTAAATTTAAAAAAGATATTCCTTCTCATTTATTAGGAAAAATATTAACAATTAACAAACTTGAATATACTAGAAAATCAAATTCAAATGATTATAACTCTCAATGCTGGAAATATTAATTCAAACATTCTCTAATAGCAGTTTAAGAAAATATAGACAATTACAAACTTGAAAATATTAATAGAAAATATAAAAAGGAAGAAATTCATTAACAAAATGGGAAATAAAATAAGCCAAAATGTAGGTTGTAGCATAAATGAAAATCTTAATAATAAACAAAAAGAAAATTCAATAATGTTGATTCTCAATCACCAAATTATCTAAAACCATATTCAAAAACAACATATTTTCCATCTATCATCTATAATAATAAAGGGAAAAAATATTCTTTGAGAAGAATGGCGATCAAATATTATGGAAATTAACAAAAAATAAATAAATTGAGTAAACATTTTGGCTGTTAGCATAAATGAAGATGCTAATACTAAACTATAAAGAAAATTAATAATCTTGAAACTCAATTGCAAAATTATTAGAAACTAAATCCGAAAACAACATAGACTCATTCTCTCTAACAACATCTGCGCCGCAAGTTTCTTTTTTTCGTGCATTTGCACGTGTACATTTTACTAGTATTTAAAAATATAAACACTAAAATTCTCATAAAAGAAATCTATGTTTTTAACTTATATTACAAGCAAGCAGATCTGCCCCCTCTCTCCTTTCTTCCATGGAAATAGAGAGAGGAGGAAAAGTAGGTTTCACCCTTTCCAATGTACATCAGTCCATACCAGCCGAAACACAATGACAAAGGCAAGGAAGTTTTTTTCCCAATTGGGATTATGCCTGTACATTAGTGTTTGCAATTAAATTAAAGAGTTTCTTCCCGCAGATAACTTTTCAAACTATCCAATATACTGTGCAAATCCAACTACACTTAGTCTGATATAATGTTTGGTCTGATATAGTTAATATGTGTAGTGCAAGGGAAAAGATGAGGTTGCATTAAATGATTAGTATGAAGAAAGTGAGTTGAAATTGTAATTGCAACTCAAAATTTCAGTCAATGGGAACAATGGGAGGTCTTTTGCTAATCGAAATTGCAAGTCCAACGTAAGCAAGTCCCTATCAACGGTCTGTCTTGTATAAGCGAGCAAACTGCCCTATGAAAGGCGTGTTCTAGTTCTGGCAGGGATCCTGTTCTATCTAAGCGGGAGCAGGCGAAAGTGAATGGATTCATTTGATTAAAAGTTGTAATCAGTTTGCAAAGCTATAACTTGCAAACCTACCAAATATTGCAACCAAACCACGTATTCCAAGATTCTAGCTGCAAAATCCCCCAACCAATTGCAATAGAGCCAAACACCTGAAGCAAGTGCGACTTGCCAACTTCACTGCGCAAGCAACTGTAGCTCTCCCAACATTAATATTCTGGTACCAAACTGGCCCGGACATTCTGTGGATGTTGGCTATTTCTTCACTTATCTTCTTGAGCTCACAAAATTACAACATAATAGGACCTCGAGCATACAGGTGTTCTGCAATGGAGTTAAAGTTATGATAACTGTAGTTTTGCAAAGCCATCTCAATAGTTATCAACTTATCATAACATTGAGAGGTTTGGGGCCCTTTTCAGAGTTATAATAGTTGTCCCATATCAAAAGGTTGAGATAACCAAAGTTATCTGAACTTCACGAATACCTAATTTATCTTCATTACAGTGTTGTCAAACACTTAATGAACAAATAAGTGAATAACTAAATTTAATTTTTAAGTTGGTGTTAGAGGTATGATAACGAATTAGCATACCCGTATCTCCACTTAAAAATAACTTTGGTAATCCTAATTTTATCCTAAACAAGTTCCAAATGACACCTTTAACAATTCAAATAATGGTGTATGCTTCACTACAACTGTAACAAAGGAATAGCGTATTACCCACAAAAGCACATTAAATATCAACAAAAAGAAGATAAAAGTAACAAATCTCAGTATAATCTTTCTGATGTAATTCTTCCTAGTTCTTGAATCCAGCGATTAAAAAAGACAGAAGATAAAATTGAAGGATATAATTAAATGAGTCCATAAATTCGCATCAAAGTATATCCATTTAAGGTATGTTTGAGAGAGAGAGAGAGAGACCTGAGAAGGCGATGATTGTTGCATGAGATGGAGGAGATTTGACGTTGACTGCACTGCTTGGCTAATCTGATCTGCCACGATCGCCTTCGCGCTTCCCTCCTGTTTCGCGCTGCTCGCCGCCATTCTCTCTTCTCGTCTCTCTCAACAGTGGAGAAGTGAGAAAAGATCTTAAGACCGTTTGATGTGGCACAGATCTTAAAGCAGGGGCCTCTAATGTAGATCTGTACAATACAGTGCAGTTTAAAATTATTCAAAAGAAAGAAAGAATCAGTTATGTAAGAATATTGACAACTAATGGAGAAGATGAGAAAGCATGAAACAATCAATAATTAATATGAGGCCAAGTAATATAATTCTCAACCTTTTTTCTGTACATGGTGTATCTATATTAGGTAAAGAATAATGTGAATTGAAAAGGATAATGGCTCAAATTAATATTTAGTATTGGCTTGAGTGAACAGGTCTAAATTTTACATAAAACTCCCTCTACTTCCGAGGCTAACATAAAAAACAACTGAAATGACGATGTATTTGGCCAAAAAGAAATCAGTAATATAGGTGAAAAGCTGTTTAAAACAAGACTAAGAAATTCATAATTTCTCTTAATTGTCCAAAACGACAGACCATAAGCCACAAATTTTGGCTTTAAAAATGTGAAATTCAAAATTTCTGAACAACGAAGAAAAACGGTGGTCAATAACCCCATGAAGTGGGCTAAAAAGGTGAATCCAGTATAAATTGAAACAGGCAAAAGAGGTCGATTATAACCCCAGGATAGTATTAATCTAAATCATCAAAAAAGGTGTCAGTACAGAAAAATGCACCAAAATCGTGAATTCAAAATTTCTCAAAACTGGCACGGAACGGTGAAGAAAAATTCAAAATTTCATGAAATCCACAAAGAACAGTGGAATTATAGCCCACAAATACAAGCTCAGTAAGTGAAATTTTTAATTTCTAGAAATAGGTCAAAAATGCTAGCATACTACTAAAAATGGCTATAGTATTCAAAATTTCTCAAATTCCGCATAAAATGATGGACTATAACACATAAAAGCTAGTAAAATTCATAATTTTTCAAAAACGACCAAAAATGGTGAACCATAACGCATTAAAGCTACCTTAAAAAGTGGGATTCAGATTTTTCTGAAATTGACAAAAAAAATAGTGAAATTCGATTTTTTTTAAACTGACCAAAAATGGTAGACTATAATAAAAAAGTTGGCTAAAAATGCTAAGTTCATAAAATCTTGAAATCAGCAAAAAACAGTCGATTATAACCCCAAAAAAGTTGGAGCAATTCATAATTTTCCCAAAACGGTGCATTGTGCCCACAAAAGCAAAAAGTCAAATTCCAAGTATCTCGAACTTCGCCAAAAATGGTAGATTTCTTGGTAAAATTCGCTAAAATAGTAAAACTTAATTTTTTGCAAAACCACCGAATATATTGAATTATAACCAACAAAAGCCACATAAATAGGTGTCATTAAGAATTTCATGCACCTGGCCAAAAGGGGTGGACTATAATACACACAAGTTGGCTTAATACGAGAAATTCAAACAAAATTTGAAATCAACCAAAGACTCTGAACTAGTATAACCCATATAAGGTAACAAATAAATCGAAACTCAGGATTTTTGAAAATCAACCAAAAAGGTTGACAATAACCCACAAAAGTTGGCTAAAAAGTGAAACTTGGTATTTCTCAAAATCGTCAAAATGGTGTTGGACTCTAACCCATAAAAGTTGGTTTAAAATGTAAAATTCAAGATTTCTCGAAATTGGGTTAAAATGGTTGAAAATAGCTCAAATTTCTTGAAATTGGCAAAAAAACATAGGACTACATAGGCTACAAAAGTTGGCTAAAAAAGTGAAATTCATAATTTCTCGAAATCGGCAGAAACAGTGGGGTTATAAAATCACAAAAGTGGCTAAACATGCGATATTTAAAATTTCTCTGACGAAAAAGGTGGATAAAGCCATTAATTTAGATATACGGTGAAGGTCAAATTTTCACGAAATTAGCCTAGCGGTCTATAACCTAGGAAAAATAGCTAAAAAGAATGAAATTTAAAGTTTTTAAAATCAATCAAATCCGTTCATAGACACAAGTTAGCAAAAATAGTGAGATTCATAATTTCTTGAATTCAACCAAAAAACAGAGATGATAATCTACAAAGTTGGCCAAAAATGTGAAATCCATAATTTCTTGAAATTGGTAAAAATTAATGGATTTTAAACAACAAAAGTTGACTAAAAAAGTGAAATTGAGAATTTTTCGAAATCAGTAAAAAAAATGTTGGACTAATAGAAAAGGTTGGCCTAAAAACAAATTATTCATAATTTCTTGTGGTGGACTATAGCCTACAAAACAACAACAACAACAAAGTCTTTTTCCCAATTCCCAACTAATTGAAATCGGCTACATGAATCATGGTTTTCCATTATGCTCAGTTTAGCGCAATATCTTCTGTAAGGCCAAGAGTTATTATATTTTTTTCTCACTGTTTCCACCCAAGTAAGTTTAGGTCTTTCCCTACCCCTAACTCTACCATCAATACTTATCAAATCACTCTTTCTAGTGGGGGCACTACTAGGTTCACGTGACATGTCCAAACTACCCAAGTCAGAAATTCGGCTACAAACCGAAAAAGGGGGAGGGTTGTGTTAGGTAGTTGACAACCAACGTAAAACCTGTCAAATCCCATGAACATGAACTATAGCCTACAATGATATAAAAAAGTAAAAAAGTACCAAGCATTCGACGTCTACTTAGCGCTTAAGCGGGATTAAGGGCGTGATTAAGCGCTACACCTTTTTGGATTATTATTTTTTTCTAAAATAGAGGAAATTCCAAAAAAGTGATATTTTTTTAAAATACTAGAAAATATAGAATATGGTAGAAACAGACGCATAATGAAGAATAGATGTAGTAAAATGCAAGAAAAATGCTAAATAGTGAAGGAAAATACCAAAACAATTCAGCATATCGAGTTAAATGGCAGTAGAAGTATATGGTAATACAATTAAAAGTATTAGGGACTAAGGAAAGAACTATAAAGGGAAGAAAAACAACAAAATTATTCAACATATGTCTATTAACAGTAAAATTATACGTTAATAAAATTAAAGGGCATGGAGGCAGTTTAGAGGAGGCGTCAACAGGTTTGAGAAACTAGCAGGGATGAAAAGAATTAGGGATGGCATTCGGGCAACTCGGGCCGGGCCGGGCCAGGCTAGCCCGGGCTTTGCCCGGTCCCGGGCCTACACAGGCCGGGCTCGTGGACATCACGGGCCGGGCCGGGCTAGTGGGGGGAAACCCTGACCCGGACCTAGCCCCCGACCCCAATGGTGGGGGCCGGGCCGGGCCGGCTTTTTAGGGAAAACTTTTTTTTTAACATATTAAAGATCAAGTACTAAATTGTAGTTTCATAACAATTGCAAAGAACGAACTATTAAATTGATTTAATAAATTTGAAATTCTTAAATAAAATGAAGTACATGAATAAAATTTCATACAAATTAGATCAAATTACAAAACAAGGGAATTACTTGAATTTAGAGATCGAGATGGCCTCTATTTTGATTGAAGAGAAGGCATTGGACTATTGTCGGGCACTTCCACTTAACCTAAATATAGAAATTGTAAAGAGAATGAGAGATTTGAGTGAATTAGTGAAGAAAAATGAAAGAAATGATGTGGTATATATAGAATATGCAAATTTTTTGATTTCCTAAAGTACCCCCCAAAACTAGCTAGTATAGATCCGTTGGGGGGCAATTTGGTAATTTAAAAAAAATAATTTCTGGAAAGAAAAAAAAATACTGTAGCAACGGTCGGCCCGGACCCGACCCGAGCCCGGACGCGCCGGTTCAGCCGGTCCCGGTCCTTAACCGAGCCGGGCCGATCCGGGCTTTTTGCCAAAAAAATCTGAACTGGACCAGCCCCAAGGTATGTGGGGCCGATCCAAGGTTGAGACCACGAAACAAGGGGGGCGGGGGGGCGGGCTGGCCCGGACCTGTTGCCACCCATAGAAAGAACTAATAATTTGACTGGATCAAGTTCGAGTTTGAAGTAGTTCTATTTTGGAAAAGGCTCCTTAGGAACTGCTTAAGCACCCGCTTGAGAAGATCGTGCAACTTAAGAGGTCCACATAACTTAAAAAAGTGTGCACTAAAATTACTAGACCACTAAATACGGCCACTTTCGCTTCATTTTAGGGCAATTCCTAGTGCTTACAATTTTTTGGGTGCTTAAATATTGAAAGTGTATGCTTTCAAAAACAATGCAGCCCACAAAAGCAAAAAAATGAAGATTTTGAATATCTCAATATCGGCCCAAAATGGTGGACTAGCTCACAAAAGCTTACCGAAACAGTGAAATTTAGATTTTTTTTCTCAAAATCGGTCAAGTCAGTAGTATAGCTCACAAACATTAACTAAAAAAGTTAAATTCTAAATTATGCTAAATTGCCAAAACAGTGAACTATAACCTGGCTAAAATATGAAATTTATAATTTCACAAAATTGCCCCAAAAGGGTGGGACAATTAAACACAAATTTCTTTGAAATCGGTTATAAAAAGTGGATTATAACCCACAAAAGTTGGCAATAACAATGAAATTTAAAACAATTCTTGAAATAGCCAAAAGATCATGTATATCTTTGATTCTTTGTATTGTTTACCGATTCATTAATGGATTAAGTTTACAAAGCTAGGCAAAGTCCAATACGCCTCATTAGCCCATAAATATACTGTTACTATCAATTCATTGGAAAATGGAAAATAGAAAGTTTTGTCCAGGGCCCCGGCCCTTATACTAATATTAAATCAAATGGTATAGCGCAGTGGCGGAGTATATTGAGGGCCCGGGTGTCCCCCCCCCCCCCCCCCCCCCCCCCCCCGAATTTTCAAAAGCCCCCGTCACACTATTGAAAATTTTATAAACCCTTAAAAAATTATAATTTGGCCCCTGAATTCTAAGTTTTATTGTTTGCCCCTCCTAAAAATTATGAAAAAATCTCTATATTTTTACGTGTAGTCATAGAATTTTTTGTTGACCCTCCTGATAAAATTGTTCTGACTTCGCCCATGGTATAGCGTTAAGTCATTATTTGAGATAAACACCAAATAACTGGGATTAACTTAAAAACGGTACAAAAATGAGATAAGATTCTTACAACACACCAAATAATCTGATATAAGTGAACTTTTTTCTGCCGGAAACGAAATACCAGGAAATCTCCCTCTCTCTAACTCTGATTCTTAACACCTACTCATAAACGCGATGCTATACAATTAGGATTACAGTAAAGAAGGTATAGATTATAAATAAACTGAGTTAAGCAGCTAATAACTGGGATTAATTGAAAAAATCGATCATATCACCTAAACTATGATTGAAAGGGGAGGGAAAGGAGGTAGAAGAGGGTGAATACCTTTTAGGGATTGCCACAGGCGGATGAGGCGGCGGCGGCCGGTCGCGAGGGTTAGGGTTAGGTCGAGAGGGGATTAGGAATTCTCTGAGGTGGAGGAGGAAGGTGGCGATGGAGGGGATTTGGAAAGTGGATCTGGGAAGAGACTAGAGAGAGAGTGACTAGTTTCAGAGGTGTCTATCGGCCGGGCCGGGCCGGGCCGGATCCGTACCCGAATTTTTCGGGCTTTTCATGTTTTATTTCATAATCGAGCGAGTTCAATTCATTTCTCCTCGCTGTTGAGAACAACCAGCATTTTTTTCGTGTTTTTTTAAAATTTTACCAAGTTAAACAGTGAAAATTTGTTCTCAATAACAAGTCTAGTACAAAGAATATCGCCTTTTGGATGAGTGAGGTCATGTTTGAAAATTTTAAATCAATCTTTCTGTTGGGAACAGTAAGTTTCTAAAAACAGCGAGTTTCTAAAAAAAATTAGAACTAGACTTGCCTTGTCCAAACGGCGCATAAAATAACTAAACTCGTCATTGGAAACAGGGAGTGTAGTTGTTAAGTGCCCGAGTGCAATTAGTTCAGCAACTATCTTTTTTTTACCAATAGTTTCAAAAATAGGCATAAATTAGCAAAATAATTCAATAATATCACTATTATATTTGTGGAAGGCGAAATCAAGCAGTTAGGCAGCAAGAATTACTTGTGAAAGGGGGAAGAAACTGCGTATACAGATCTCCGACAGTAGCCAGCATCTTCTCAATAACCTCATGCCCCTTCGACCTCGGCGGTATGCTGCTTCCATTCAGTTCATACTCCTTTCTTCGCATCCAATTTCAAAAAATTAGGATAACAATAGTAAACAAAAATTAAAAATAAAATTAAGAATCTTTTTTTTGATATATCATAAAATTAAGAATCTTAATATGCATGTGTAACACTAGGAATTTGCAGCAATTTTTATAAATATATTTTTTGAAAAATTGGTGAAAAGGAAATAATTGAGAAGTCCCAACTCATTTTCTCACTAACAGTTAAGAATTATTTAATAGATGTTATACAAAGAATCTGAATTTGAGTTCAAATTATAGTCTGATAAAATTATGGACTTACATATTTGAGTAAATGTATTTAGAAGACAAACAGATAATCGACTCCCTAATATATTTTGCGTAGTTTTTTTTTTTTTGTTTTTTTTTCTAGTATGTGTTATTCTGCTCAATTAAAGAATGTTTTGTGGTTATAATTAACAAGCTTTGGACAAGATAAGATTTGAGAACCTGACAGACAAAGAGCTCTTCATTCACATCATCCCCCACCAAGAAGAGACAATGATATGCCAACAGATGAAACAAGAAAGCGAAATATATGGATATTGGGAAAATAACATCTTCAGTTGTGGAATAAGAAAACCTGATACCTGTTAGATTAATTTAAGCTGAATACTGTTACATAAGAGTGAAATTCTTCTAAAACAACACAGCATTAAATATTAATCCATTTCACGCTACTACAATCTAAACACACACTGACTGACTTGAATCAAACATCATCATTCTAGCGATAAAACATCAACCCTCAAATATGGTTCTCTATATGTACAGTTGGATCAGACCAAAATGTTCTAAAAATCATAACCGTGGTGATGATCAAACCGTAAGTAATGATGCCCTATATGGGCAAGCAGGCAACAAAAACCTCCAAACCAGTGGGCTGCGCTCAGTACCCATGTCCGTGCTGCTGCCACATCTGGTGTGAGGCTGGACCCTGCGAACCGCTCACATTCCCTTCGCTGGGGTTCTGCTGGATCTGCTCTTGGGAAGGCCCTCCCTGTGACTGGTAGAAGTTGAGATATCCCATGGGCCCGGGTCCGTACTGAGAGGGCTGCTGCTGGGCCTGTCGAAACCCACTACCATTATGTTGGTTCTGGTGTGCCTGAACGCCGTAAAATGTATTGCCTGGAAGAGCTGAAACAGCTGCCCTTGAGCCAGCTCCATGGAGCCACATTGCCGAGTTCTCATTCTGGAAAACAACAGTAGAAGGAAAGCGTAAATATGAGTTGTTTTATATATACATCACCTTCAAAAAAATACTACCCCTATTTTGGTACAGCCTCCAGAATTTTTGAAATTTTGATAGGGTTTTTTCTCATAACAACCTCCAAAAACTATTCAGATATCATCCCCTTGTATAACTAAAAAATTCCCAAAAAGATTAAACAATCAACACGCCAAATGTGACAAAATCAGTCTCTTCTGGGTGTGACTTATCTAATTACATTTTAAAGGAGGTTATGTAAAAACATCAGGTTTTTTCGGTGTTATATCAAACTAATCATCTTTACATGTAAAAAAATATTTGATATAAAAGAAAAAACTGATTTTGATATAAATCTTCTAGAATAATAAGAATATGACAAATCACAAATCACTTCAAAAGGACAAATAAATACAGTAAGAGCATCCACCGCAGTGCATGCTAAAAAATGGCAAAATGGCAAAATAGCAATAGCAATTTTGATGTTTGATGCAGTGATGAAATGCTAAAAACAGCAAAGTAGAGGAAAAATCAAACTGACAAAATATGATGCTTCGGCCGAATTAAAAATTTTATTTTTTAATAATTTTTTGGCTGATCTTGTTCGTTTGTTTTTTTTGCGTAGATGAACATGATGTTTCGTCGGAGCGGGGCGGGGGGGGGGGGAATTTACCCTCACCCGGACTTTTTTGCAAAAAAATACAAAAGTCCTGGACGGGAACATTTTTGCCAAATTCAAAGCCACCTGTCATTTTCAAAGCCCACCAATCACCATTAAGCTCCCTAAGTATAATTAACTAACTAATTAATTATTAAATGAGTTAATGAGGTAAATAAATATAATTAACTAACTAATTAATTAATTATTTAGTTAACTTATTAAATATTCTAAATTCTTGAATTTTCCATTTTAGGGGCTTTTTAAATTAAATAAATTTTCTTTTTGCATGTTTCGTCCGATGCATTTAAAATATATTAAAATACAATTTGTCCCCTATATTATGCATATTGCCAAATTCATTGCCAAATATAGCACGATACTCTAGCAATTTTGCTAAAAAATGCCAAAATAGCAAACCTCTGCAGAGTGTCATTTGCTAAAAAATGGCAAAAAATGCCAAAACAGCAAACCGCTGTGAATGCTCTAAGAAGATAGGATGAAACAAAGATATGTAGATCACTTTTAACAAGAACTTAAAAGTTTCACAATTGATATATCAAACCATCAAGTTTTTTGGGTGTTATGTCAGATGGAAAAGTTCAGGATGGTAATGGAATTACTTACATGTTGAAGGGGGAGATACTGTGACCCCTCCTTGTACTGCGAGCTCAGAGCCTCCTCAAACCCCATGCCGGTGCTTGCCGTGGTATTCGTCGGGTTCAATGAAAACCCTGTGGGTATATTATTAGTTGAACCTGTAAAACCCCCATAACCTGGGATATTATTAGTCGAGCTAGTGAAGCCTCCGTAACCCGGGGGAAGAGAAGGAGACTGAGGCAAGTTGCTGCTAGCAGAAATGCTGCTTTTGTATTGAGGTAGAGCACTGTACTTAATTCCGGCATTTGGAGACTGGTGGAAAGGGGAGTTGGCCGTGTATGCCTGTTGGTAGGCAGCAGAAGGCAGGAATGTGTAACTTTGTGGGAGGAATGGGTAGCTGATCATGTTGGCAAAATGGCCTAGAGGAAGGGTGGGCTGAGAGTAAGGGTAGGTAGGTAGGTGTTGAGGGAGTGTGGGGCCTGCAGGGGTGGGCATGCTGGAGGTAGGTAGGGTTTGGGGGGATGGCTGAGGAGCTGAGAAGACCTCTTGCTTTACCTGTGGAAGCAAGAAAATTGTTAGGTAAACATTTAAGTGAATGAAATAAGGATAAAACAAACATGAATTTAGATCACTACAAGTACAGATAAATTACTTTAAGCAAGCTCCAAGCCTCCAATTAACTTTCACCTGACCTTTCAATAAAATACCTTACATGACTTTTACATGCAAGCTTTTATATACCCAATGTCCTTCCAACACAAGAACCCAACTCCCCATTCAATTTCAGTCCTAAAAATTGTGGGTTTCGATCCTAAAAATATAACTGGGTCAAAATTCGATATGAATGTTGTAGGTTTGCCAGAAATGGATCATGTAGGATCAGAACCATTGCCAATCCTATGCCTCATCTCATATATCATTTTCCTAACCCCCCAAGTCTTACATAGGTGCCAAATTTGCTCTCAAACTTTCTCAACAGCATATAGGTAATTTAACCATCTGTTAGTGTCATGCATATTAATACAAGTTAGTTGTAGTTTATCCAATCAAAGCTCACTGTAGTTTATACAATTTCGCCTTTCAATTTTTAAAAAAAATAACTAAGAACTACCTATGAAACTCAATTTGAAAACAGATATGTGGTTGATAAAATGGAATAAAGATTGATTTTTTTTTCATGTAAGCATATTTTAGATCAGTCAAGTTCTACTAAAAATGCTACGCAGCCAACATGATGGTACAAACAAAGCATCTGAGCAAAAAAAATTTGCAAGAAAGCTCATAAATGTATGCAGAATGCAGTTAACATTACTTATTTAAATTTTTATGACTAAAAACTATGATTATTTCTTGTTCTGGTAAGGAAAACTTGAGATATATACAACATTGATACAACTATGCTTCGGGGACAAACTCAATAACAAAATATACAGAGTCAAGCACAGATGCAAAGCCTAAACCCTGTATTCAAGTAAAACAATGGACAAGTTATGTCAAAATGATTTATGATTCAAAGTCAGATGCATTTATAAGTTTCGCATCCTTTAGATTTAAATAAAACCCAACTCAAAAGCAAAGATATTAATTAATATTATCATAAATGGTGATTTAATTAAAACATAGGTCAGAAGACAATATGGGTACCTCTGGTGTAGAGATGGGCCCACTCATAGAAGGTGCCTGTGTGTTATATTTTAATGCCTGGTTTGCTAGTAAGGCAGACAAAGGGATGTCAAATTCCCGGGGAGGTTGTACAGTTGGTGCAAGTAGACTGCTTGGTAAAGAATTAGTATATGGATGCTGCAAAGAAAAAATAACGTTCAAAATTAAGATAAGTATTCAAGGAATATTATAAAAAAACATAAAGATTCAACTGTATAATATGCCTGAGAATGTCTAAAAAAACAAGTTACAGCTCAACCAACTAGCATGAGCGGGGGTGTTCTAGATATTGTCACAAACGAGCTGCAAGCATGCAACTCACTGCAACAAAAATTCATTGCAAGTGGTGGCCACAAGTACAAGTAAAGAGTTAAAAATGGGCTGCAAAACTTTTTAAGTAGGAAAGGTTCCAAACATAGCAATTGGGGTAGTTGTAAAATTATAGTTTCCAAATGACTTCTCCATGGATAAGCTTAAGAGGTGCAACAACTATTGTTGACGGAAGAAAAAAACATGCAAAAGAAGATTTTAACATCTAGGTTGTGTGGTCAACAAATACATTTTGCAGGGAGGGAATAACTGGATTACATTTGACCAACACAGCTATACTAAATGTAACTAGAAAACTTATCAAGGACAAAAGGGGGTACAAGCAAGTCATATATCACTTTGCTTTCACAAGTAATACTTGGTTTAAATTTGCCAAAACAAGAGGGGATGTTCTATTATAATTTATTAGTAATTAATTAGTTGTACCATTCTAACAAAACAAAAATCCCAGTAATACAAATATCACTAGGTATAATTTATCATATATACTTGAAATTTTCTAGAAATGGCTACTTCGCAATTACAATGTCTGAGGTGATGAGGATATAAACATATATTGCAATTATAAGAAATAAAGTAGAACAAAAAAGAGGTTAAGGTAGCACGATTAGCTTGCCATAAGCAAAAGAAGGGTTACAGTAATCACCATAAGATTTGAAAAAGGAGAAAGATTTTGCATTTGTGAAACAGGATATGTGTATGTTGCAGCACTCTGTTGTGACGAAACTGGAAAAGCATAACCAGAAGCAGATGGAAAATTTCCCTGCAGTCCATGTTCAGCATCTAAATTATCATCTCTGTTACTCTCAGAATGAGAAGCTGCTGGCATATCATAGCTCCTTGTGCTTGTGTTAGTTATAGATGTAACATTGTCATTTAAGGTAGATTGTAGCTGATCATCATCATAGTACTCAGTATTCCTGCTATTAAATGTATACATTAAAACATGGATGATCAAAACAGTTATATTCAACAAATAACGAGCATAAAATACCTAGAGTTTAGTTGATCAAGTGAAGTAGAATCTTCTGCAACTGGGGTCATCTCCAAATTATTTCTCAAAGAATCTTCTGCAACTGGGGTCGTCTCCAAATTATTCCTCAAAGGATTTGATTGAAATGAACCGGGAAGAGAAGCATTGACAGCAGATCCAAAACTACCAAAGCTCAAATGTGAGCAATCAGCATTGGTAACCTGTAGGTGACTAGGAATTATTACTGCAGGGTTATCTTCAGAAGGTGAGGCATCAAGCTCTCCCTTGTGTAGATTTAATTGTTGCAAATTTGCTGCACTTGATGATATTTGCTCATCCACATCCCCAACTGAAAAACAGAGGATAATCATCAACAAGAAAATATGACTACCGTAGAAGGGTATAAGAAGGTCAGATCAAATACAGAAATCAGCTTCAATAGGAGATTTTACCTTCGTGACACTCAAGTGCATGCTGAGTGTGGTAGGAACCCATGGCATCCAATGGACCATCATCCACATGGGCACCTTCTTCAGAATTATCCAAATCTGTTTGACCATCAGATATAGATTCTGATCTAGTGGACTCAGTTTGTAAAGTATCAGCATTACCATCCCCCTCTTCTACTTGATTGTCATCTAAATGGGGATTTTGTTCTAAGTTAACCTCATCAGCAGGTAAACTAGGTGTTGGTGATATTTCTGGATGAGTGGACCAATCATCACCAGTGTTAAGCTCATGACCTGTCTCTTCATCATGTGAAACAAGAACCTGAGAAGATTCTGGAACCAAGTTCAGTGGTGACATTGTTGTAGGGGGTGGTTGCTTTCCGCTCAGGTGCGGCATATTTGGCATGAAAGAATCATGTGCGGGGGTGATGGAAGGTTGTTTGCTTTGAGGCCTGCCCATTCTAACAATATCAGCCATTGACAATTGCCCGGGCGCCCGCGCCCAACTTTGTTGCAATACCGGTGATGGTTGTGAAGACAAAGGAGGCATGTCAGCTATGGTTGGTACCACTGGCGTGGATTGCATGGTAACAACTTCACTGCAACAGAAATTACAGCATGTGAGACAATAAGATACAAGGCAAAGTAAACTGATATCAATATTTGGACTCAGATGAAAAAGAAACAAGGGTGCAAGCAAATATGAAAAATCTGATCCAAAACCAATTTTGTATCCATACTAGATTGGCCCGTGGGCACGTGCCTACGGCACGTCTTCGGAACGATACAGCATATGAAAAGCCTTGTAAACAGTAAAACAACAATTATGTGGCTCAAGTTTGAATAGTATGACAATAATTAGTTGTTAATAAAAGTTCATGTTTTAATTAGTATATGTTGAAAAATAATTATAAATGAGGGTATAAAATCCAACTTCTTAGAACTTTGTACAACAATTATGTAGCTCAAGTTTGAATAGTATGACAACAATTAGTTGTAAATAGAAGTCCATGTTTTAATTAGTATATGTTGAAAAATAATTATAAATGAGGGTATAAAATCCAACTTAAAACTTTGAGGGTGGAAAATGATGAAATTTAACTATTGAAGAGATATTAGTATATGTTGAAAAAAAATTATAAATGAGGGTATAAAATCCAACTTCTTAGAACTTTGTACAACAATTATGTAGCTCAAGTTTGAATAGTATGACAATAATTAGTTGTGAATAAAAGTCCATGTTTTAATTAGTATATGTTGAAAAATAATTATAAATGAGGGTATAAAATCCAACTTCTTAAAACTTTGAGGATGAAAAATGATGAAATTTAACTATAGAAGAGATATTTGCTATTTTCAATGTAACATGAGCAATAAAAAAAGCATAAAAAATCGGAAAACTTATAAACCCGAAATCTAAAAATCTAAATTTCTGATTAATAGAGAGAGAATGAGAGAGAGAAAGAAAAAAAAACTAAATAAATAAATGAGTTGTATTTTTTGGGGGGGAGGGGCGATTTGAGTTTGAGCTTTGGAGTTTGAATTTTTGGGAGGAAAATTGTGTTTTGTGAGTTTAGATCTGGGCCTTTGATTTTAGGGGGAATGAAGGAGAGCCACTTGATAGCTTTCTTTGTGTTTTATTATATAGATTGTTATGGATACTAATATCCAATATCCGTCTATTTAAAATAGAGATGAACATGGATAGTGTTAGGCTATCTGGAATATCTGGACATATATATGAACAATCAAATACATATTTCAAAGTAGGAGAACTCATTCTACAATACATAAATTAAGGTTTACTTAGTATTATATTTTGCAGCAATATAGTCAATAGTTAGTTAGCTTTTACTATTTTAGACATATTTCTTACTTTGTCTAAAGAAGGAACTATATTGACGAGTTGTCACGTATTTCAAATATGAACAATTTGCTTTAAATAATTTATAAAAACTGTTTCAGTGGAAAAAAAAGGATGTTAATGTCGTGACTTCTGTAAACTAATACATTTAATTGACTAATTGAGTTTTAAAAGATCACAAAAAAACGACACATCAAGTTATTCCAAAAGAGTGGAAGATGTCCTACTGTATACATTTGATCAACTTCTACCGATTATTAGAATAATTTATAATCATTATAATATGAGAAATAGATGTATGAATATTTGCAACTGCAACTATGTATGGATTTGCGTTACCCATGTGCACACATATCTAAGAGTATACCATTTATGGACAAATGAATGTTGAATAAAATAAAAAGAAAAATACAATCTTTTAAGAAGATTAACAATAAAAATAGTTTATTCAAACAGTAAACAATCATGCATGGTCCAATTATTAATTATAATGGTATCGAAAGAGAGAGAATTTAGGAGAAAACATTGAATTATAGGTGATGTCCAGAGATTTGCAAATACAGTATTAAATATGGTGGAACCCCCCCCCCCCCCCCCCGGTTAGTGGTAAAACCCCACATTCAAGACATTAAAAGAAGTGTCCGCTTTAACTTTTGATTATTAAATAAACAAATGCGGTGAGGTCAACCAGACAACTCTTTCCCCATTTCTCTAAGTATTGTATGTATACATACGGGAATATGTAAGTGTATGTGCTTTTCAGTTATCAATAGTATTAGCTTGCAAGAGATTCTAATAGTTTACACTGGGTGTAATCACGTTAAAGCAAACATATGCAAATAGCATATGTTTTATACACACATATAAGCTTGTTATCAGTTAGCGAAAAAAGTATAGTTTGCTAACTTGTTCTAAATTATTTGTGATGTTTTGGAGGTTTTGAAATAGTACAGAATATAGTGGTCAAACTTGGATATTCAAGACACAAAGAAAAGGTAGGATCCACTATTAACTTCTATTATTAGAAAACAGAAGAGGGGAGGCTAACCAAACATCTCTGTCTAATTACACGAGTATAGACGGTATAGATGTGGGTATATATGCGTATATTGGTTTGCATGTGTTGTGCACATGTATATATATTAAATTTATAATACACACACATATAACTTGTTATCACGTTGTTGATTCCCTGTGTTGCACTTCTGAAGGAATTGTCATTTCTGGGTTGTCATTTTTATAACTCCACTTCCCATATGTGTTTGTATGTGTGTGTGTGTGTTGAAACTCAACTTCACAAAAGAGCAAAAAAGGATTTCCTTTAAGTACCAACCTAAGTGTTGCCGACCTTCGACCAAGACTATTTCCTAGAGTGCCAGATCCAGCAGTAGCAGTTGATGTAGGAACTACATTTGTTCCATTGTCTTTCTTGTGAACAGGTTTACTTTGAGCAGCTCCATAATCTACAAGAAAATAGAAATAAAACTAGGTAAATAATGATACCCAAAATGTGGTCCTGAAGTCTTCTTAATCATGTTGAAAAATAAAATAATCACATCCACACACCATAAGAGCTACTTTGGATGGAACCAGTACGTCCTGTACCACCTCTAGCACCACGGTTTGAGTTATTATTCACGGCTCGTGACCTGAAGTCTGGTTCCTTTGTCTAAAGAAAGAAGGTAAAAGAATGTAAGGATTAACAAAGGCCCATGTTAGTGAAGCTGTGAGACAGATATGGCTAGTTGAGCCTAGTTCCATGTAGTGATTGATAGAATCATAATACTGACAAGATGTTATAAGTATCTCTTTGGTTGGAACACGTAATACGGAATAAGAGTAACAATATATAAAAAATCATGAAATTAGCATCAAGAGAGATGCAATACAATAATAATCATGGAAAAAGTCCAAAATAAGTAATAAGTTTTCAGCCAGGAGACACCTAAACTAAGATTATACATAAACAAACTAGAATTAAAATGAAGAACGACATGTGAATTTTAATCCAAAATGACCAGATATTTGTGGTTTGCATCATTTCCCACTGAAACGATAAATTTCAACAGGTGCTTACCTCCTTTTTCTTGTCCCGTTTGCTCTTCACCTCGTGAAATGTATCTACACATTGAGATGCATTAAATGAGAATTCAAGTTTTATACTTAAATCAAATGATCACAATTAATGCACTGAAAATTATGCAAAATAGGGATTGATAAATTAGCAACCAATAACAACACTATAGATGTCAGAGAAATAACATACGACTAGGAAACAGTAGGTGGAACCAATATAAGAGGACCGTAACACGTGCTAGCAACTTGTGTTACAAAAAGGCTGGCGAAACTAAGAACTAAGAAGGAACGACTCAAACTTCATGATGCTAAACATAACTACTTCTCTCCCTGAATTATATGCAAACACTAACACGAAGAAGAAAACTAGTTACAATGACTGGGCTCTCATATGTACGTCTTCTAAGATGAATTAAAATTGAGTTCATACTGCACGAAAAAGAGAAGCAACTCTTGCACTGTAAAATGCATACAACAAATATAGCTTTGGGATTTGCCGATAATACCCTTGAAGAGATATTTTTCATTTAAACCACTAATTACTACAAGGAATGGCATTGCCATGCCAATACTGAGTCACAATGACAGCAAGTGACAAACTTGTAATTTCCCAATATGCAAAGCATCCAACTGAAAGGGGACTTCACGGAATTGTTAGGCTAAGCTAAACAAGCTGAATGCACATAAACATGATTCGAACAGTTTGGTAACACAATATCCTAATAATAAGTCAAAACACACTCCGATTCAAGATTGATGTGCCTCATATAGGCACCAATGGGCCGTAATGTGGCCATGAAGAAATAGGATCATGTACAAATATCAATGACCAAAAGTGCATGTCAAACATAGAAGATTCAGGAAAGAAAACATGGAACTATTTGCTAGAGAAACCACCAAACAAGCACACACATTATTATCAAGTTACACCAGAATGTAACGCTCTTCTTCTACAATATTGCTGTTAAGTAAACAAATACAAAAATCACCAAAAGCAGGCATAAACAATTTAATTTAAATAAAAACAAAGCATCATTTTCTTCCTAGATTTTACTCCTACCAATTTACCTGCTTCTAGATTCACTCATATACGGCTAGAGAATGAAGAGCAAGAACAAACACATACTTTTATGGAGCGTACAGATGCCTTGAAGAGGGAAGTAATTGGAACAAGGGAAGAAATTTAAATAACTACAGGCCTAACACAACACAATCCTCATTCTAACAACTCAAGCACCAGAGCCAACTATTTCTTTCCCCTTCATCTTTCTCGCCTCTCGAGCCCATTCCTAGGTCTACAGTATAAGCATATTAAAAAGATGAAAAAAGAAATATAGAGCAACCATATTGTTCACTCAAACAGGCTGTTTTAATTGATGAAACAACAAGAGCTCCAACTAAATCCAAAAGTAACCCAGTGTAGTCTAAGGCGTAAGGCGCAACGCAATTTCACTACCCCGTAAAAAGCCTCAGGCGCAAGGCGCAATTTGAGGCGTAAGCCTCACTTAACCAAGGCGTACTATTATTTTTTGGGGTTTTTAAAATTTATAAATAAGATTATATAAACAAGATATCATAGCAACAAAACATATCATACAATGACCAAGATAACTGTTTAAGTTAAAACTACAATGTGTAACTTTGTAATGTATAACTACATTGTGTTTCTTACCCCCAAAGAAGAAGTGATACAATGTGATCCTCTGTAAAACTACTATAATATTATGTTAACCTTTAATTCATAGTTTCATATAGTAATGAGCATACAGTATTACAGTATTACAGTACCGAATATACTTATCATACAACATACAATATTACAGTAATGAGCATACAATAAAACTACAATAGTATCAAATTAAATATTGCAGTAATGAGCATACATTATTACAGTACTACAGTCTTAGTAAAATACTAAAATATTTTGAAATATTAGAGTAATAACATAAAGTTAGCCGACCATAAAATTTGGCTATGCTATACACCGAGATATGATGCAATTGTTTGAATAAGGCATGGTTTTATGATAATATTAAATTATGAAATGAACTAGCTTCACAATTTTGTTTCAAAGTAATTTGCAAAAACATCATAAGCAAAGATAGATGAAAACCCAAGAAAGAAACCATAGTGTAAAATCAGAAAGGAAAGAAACCAGAATAGGAGTGGAGTCCGGAGACTGAGGAGTAGGAGTGTCGTCAGCGTAGCCGATCTGCTGTATGCTGTCGTATCGCCGCTGAGCTGCTTCGCCAACGCCGCTGATGTTGTTGAGAGGGGAGAGGAGGAGAATGATGAATAGTGTATATTGAGGACTGCAGATTGAGGAGTTAGAGATGTGGAGATTAGGGTTAGAGTTTGAAATTAGGAATGAGAAGGTGAAAGAGAATTGGGGGAGTTACAGGATGTGAGAAGGGTTGAAGATGGATCGGGTTGTGAAAACGGGTCGAGTCGGGTCTGTTATGTTCAGGCACGCCTTTTGCTGGAGGCGCAAGCCTCGAGCCTTTGCTAAGGCGAGTCCAGGCGCAAGCCTGAGTGAAGCTTCGAACAAAGGGAGAGTCTTAACCGAGGCTTGAGGCTAAAACTGATATTAGCACGAGCCTTGAGCCTGAGGCTAAGCCTGAGGCAAGCCTTCAACTACACTGAAGTAACCATGAAATTTACGCACTACGAGCACATACAAAACTCAGAATTACAAAATCCACGCAGTATAACACTTAAAAAGAACCACTATGATCCTAAAACAGCAAAACCCAATACCAATACGACGTTTTTATGGTAGACCATGACAAAAACATACCTATTCCACTTAATCTAAAACCGTAAAAAATCACCAAACCATCAAACCCAATCTATTCTCCCAAAACCCTAAAAAATCCCAATCCAACCTCTTCAAACCCAGCCAAGATCCCGCCTTTCCTCCAAAACCCTAGATCAAAACCAAAACCCTAATCCCAGTTGCTAAAAAGTTAGGGATTTTACTACCTTGATTGAGAAGACGGTGAATCGTCTCGCTCGGATCCATGTTGCACTCTTTAAGCATCGCGTAGATCTCAGCCTCGGAGCAGTCCACGATCTCCTTTAAACTCAGTACCATCTTCCTCGACCCCGCCGGAATCATCGCCGACGAGGAAGACGATGCAGGCGCGGGAGTGGACCCCATCGCAACCCCGCCGCCGCTCCTCTTCCCGCCGCCACTCATCCCCTCTCTCTTCTCTTCTCTTTCTCTCTCTAAGCTGTAGTACTTTCTCTCCAGAAAAGTGAAAGAGGAAGAAGGAGAAGGAAGGAATCAAAAACTAGGTTTTGGTTCGGTGCTCCGCCGCAAGAAAGCCGTACAAAACCGATGAGAATAAGATGTCCAAAAACCCTTCTCTTCTTTTGATCCCATTTTTATCTGGCCCTTTTTTTTTTTTTTTTTTTTTTTTTTTTTTTTTTACCAGAAATAGACCACTTATTAAAACTAATTTCCCAAATGTACCACTTTTGGAAATTAGTTTCGAGAATTGAGCAATTCTCATAGGCTGCACTAGGAACTGCAGCCTCTTTGGTTTCGTTACCCAATTCACAAATGTGGCTCAGGTGTATATCATACATATTTGATTAATAGTCTCGAAGGCTTAAAAAAAATTTGCCCAGCTGTAAAATGTGTAAAATAGGAAATTGCAGTTGTATTGCGGCATCGATACTATCGATGTCGCAGTTCACGCAACCACGGCCTCAATTAAATGATCGAATGTGTATTAGAATGTTTTAAGAACTCTACCACAACGACCATATAACTGCGGCTCATGTATTATCAAGGCCGCAGTACCCAACTGCGGCCTCCTAATTTTCATATTTTACACTTGGGCATTTTTTTCCCAAGTCTTTGAGCCTATTAGCTAAATATGTATGGTATATTATTGGACCGCAGTTGTGAACTGCAGCCATGAAATCGAAGAGGTCACGGTTTGGTAATGCGGCCTATGTAGTATCGATGCCGCAGTACCCACTGCAACCTCATATTTTTCATATTTTGCACTTAAACATTTTTTCCCCAAGTCTCCGAGGATATTAACCAAATATGTATGATATATACTTAGATCGCATTTGTGAACTGCAGCCACGAAATCAAAGATACCGCAGTACGGTACTCCAACCGCGGCCTAATATTTTTCACATTTTACACTTTGGCAGTTTTTTTTTTCAAGTATCCAGACCTACTAGCCAAATATGTATAATATATATACTTGAGCCGCAGTTGTGATATACAACCACGAAATCAAAGCGGCCACATTTCGGTACTGCGGCTTATAAGGACCGGTCTATTCCCATAATTAGTTTTGAAAGTGACCTATTTTGAGGGGAAAACACTTTTTATCTACTGTTTATATCGAGAGAGAGAGAGAGACAGTAATGTTCTATTGTGCACTGGGTCTATGTGTGCACTCGGCCTTCCCACCTTCGTATCGACGATTCGAATAGTTCATATTGATCTATACATCTAAATTAGTGTTAAGTATGTAAAATCAAAGTTTTTTGAAATTTATTTGCCCACCCATTGAAGTGTTACAAAATTTTATGGTTGGAAATCGTTGTTTTTTATAGTCAAGTGATGGATGGGCAAATAAATTTCAAATGATTTAATTTTACATATTTATACTAATTTAGACGTGTAGATCAATGTGAACGGTTCGGGTCGTCGATAAGAAAACAGGAAGACCGAGCGCACAACGAAACACACACACACATATATATATCTATATAATAAAACACAAAGAAAGCTATCAAGTGGCTCTCCTTCAATCACAAAAAAATCAAAGGCCCAAATCTAACTCACAAAACATATTTTCCCCCCTAATGTTTCCCCCCAAAACTCAAATTTAAATCTCCCACCCAAAACAACTCATATATTTATTTAAATTTTTTTTCCCCTCTCTCTCCCTCCCTCTTCTATTCAAAAAAATAAGAAAATACAAATTTTTTTAAAAAAAATAAAATTAAAAAAATTAAAAACTAAAAAAATCAAAATTTTAAGAACTTTAAAAATAATTTTAAAAAAATTAAAAAAAATCATATAATATGTTTTTTGCTCTATGTTTGCTACTTCAATTAATTTGCTGAAGCTCCAAAACTATTTTATATGATCAAATAAGGTGCACTGTTCCGAAGACGTGCCGTAGGCACGTGTCAACGGGCAAACCTAGTCTATATAATAAAACACAAAGAAAGCTATCAAGTGGCTCACCTTCAATCCCCCAAAATCAAAGGCCTAGATCTAACCTCACAAAACATATTTTTTCCCCAAAATTTCAAACCCCAAAACCAAATATTTTTTCCCAAAACTAAAAAACCCATTATTTTATTACTATCTCTCTCTTCTCTCTTCACTTTTTCATATTTCTCTCTTTTCCTCTCTCCCATTCTTTCTCTATTTACTTAGAAATTTAGATTTTAAGATTTTATGTTTGTAAATCTTCAAAATTTTTATATTTTTTTATTGCACATGTTATATTGAAAATAGCAAATATCTCTTCAACAGTTAAATTTTATCATTTTCCACACTTAAAGTTCTAAGAAGTTAGATTTTATAACCTCATTCATAATTATTTTTCAACATATACTAATGAAAACATGGACTTTTATTTTCAACTAATTATTGTCATATTATTCAAACTTGAGCTACATAATTGTGGTTTTATTGTTTACAGAACTTTTTGTGTTTTGTATCGTTCCGAAGACGTGCTGTAGACACGTGCCCACGGAAAATCTAGTATATATATATATATATCCCCAATTTAATAATATATATCTCCAATTTAATATTCGTAGCCTCTTATCTCTATATTCATCCATCATTAATATGAATTGCGCTCTGCATGGTCCGTATAATCTGCATCTAAATTATTTTCTTTATAATATTTTTAACAGTGAGAAAATAAAACGAGTTTGGAACTAAATTAAAATGTCCCATTTATTAAGTTCTGTATGACCTGCATCATCCACACCGAAATTATTCTCTTTTTAATCTGTTTGAGTGAAGCAGGGAACAAGTAATATTTAATTATTTTTTTTTTACTGTTGGTTACTGTTGTTGGTAGTGGGAGGTGATGTTGCTTTGTGGGTGATTGAGGAGAGTCAACACGTGGATAGATCTGATCTGACCATTCTAGTTCAAGTTCTATAGGAGTAGTAAAGTGCTGGATTTTAGGATTGTGCCTTGCTTTCGTTTGTAGTACTTGTTGTGTGCTTTTTTGTGGGGGAGTTTAGTATTTTTATGAGTTTTATTTAGGTTCTTTTTGGATGTTTTTGGATTTGTTTACATAAATGGATTATGGAAAAAAGTGGAATGTGAGTGAGAATGTTGTGTTTTTCTTTAAATTTTTGTTTATTCGTTCTAGGTTTTCTTTATGTTTTTTTACCTGCTAAGTGCAGCTGATCCTAAGTTCCCGGGATCCGAGGGGAACTTCCGAAATGTGTCTCCTGATACACTTTAAAAAAATGTGTATAAAAAATTTGCACATTGTTCAAAATAAAATATGCAAAATATATATCATTGAATAACAGTTTTAGGTTAATCCCCGTAAGAGTTTCAAGTTTGAAATTGACTGTGGATTTCGGTTTTGAGTTTATTAGTATCAAGAATGAATTATTTTTAAAAAAAATTCTTCTTTAAACTGATATTGAAGATCCGTCGGAAGAAAGACAATAAAAAAACCAAAAAAGTGATAGACGGACTTCGAAATTCCGCCCTTGAAATGCGGAAATGTCCGCTCGAGGGGAGGGTTTTGTTGGGGTTTTTTTTAATTACAAAATATTATTTTTCTTAAAGCGGCAGACTATGAAGATGCGTCTAAGAATTAAAAAATTATTTTTTTAGATAATATGCATAATTTCCATATCAGTTCTCATATATAGCCATCTACTGTTGCGAAATCGTCAAAATACTACTATTTTTACTATAAAATATATAAAATAAATAAATGGCAAACGGATCGTACATGCTCTTACACGTTCCTTCACAAAAAATTACGTGCATTCCATACGCGTGAAGTCAGTCATACTCAGTTGGGAAAGTCAACAGTATCCTGTCACCCACTATTGACATACATAGCATTCAATAAGACCTCCGTACGCCCTTTTACGTACCAGTACCAAACCCCATGTTCAGTTGATCACCCTGCGCAAAAAAACGTGCTTCAAATCTCTTCATTCCAGAAGCAGTGCGGTTTCCTGCAAATTGTTTATTATTTTTGGAACTTTCGGTGACCATTTTTCATTCATCATATAGTACTACTCACAGTCTCATATGTATATATATATATACAGTACACACACCATCGTCGCTCATGTTCCTATCACCAAAGAAAACAACCAAACACTGTGTTGATATAATTCGCAACGATTCGGCATCATGGATCAAGCTCAGTTGCAAAGTGTCGAAAGGCGCCAAGGGTGTTGGTCGGGTCTGGCTTCAAGCATTGTCGAATTCTTCAACAAGTTGAAGAAGATCGGGATGGATGACCCAAGACGGATTGCTCACTCATTCAAAGTCGGGCTGGGGCTCACACTCGTTTCAACATTCTATTACATCAACCCCATATTCGAGGACTTGGGCCAGTCCGTAATTTGGGCGGTGCTGACAGTTGTTCTGGTAATGGAATTCACGGTGGGGGCTGCAATCTTGAAGGGCCTCAACCGAGCTTGTGCCACATTACTCGCTGGGGCAATCGGCCTTGGGGCTCACCACTTTGCGATTCTGTTTGGGGTTAAAGGGGAGCCGATAGTCCTTGGGGTGTTGGTATTTCTCGTAGCTGCAATGCTGACCTTTGCACGATTCATACCGGAGTTAAAAGCAAGATATGACTATGGTGTGATGATATTCATACTCACCTTCTGCCTTGTAACTGTGTCGAGTTACCGGAAGGATCACATTGTTGAGATGGCTAAAGATCGGGTCATTACGATTGCAATTGGGGTTGTTATCTCTTTTCTTACATCCATTTTGGTGTTCCCGGCATGGGCAGGGGAGGACCTTCACGTGCTCGCAGCGACAAACTTGGAGAAGCTCGCGAAATCCTTGGCCGAGATTCAAGGATCAAGTCACAAGAGTATACTCAATTCTAAGAACAGCGAAGATATATTGACTAATTTGGCAAAATGGGAGCCTCCTCATGGTCGATTCGGGCTTCACCATCCATGGGATCAGTACCAGAAAATCGGAGAACGGAGTCGACAATGTGGATACCTGATAGAAACACTAAACACTTACATTAAGTTGAACCCAGTAGAATTGAAGGGGGAAGTGAAAGAGGGTTGTGCGGAACTGAGCTCGACTTGTAGCAACGCATTGAGTGAAGTTGCATTGACAATGCGGGAAATGAGTACTGCTCATTTCATTGCGGCTAAATGCTACACCGAACCATCTAGAACTATCGCCAAGCAACTGAGAAGCTCGATTTCAGATAGTAGTTTTGCTAGTGGTAAGGAAGTGATGAATGTAGGTTGCATTGTGTCGCTCACAATGGAATTGAGCAGATGCGTGGAGGAGATAGTGGACTCTGTAGAAGAGTTGGCAAAGCTCGCGACGTTTAGAAGCTCGGAAGTGGATCTCAGGAATGTTAGCAGGAGAACAGTTGAGAGTGAAGCTGCTGAAATCTCAATTGTGATCGAAGTGTGAATTAACTAGTATAAATTCTAAATTTTTTAATTTTTATTCTAACAGGTAACAAACATATTTTGGGTTATGAGCACTAACTGATGCATTAGATGATACATGTTAAATTTTGAATTTCTCCAGAATTCACCGAATATTTGTTATATTCTGAATATCAAATCCTCACCGAATGAATTTGTGACTATTTCTATGCAAAATAAACAGCAAGAACTTGAAAAGAAACAGGCCGGAAGCAAGGAAGCAAAATCCCTGTTAGATACTAATTGGTGCATATTGGTATGAGCCGAAATTTGCAACCATGGTCTATAAGAATCAGGAATGTATTATGCTCAATTCGACAGTCTAATCTCCATGAATCTAAATTGTGAGTACTTACTATCTATACGCTGCCCATAAATGTTCTTTCCTGAAACAGGGAGTCCAATTCAATACTCCCAGCTCAGTTAGTTTAAACTGTAGGTAGGTCTGTCCATGTCGGATTGTAACATGAATGTTGCTAATTACTAGAGGAAGGATCATGTTAGACAAGATTTTGCTTCTTTAATTTGATCGATTTTTCAGAACTTCCTTTTTCTAGCATTGAGATTTTTGAACTAACAAATTTTGAAACCATGATTTGTCTTCATATTTACTTTCTGAAGTTTCTTTTTCAGTTAAAAAAATATTCAAGGAATAAAAGGGTGTTAAATATACTATAAACTAATGGACCCGCCATATATATATATATATATATATATATATATATATATATATATATAAAAGCAGGCCGGGTCCCCTGAGTTCCCGGGGGTCCGAGGCTAAAGGCCCAAATAATTATTTTTTGGGGCCCTAATAACAATATATGACTATATGGAAGCTACAAAAATAAGGAAGTTTTTTGGTTTTATTTATTTTATTTTTTTTTCTTTCCCCCTTTCTTTTTTTTTTTGATTATACTGGGTTCCATCCCCCTCTATGGGTCAGACTTATCCCAGTCCCGTGACAAGGGGCCCCAACTTTTGGTTGGGTTTGTGCGCCGGTCCATCTAGCCAAGCGGTCACTGGCCACTTAAGTGTTTACCATAGGGCTCGAACCCAGGACCTTTGGAGGAGCACACTCCAAATCTCAACGCTCTTACCACTAGGCCTGCTTTCCCAACGCTCTTACCACTAGGAGCACACCCCTTTCTTTCTTTCTTTCTTTCTTTCTCCTTTGGCATCTTTTTTGCAAGTAAGCTTTTTTTTTTCCCTCTACTAGAAACTTGCATGTGTGATGCACGTCCTAACTAATTTTTTATTTATTTTATAAAGTAAATAGAAAGACGTAATTTGTTATTTGGCCTCGAACTTGAGACATCTCTTTACTCATACATATTTTTTACAAATTACTCCTGGTGGCACATACATTTATTTTATATAAGTGATACCTTTGTAAATAATTATATTGTAAATATTTAAACTTTGAAAGTATTATCGTAACTAACTACAGTTGTGTAAATAAATGGTTAATACAACTTCTACTTTAAAAAAATTGGTTGAGATTAGATGGTTGAAATAACAAGCTCAACTCTCTCATTATAATATGAGAGATATATAATCTATTTTAGTTCTGAAAATAATAACAATTTAATGAATCAAAACCTAGGTTGCGACGATAATGACTTACGAGTCCAACAAACTAGAAAGAAATAAGGAAGAAACACGGATTTTCCAACTTCCTTCTCCAAATATACACAAACACTCAAAACTACGAATTGCGTGTAAGCAACACGTAGCGTCTTATCACGTGAGCGGCCGAAGCTTTAGAGACAAGGAGGAGAGCAGAGCACGTGGGTTATCTCATTTCACACCATCCATTCCACGTTGCCTGCCTCCATCTACGGCATAGGATGGAAAACCATCCTATAGATGCAGCTCGTAAGATCATCCTATAGGAAAGTATGCTGACCGTCAAAATCAGGAGAAAAGGTACAGCTTCTAATCATAGGATGGAAAACCATCCTATAGTTGCAGCTCGTAAGATCATCCTATAGGAAAGTATGTTGACCGTCAAAATCAGGAGAAAAGGTACAGCTTCTAATCAGTTTCCCCCAATATTATGATTCTGTGCATGCACAGTATTACGACTTTTTCCTTAAGCAGAAATTAGCATCGTTTCCACCGCAGGTAATGATTAAACTAATATCTCCTATATTATGTATTAACTTTAGCAAAAAAAGTCATATACATATCGCCGCATCATATGCCATTCAATTATGGCTTTGAGAGGCGCGACTATCTCGATCTAACGGTCGATAGGTTAAGTGTATATGATTCCCCCCCTAACTTTTGTAGTTTGGTGCATTGCGACTTTAATCTTCCTTAGATATCTTAGCTTATATCCAAAAAATACAGAGTTTATTATATCCACCGGACGGCTCATTAATTATGAACCCACCTTATTGAAAAAAATTGGTCTTATTCCACTTTTTTCTTCAAAAAAGTAAAAAATAAATAAAAAATTGTGAACCCACCTCACTTATGGGGGTAGCCCCATAGTTGGATATTAATTGCATAATTACCTTAAAAATCATAATATGAGATAAGAAATATCTAAAACGTCCTTACGCATAATATATGGGACCTTAGAGCATCTGTAGTCATTTGCTAAATATGCATAATATGCATATTTGGTCAAAAAAAAGCGTTACAGTCGTTGGCCAAATATGCATATTATGCATAAATCGCTACAGGAGATTGCTATAAATGAGAATCGAAATGAGAAATATACATATACAAGCGACGGAGCTCGAAGTGTTGTCGCACAACTTTTTTTTTTAATGGTTAGACGATACTTGAAGTGCCGTCGCACAAAAAAAATATATGTTTTTTAATGGTCGTGTCGTCCCTCTAAAAAAAATATTTTTCATAATAAAAAAACCCACTTCTCACGGACGACACTTGAAGTGCCGTCCCACCCTCTATAGTTGTTTTTCTGTAATTTTTGTATTTTTTTGTATTTTTTTGTGATGTTTTATAATTTTTTTGTAATTTTTTTTTCACGGCGAGTACGATTTTTTTCCCCTCGGACAACACTTCCCACCATTTTAATTTAAATTTTTTTTTTCCTCTCCGACGAAACATGGTATGCCATCCCATCGTTTTAAAATGTTTTTAAATTTTTTTCCCTCTCAGACGGAACATGAAGCACAGTCTGTTATTATTTAAATTTAAAAAGGTAAAAAATAGCATTCTGCAACTGAAGCAAAACGAGAGATTCCTATATCCATTTATCCATTTATGCATATTTTTACCATCAACGACTGTGGATGCTCTTACTATAAATTCTCACATCCATCCAAAGAGATATGAGCCTATAGGTAATTTACACGTGCGACACACATCTTATTAAATATATCTCTATTATCTCTCGTAATAATCTCTAATATTATAATAAAAGAAGGGCTTAGTGTCATTTGTAAATTTACTTCTTTACGTGGATTGCACGTGCAACTCCAACTCTAATCTAGTAATTTACACGTGCATCGCACGTCTTAATAAATATAGCTTTTTTAAAGTAAAAATTTATACGTAGTTTGGGTTTGAATCTGTGACTTCCTTTATAATAGTTATGCACGTATGTTGCACGCGTTGGGTAGATTTACAAATGACGCTAAGGCCTTCTCCCATTATAATATTACTTGTAATTTACACGTGCAGTGCACGACTTAATAAATATATATTTTTTAAAGTAAAAATTTCGACGTCTGCCCTCGAACTCGAGACATCTTTTATATTAGTTGTGCATGGATAATGCACGTCTTAATAATTTTTTTTTAAAATAAAAATTCTGACGTAGTGAGTACTCAAACCCAAAACATCTTTCATATTAATTATTTATGTTCGTTATGCGTGTTGGTAGATTGACAAATGACACTAAGGCCTTCTCCTATTATAATATTATTATCTCAGTGTTATGGCAGCAATACTATCTGAGTAGATAAAGATCGGAGGTATAGGCCTACTTTGTGAAGGAATGTAAGATAAGAGGTTCTTCAACCAGCTTGCCTCCTCACTAGCCGCAGCTAGAGCAACTAACTCAAACTCCATAGTAGAGTAAGCTAAAATAGTTTGTTTCTTGGACCTCCAAGAAACAGCACCACCAGCAATACTAAATATTTATCCACTTGTGGCATTGGAATCATCTGAAAATGAATTTCAATCAGCATCACTAAATCTCTCAAGGACAGCGGGAAACCTCTCATAATGTAGTCCTAAGTTCATGGTAAAAAAACGATACCTTTTTGTAACTAGTAACCATGAAGAAATAAATAGTGCATGCAATTTTAAAAAAACGGCTACATAATAAAGACCCTTTAATTCTTGAAACGACTATAACATAAAACTCATTTATCTCTTGAAACAGTCATATTATTAAAAATAAAATAAAAAACATTTTTTATTTTTTTTTTTCCTGTTTGAAATTTAGAAGTTCGAAATTTTTTATTTTTTTCTCGACAGATCCCAAGACCCCTAGTATTTTTTACGTGTGATGCATGTTTTGATAAAGAGTTGGAGTTAAACGTGCGATGCACGTAAGGCAACAGTAATTAGCACGTGCAATTAATGCCTTATTTTTAAAAAATATTAAGAAGGAAGGACCTTGATGTGTACGTGCGATGTACGTGTTGAAAAATAGATTTGGAGTTGCACGTGCAATGCACATATTTGTTTGGTGACAAAAGTGATGTTTCTTCCGTGACAAAAAATTATTAAAATTTGTTTGTTTGTGACAAACTCTTTCATTAAATAGTAAGTAAATATGTTATATTATAAATAGACAGATGGATAGTAATTTACACATGTTATGCATGTTTAATATATATAAAAAATTAATGTAAAAAATCTCACATAGTGAGGACTCGAACCTGATAAATCCTTCCCATTAGTTATGCACGTTGGATGCACATGTTGGTAGATTGACAAATGACACCAAGGCCTTCTCCCACTATAATATTAGAGCTTAGAGATATATTATAGATTATTATAGAGATATTATAATGGGAGAATGCCTTAGTGTCATTTGTAAATCTACCACTTTTCGTGCAGTGCACTTGCAACTTCAATTTTTTCACTATACATTTTATTTAAATCTATCAATTTACATGTATTACATATATAACTCAAATCTTCTTATTATACTCATTATATTACTTTAATAATATGTATTTATTAACACGTGCTATATTATATTATTTTAAAAACTATATATTAATTAGAATGTGTATTGTACGTGTTAAATACTAGTCTTTTGTGAAGTAAACGTTTCGATGTAGTTTGACATCCAATCTGATATATCTTTTCATATTAATTATGTACTGCTGATATACGTGTGAGTTGGTAGATTTATAAATAACAACTCTATATCTCACATTAAAATAGCAGATATTATAAATTGTTTTGTTTTTGTTGAGATGCCTTTCCTTATCGTGCAAGTTAATGCGGCATAGAGTTGGGAATCTTGATCCAACGGCGGAGGTTTGAAGATCAGAAGGGGTATTGCTTGCGAAGTCGCCTCTTTACTGACCACTACTTTGTATATAAAATTGGGGAAATGGTAGGACTGCAATTGAGTGTGGAGTTGAGGTCACTTTAAATTAACCCGTTCATCGCCATCTTCAATCCTCATCAATTTCTCCGTCAATTCTCATCTCATCGGTAACTCAATCTCTCTCTCTCTCTCTCTCTCTCATCGCCTTTACCTTTTTCGCTAATTTAGGGTTTTGATTTTGATGTTTAATTTGAGAATTACTCTATGTTGTCGATGAGTTCTGTTAGTTTGGATGATCCTGATATTTGATTAGCGTAATTAATTAATTCGATTTTAACAGATCGTGTTTGTTTAGGGTGTTTGGGGCTTTTTATGGAAGTATCATTAATTTTTATTTTTTATTGTTTGCTAATTAATATTTCTTGACAATATCCATTCCATGCTTTACATGTGATGTGGAGTCGATTAATTTAGGGTTAGAGATCATGAAAAATATTGTCTTTGTAGAGTGAGAACGGTTTAGTTTCATTACATGTAGTAGAGATGTTTGTAAATTTAGGTTGTGTTCGGGAACAAAGTTAAGTTAGGATAAATGAAGCTACTTTACAAACTGTAGTTTACCTTATTTTTGACACGTTCGGAAAAAGACCATTTTTTGGAGTTGAGATAAATGCAGTGCAGTTTATCTGCTGTTGTTGGTTGGGCTGCCACACGCCTAGTTTTTTGATAATACGGATAGAGCCTTACGACTGCTGCCAACATGAATGAACGAATAAAGGGTAGCGTACATAAAGACGTTTTACAAGTCGTACAAAACGAATAAAGGGGTGCCACACGCCTAGTTGAGAGATAACTTTAGGGTACGTATGTTAACTTTCCAAAGTTAGCGCTCCTCTACCTCAACTAAATGTTAACTTGGGTTATCCTCATTTTGTTTCCAGATACTCTTAGGGGTTTTTAATGTTAATTTTGAGATGTGCTGCTCAGATTCTCCTTGTTTTGAGGTTTATATTATGTTCAGTATTGATTGCATATTATGATTTAATTTAAATGACTGTTTTTTGTTTAATTAAAACAAAATTTACCTAATGCTTATTCCTGAAATAATTATGTATTTTTTAACATTGTAAACTCATATCATTATGTCAATTGTCAGTCGGGTATTGCTCAACCCATAGAATCAATGCATGTTTTGGTAGAAGGGAGCTCGGAGATTTAGGGTAATCATAACTATTGCTTAGTTAGGCCTTGCTAAGCTGCTAGCTTAGTATCTTGCTCATGCACTTGTTTTTATTGTCTCCTAAGATTTCATTATTAGCGATCATTTTCTAACTCCCAGTTAGGCCTCAAACGGCTCTCCTGATCTGATACTACTATACTAGAGTAGCCCCAGTAGCAAGCATTAAGTCATGCATAACTGCTTTTACCTGTTGTATTTTCAAAGACCGTATTGATTCCATGTTTTTGGATTTTTATTAGGCAGTTCAAATGGGAACCAAACATGGAGGCATCCTACCAGCTCTTATCCTCTCTATGCTTGTCTTTCAGCTGGCTCTTTCGGCCTCTGCTGAAGGGCTAGTTAGAATCAACCTTAAGAAGAAACCTTTTGATGAGAAGAGTAGGGTTTCGTCTCGTCTGTCTGCCGATGAAGATGAGCCTTTGAAAGCTCGGTATGGACTTCGAGGTGGTCTCAATGATGGGGCAGACAGCACTGACATCATCTCCCTGAAGAACTACATGAATGCTCAGTACTTTGGGGAGATAGGTGTTGGCACACCCCCACAAAAGTTTACTGTGATATTTGACACTGGAAGTTCAAACTTGTGGGTTCCATCTGCCAAGTGCTACTTTTCGGTGAGTTTTAGAGCAATTGGATGCTGCTTTAATTTTACATTGATTTGGAATTTTGTCTTTCAACTTCTTGGATTGTCATGCAGATTGCGTGCCTGCTCCATACTAAATATAAGTCAGGTCGATCAAGCACTTACCATAAGAATGGTTAGTCTATCCTATTCCCATTTTATTTTTATTTTTAGTTTTCGCTTCTCTTTGGTCATGTCTTCTTTGATTATTTATTTTTGTTTCTCAGAGCTTGAATTGGTTGATTGTTAATGAGATTGTTGTTGTTATCTCGTGAATTATATTAAGATAAATACTCGGTAGTCGTAACAAGAGACAATTTTACTTAAATGTAAAAAAAATGATATTTGGGGTTAACATGTAGGATGATTTCAATTATTCGTTGTTCTACCCTCAGTGTATGATGTAAATTCTTTTCTTTCAATGGTTATGTATGCGTGGCGTGCTGGATTGATTTTGATACTGAAAATTGGAACTTATGTCTTCCACACTGTTCAAGAATGTGTTGGGACTGCAGTTTACACTATCTATTATATAGTTTCCTCTTTGGTTTTTTCAATTATCCCAGGCCTTCATCTTCTGACTTGTGTATGATTTAGTAAGACTAGTCTACGTTACCTTGGAATTAATGTTTTTCATTTTGTATATTTAATAAGTATTAGGTTGATGAATTACTTTGAATTTACAAATGAATAGGATCTTTTAGTGCTGTGCTAAATGATTTTCCATCTTTGTACTTCCAGGACAAGAATCATCATTTGGACATATTTACACATAACGTTTCTATACATCTAAATATCTGTTTATTTTAACTGTCTAATCTTCATTCAGTTGGCAATGCATTCACAAATTTCTTTTATGAGGGTTAAATATTTATTCTCTGATTTGTCTAGAGAAATATGTCCTACATTTGACACTTCCGTTGGACATTTTTATCTCTTCTGATGGATTCATACCCGGCTAAACTTGATTCAGGACTTATCTTAAAGTGACTTATGTGATTATTTTTTCTGTCTTTTGAGCAGGGAAACCTGCAGCAATTCATTATGGAACTGGAGCAATTGCTGGTTACTTTAGTGAAGACCATGTTGAGCTTGGCGATTTTGTTGTCAAAGGCCAGGTTTGTTGTATTTTTTTCTTGAAATGCTAGCTTTGTTGTAGCTAGCATAGCATACATATACATATACATATACATATACATATACATATACATGCATACAATGCATACAATGCATACACATTCTATGAAGTGCAACTCATTGTAGAGACTTCTCCAGGAGTTTATTGAAGCCACAAAGGAGCCTGGAGTCACTTTCTTGGTGGCAAAGTTTGATGGCATACTTGGACTAGGATTTAAAGAAATCTCAGTTGGCGGTGCAGTGCCACTGTGGTAAGCTCCTGTCTTCATTGGGATATGACATTCGTTCAAAGGGATTTTTCTGATGTAATCTATTTAATTTACTTTTTGGGACCAATTTAATTATGCGAAGTAGCAATAGAGGCTTACATCCAAATGATTGCCAAGAGTTCAATAGCAGTATAAATACAATATGAAGTTCATCTGGGTCATAGCCGAAGGTTGGTTTGGTAAAAAAAGGTTGGAATAATTACATTTAAAGGGAATTATGTTATGGACATTCATGAATGAACAAGGTGACAAGGCCTGAGCGTTATTGGGCTTCTTCTTAGCACCTGGCTTATTACAGAAAGGCTTATTTTTTGTTAAAAATGATGGAAATGAAGCTTGCTTTTGCATACACATCGTATTTCTAATCCAACCGTGTTAATCATAGGCTCACAATGGTAGTTGACTTGTTATGAAGGAACAAGGTGACAATGCCTGAGTGTTATTGAAATTGTGCAAATTAGATTGCTTTTCATGCATTAGAATGACACTATTCTGATGGTATTAAATCATAATGTGTGTTTGTCGTTTCTGCATAATGACCTATAAAATGAACTTCAGTAGGAAACATGCTGAATAAGCTGACTGTCCTACTATTCCTTCTAGGTACAATATGGTTGAACAAGGTCTAGTTAAAGAGGCCGTTTTTTCTTTCTGGTTGAATCGGAAATCAGAAGATGGGGAGGGTGGGGAAATTGTATTTGGAGGGGTTGACCCAAGTCATCACAAGGGTGAACACGTATATGTCCCTGTGACCCAGAAAGGTTACTGGCAGGTGACCTCTTAAATTTATTTTGAATCAATTTTTGCAGAGATTGTATTTTTTGAATGCTCATAACCATCCTTATTGTGAAATTATTACTGCAGTTTGACATGGGAGATGTCCTTGTTGGTGGGCAATCAACTGGTATTTTTTTCTTTTGGTATGTACTCTTCTTGCTAAGTCCTATTATTTCCTCCGTTGATATTGGTTTCTGTTGTAATCTTTTGTCGCTAGGATTTTGTGAAGGAGGTTGCGCAGCAATTGCTGATTCTGGGACCTCTTTGATTGCTGGTCCAACAGTATGTATTATTACTCAAATATTATCCTATAAATTTGTCTCACATTATTTTCATTTTCAGAATTTTAGGTGTATTTGATACTTAATGGTTTTATCATCATGAAATTATTAAAAACTTTGATTTATATAGATATGCTTTTCAAAATTTATTACTATTATTTCAAACCACCATATTCTCTGCAGACTGTCATCACAGAAATTAATCATAAGATTGGAGCTGCTGGCGTTGTCAGCCAAGAGTGCAAAGCTGTGGTTCAACAGTATGGGCAACAGATTTTGGATATGCTGATCGCCCAGGTATACACTTTGTATCGCTTTTCAATTTTTTCCTCTTTCAATTTAATAGGTGTGATGGAGACATAATTCCTTTATTGATGATTGTCTTTTCCCCTTGCAGACTCAACCGATGAAAATTTGTTCTGAGATTGGTCTGTGTACTTTTGATGGGACTCGTGGAGTCAGGTTGATTTGTTAGAAAAGATTAAAATGAAATTGATTATAATTTATCCTTCCATGTCGATATGTTGATTAGCATACCATCCTGACTGTTATTTCTCTGCATGCTTTGTCTCTTACCTGTCTCTAGCATGGGTATCGAGAGTGTGGTGAATGGTAACGTGGACAAGTCTGTTGCGAGCGATGCAATGTGCAGTGCTTGTGAGATGGCAGTTGTGTGGATGCAAAATCAAATTAAGCATAACAAAACACAGGATCTTATACTAAACTACATAAATCAGGTGAATCTTCATTTAGTCTAACATAATTAAACGTGTCTGATGGATTTTGAAGTTTTGAGCTGATGCTTTTTATTGCATTGTAGTTATGTGAGCGATTGCCTAGCCCCATGGGAGAATCAGCTGTTGACTGTAGCGTCCTTTCTACCATGCCTAGCATCTCTTTCACTATTGGTGGCAAGCAGTTTGACCTTACAGCAGAGCAGGTATTAAAGCAGTATCATGCCAAGCTGATAACTCCGTATTTGTTTATTTGTACACAAAGTTTGATAGTTTTTCCTAAATTTGTATGATGAACCATCATCTTAGGATTAATTATCATTGTTTCTTTGATTTTGCAGTATGTTTTGAAGGTTGGTGAAGGACCTGCAGCTCAGTGTATCAGTGGATTCACTGCCTTGGACATTCCTCCTCCCCGTGGTCCACTCTGGTATATGTTCATTGTCATGCTTGTGTTCCAACTCCCAAATTCATTTTGTAAATTCATTTCAAATGCTAATTCAACCATTTTGGCTGCAGGATATTGGGTGATGTTTTCATGGGAGTCTATCACACCGTGTTTGATTATGGCAACATGCAGGTTGGATTTGCAGAGGCAGCTTAAAAGCAGGATGTGCATTGCCTGATGATATCCCAGATACTTGAAGCCTTCTGAGGGATTTACATCGCTCGTGGATATTGTGCTGTATATAAAGTAGTAACAAGCATATGCATATATTTCGAATTAAAGAATTGTGCTTTGAACGATCGGAAAACAACTACAGCGAAGCCGTTTATTTCGCTAAACTTTTACCGTGTGTTATGAAACTATTTTTCATTGCCTATGTCTGCCATCTGCACAAATGCTGATATTCCATACCTGTGTCTGGTTTTCCTTTCTGTGGTGTTCACTGTATATTGGGATTTTATAGACTTATATGGATTTAGGTGATTGCTTCATTTCCAGCTATTTTCCTCCCTTGAATTTTACATCTAATGAGAACTGAGAAGAGGTTTATTAGGGGGAATTGAACAGCTATTGAAAATTTTTGTCAAAAGCCTCTTCATTGTTCAAACATGTGAACTGTGTGTTTACAGGTTTGCAGGGTTGCTGCTTTAATCAAAGACAGCTGCATTTATTGACATTTGGTGCCAGGTATCCTCTCTGTTAAATCTCGAAATTCAGAGTATTGTATTTGCGTTTATGTAGTTACTTCTGACTTGTGTTTAGGCTACTAGGTTCATGCCCAAATCAACCTATACAAGATATTTGATAATTCTCCTAATCGAATTCTACATATTGAATTCACAATTCATTTTTTTTGTTCCATTTTCTTTTATGTGATCCATCAAATTTCAACACTTCAACTAATGTATACAATTAGGTTGTTTCTCTGATCGACAATAACATTCCGATGTTTCTTGTTTTTATATGGATTCTGAGCAGATTGAACAAGCACATACCAACCAGGTTATATGGTTGATAGACCTCTTCTCTATTAAGTTAGCTTGTCTTCTACTGCTCCAATGTTTGAGCTATCATCTTTACTACTATAATGAGAGAAGGTCTTGGTGTCATTTGTCTACTTACAAACCCGTCCAATGCACGTGCATAACTATTGTAAATGAGGTTTTAGATCAAACCTGAGATTTTACTTTAAAAAAGCTTTATTTATTAAGACAGTGCATCAATTGTGTAAACTACCGGTGTTCAATAATCTCAGCTTTGTGTAGGCTTGTCTTAAATGTTGGAAGCAGCTGGATGCACAATTACTTGTTCATAGGTTTTCATTCAATCCACGTGCGCAAATTAGTGACTTATGATTGGTGGGTAGACCCTTACATTGATGTTTTTTTGTTTTGTTTTTTTAATTTTTTTTTATTGATCATAAAAAGACAGGCAGAAATCTCCCGGGGTTGCCTATATTGATGGGTTGTAATACGCCATTAAGAGCATCTACATCCGTGTGTTATTTATGCATAAAATACATTTTATAGCAAACGACCAACTGCAGTTGTTTGTTATTTATGCATTTTATATATAAATAACGACAGTAAATTGCTATAAATGATAGTGGATTTGAGAGAAATACATATTATACAGGATGCAACTTCACTTTCCGTCCAACGAAAAAATATTTTTTAATTCTCCGATGCAACTTTACTTTCCGTCCCGATTAAATTTTTATTTATTTATTTCTATTTTTTCCTCGAATCGACACTTGAAGTGTTGTTTCTCAAATAGCTCATTTTCCCTTTTGGCTTGAACGAGAGTTCCGTCCAACCATTTTTTTCTATTTGTTTTTTTTTAATTATTAAAATTATTAAATTAATCAAATAAATTATTTTTAAATGGCCAGGATTTTTTTTGTGCAGGACGGAACTTAGAGTTTCGTCCGATGATTATTTTATGTGTGGCTTTATTTATAGCATTTTACCACTGCAGCAAACAAGCTTTGCTATATGTATAATATGCGAAAATGCATATTTTAGCAAAGCACGACTGTGGATGCTCTAACACCAACAAGATGTAATAGGTAATTCACGCTACGGGTGACATTTGGGCCGTGTTGGCCCAGGACCGGCCCGACCCGCCCAAAACCAGGCTGAACCGGGGTCAGACGGCCCCAACAGTAGGGGCCGATCCGATTTGTTAATTTGCAAAAAAAAGACCGGTAAGGCCCCTGCCAGCGGCCTGGTCCGCACTAGCCCGGGACTGGGTGGAACCGGCCCGGGCTGGTTCGGGCTGGCCCGCGGGCCGACCGATGGCTGATACCGTTTTCCATTTTTTTTCTTTCCAGAATTTGTTTTTAATTAAAAGGGTGTGTAAAATTACTAAAATACCCCCCAACGGATTTATACAAGCTAGTTTTTGGGGGTATTTTGGAAAATTGAAAATTTACATATTATATGTATATACAATCTCATTTCATTCAATTCTCTTCACAAATTCACTAATCTCTCTACTATCTCGCGACTTTCTCAACAACATTCAACAACAATCAACAACATTCAACTACACTCTTTCAAGAATCAAGATTCAACGTCAACCACATCAACAACATTCCACTAATCTTCTTCAAGATTAAACATCAACAACATTCAACTGCTCTATTTCAAGACTCAACATCAACAACATCCAACAATAATCAATATCAACACTACAAGCTTTCAACTCTCTCTACCTTCATTCTCCAGCCTACTCATACGGTATTTTCGTATTTATATAATTTTTAGAATTATTATTTTAGTTTGTTATCATTTATTTCTCATAATTAGATTGTGTTTTTTGTTCTTGTTCTTCTTCTTTTTAGATTTTTTTTGGTAAATTGGTAAACATACACTAGAATATTAATTTTATAGTAGTTGTTTTATTTGCTTTATAGAATACTTTTATATAACATACACTAGTTTATCTATCTTTACTTGTTTTGTAGAATTAAAATTTTAAAACATACACTACAATTAAATTTTTATAACATACACTAGTTTAGATGACATCTAACCGATCACGTGGTAGACATAGTTGTTGGGTTTATGTCTTGCATACAATATTGGATAAGAATGGGTTTATGTCTTGCATACAATATTGGATAAGAAGACGATAAGACGATAGAGAGACAAAGGCGATTGGAAACAGAGTGGAGGCAAGAAATAGTCAGCAACAGCTACAACAGAAGTTGCGGTCAACCGTCCCTAATGAGCGGTCAACCGTCCCATGCAAGAAGTCTTCCAGAGGGGAGGACAGTTGACCTCCTTGTTAGTGTGGTCGATCGACAGCGGCGTTGATGGGTTTCGGGCTTGAGTCTAGGTGATTCGGGAAAAGCCCAACTTGCTCTTCAAGTTGGATCGTGTGACTCCTATCGTAGGGTTATCTCTTATGTACTATCCAATGGCTATTGTAACAAAATATCAACTTTTATTGTGATTTTGAATACATATCTGTAACAGGTTATTTTTTGTTTTTTTTAAATTTATTGTATTTTTTTTTAATAATTTGATTGAAGAATGGAAAGATGGGAAACTAACAATATGGTGTTTTGTATACCTTGACTCCTATTCAACATTATTTTTTTTACATTTTCGACAATAAGCTTCATCATTTTCAACATTGACTTTTGTTGAACAGATTTTGCTTGCAGTGTACCACAGATCTCTAACTTCATTGACATTTTTTTATCAAAACTTTGCAATAGTAGTATTTTGCCTTGAAATATGGAGAGAGAAAATTTAAAGTCATCAAAATATTTATAGACATATATAGAATTGAACATATGCATATTTATTTAAAACGTATGAATTACAAAACCATTATGAAAATTATTATATAACTTAATTAATTGATATTACCTACAACTGTAAGATTTCGCTTCTCTACTTCATTACCATATCTTGAGTCTACCTTATCTACATCTCCTGCATTAATTACTGCTAAACAAAGATCTGTAGTTCAATGCAATTAGTATTTGATATCCTTTATTAGTAATAGACAAGTGTATATGTATAGTAACATAATTTTTTACCTTTAAAGACTGTAGAAGATGTACTTTGCAATTCATCTACAGTTGTAAATTTGTACTATCCTTATTAATGATAAGATCTTTTTCAACTTCATCTACAATACTTCCCACCTTCAAAATGATGTCAAATTTATCGTATATTGGGTTATATCTTTTGTTGACATTTTTTAGTATTCCATTACAAATTAAATAAGTTTTATGCTCCTCAAGCGTATGTTGGAACGCTTCCACCACTTCATTAAACATTATCGCCAGTATTCTAGTTCTCTACAAAAGATAAAAATTTAGTATCAATAATTATTTATGTATGTATATGTATGTATATGAATGAATATTTTAACAATATTTCAAGTATCTTGCCTCATCATCCATAAGTGCAACTTTTGAGATTTTTCCTGTGCCTTTACTATTTTTGTATTCTTTCACACCATAATGTTTCGTAACCAATACTTTAATAGTCCACAATTGTTGATTTTCTTGCAAGGAATTAATAAAGGAGTATTCATTGTGGGATTTGTCCATTGATGTAGATAATCTGCAAAAAATATAATTATTGATAAGTTAATTTTAATTCATTAAAATAGAAAGTGTTTCATCCTCCATATATATGTTAACTAACAACACTTTAGTAAATGAATGATTAATATAACTCTCACTTAAAAATAAATGACTAAGATTAGATGGTTGATTGTACAATCTCAACTCTTACATTATAATATTATATTAGAGATATAACTCGTCCACAATGCTTGCATGATATGTAAGGTTGTAAGTTCTAAACACTGATCAGTTGTACGCATAGCATATTTTTGAGCAAGAAAGGTTGATTTTGAATTTAACAGGAAATGTTGATTTTGAATTTAACAGGAAAGGTTGATTTTGCGACGGATTTTGAATTTAATAGGAAAGGTTGATTTTGAAGTTAACAGGAAAGCTTGAGATAATTGATTTTGAAGTTTTTCACTATAGTTTACTATCACTATTTGAATCAGAAATAATAATAATATGATATTGTTGAAAATAATTGTAAATTTGATCAGGCATGCTAAAAAGTAACTTCATCATATTTGTAATTTGTCCATGAAGGGTTTGGCAGCTCTTGTCAAGCTGACTCTGAGGATTCTTGTACCCCAAAGAGGAAGCGCTTGAACTTGGATCAGAGCAACACTTTTAATGCTCCAATTCAAGTCTTTCCTACCTCAAAGATGTCTAGTTTAGAGATGAAGGAGTTGGAAATGAGATTGAGAGGAGAGCTTGAGAAAGTTCAGACACTTTAGGAAAAAATTCTTTCTAGAATTCAAGTAACCTTTACTGGTGTGTCCTTGTCATTTTCCACAGATGGGCATGCCAAAAAAACAAGGTCAGAAGCGAAGTATCTCAGGAAGGTTTGAGCCTACAAAACAAACACCCACTCTTCCATCGAGGAATAAATAATTTCCTCCATTGATATCTAAATTCATATTGTTCCATGAAGGCATGGCATGCTTTAAAGATGGTAGAAAGAAAAAAGAAGAAGGGGAAAAAAACAATGTAAGGGTCCAAAAAATTGTTCTCGTAACTTTTGTTACATGATATAAGTATATGATATATGATATATTTATGTTTTAATATTGCTGCTCCTATAATTATAACTATATATTAAAACTTATATACACAACCACTTGAGATAGGTTATTCAGGAAGGTGTTGTCTAAGATGTGAATTTGAAAGGAATAAACAAAGAAAAAAGATCACAGTATGTATAAAAATATATGTAGGAAAAGTGGAATTTCTCTTCGTAAATTTTTACCTTTGAGGGCTACACGAAGAACCCTAGCCTTTCGATTTGCGAACTTGTAATTAGACGAAGAAAGGTAACCTTGCAATGAATTTGTCTGGCAATTTTATTAGGTATTTATAGGCTATAGGGGAACGTTAACTTGAGGTGAATGTATATCTCTTATAACTAATTCTTTAATAAATACAATATGACCATATCAATTGAAGATGTTCTGTATGATTAACTTAATTTGAATTTTTACCCTAATTATGTGTTCTTGATTCCAATGTAAAATTCAAATTAAGTTAATCATATTGTGTTGTGCGTTCAAGAAGAAAAGTTGTTAAAATTCAAATTAAGTTAATCATATTATGCTGCTTTTATAGGAGAGTAAATTGGCAAGAGAAAAAGTTGTTGAAATTAGTAAAACAATTTTTTAAGTCAAATTGTTAGTTCATTCAAATTCAAATTTGTTATCTTATTTATTAATAAAAACTTTAATGTGTAAAAGCTTATAACGCAGAAACTATAAAAAAAAGATAATCAAATAACCTTCTTAATTATCATATTTTAGGATATATATATATATCTTCCAATCTAAATTATTTAAAGTGTTGTGGATATTATCATATTTTATGATATATATATAGATATATATCTTCCATTCTTAATTATGTAAATATGATAAGCAACAAGGAAATGGAAATTGAGCTCATCAATATGTATCTAAAACCTGGGAACTGTTGCCATAACTAATCTTTTCAGTAATTTGATTTCTTGTTGGAAAATTATTGGGTTCCATGCTTCCATGGGATACCATGCAGGCATGTTCCTGGGATGTCCATCCAAAGTAGTCTACTTCCACCCTAAATATAATAGAATCCATAAACTTACCTCATTAATTGCAGTCTGTTTGCAAATACTCCCTTCGCATTCCTCCAATACCCAAGTCGCTACTTTTTCGATCTACACAGCTACATATAAAATAAATCAAAGAAGTTGAAACAATATTCAAACAACAAAGGAAACTCAGCAAGGACTCGTTACTCTTTCTTGACAGAAGGAGGTTATGTTGGCTTTCCATGTCCAGAAAAGTTAGTGTTTTTTTTTTATTTTTCTATGCATATGGCATTGTGAAACACAATTTAAACTATGCAAAACGCATAGGTGGCATTGACAGTGACGCCAAAATATTTTCTCATAGAACCTTTTATGTAGAATATTCTGTTAATATCGACTTATACACCAAAATGGAGAAACAAATCCTTTACAACCGAATGCTGTGTTAGGGGGGTAACAATCAGAAAAAGTGGATTAAAGTGTTACCTCACAATCCCGGCTGTGACTGTATTTTGCAGAGAAAGAGGGCAACCAACTGCAACCACTCAATCTCCTGCACTAAGCTTACTTGACGCCCCAATCTTTACTGCTGGTAGGGGAGTTTTGGATTTGATCTTAACAATAGCAATATCAGAATGCAGATCTGCATTTATCACAGTGCCTACATATTCCCGGCCATCTTGTAAAGTTACATCCACCTATTTATTATCAAAACAACAAATCGGTAAATTTCTGAATTAAAAAGCTTGTGTTTTCTATAGCTCTTATAATCATCCAAAAGAGAAGGTACAATGTGCAGTATTGCTGTTGTTGTTAATAAACATTTCTGAGTCGAACATAACCTTTCCTCCAGGAAAATCCATTGCCTTTTCCTAAATGATTCATACAGAAATTAATGCAGAGGATATAATTCTAATTGTTCTTTTTTACATTGCAAAAGCACGGACACATTCAATTACAAGAACAAAAAACTCCTCCACATATCATCATATATTTTCAACAAAAGTGAAAGAAATAAAAAATCAGACAAGCACAAACCTTCCCTTTAGTGACGATCCTCACACCTTCAAAATCCACAACAACGTGAGCACAAGTCAAAATCATCCCATCAGGATCAATAATAGTTCCCGACCCCATACTCTTCCTACGCATCAAGCCATTTATCCCTACCACCAAAAATACATGCACCAGACAAATCACTATTTAAACACACTCAAATTTAGAAGAACATAAAAACATGCTCCAAACATCTATTTCCTCTCAGCCTGAGTGACTGAAATATTAACAACAGCAGGGCCTGCAACAGCAGCAGCCCTGGCAATTGAATCCCGGCCCAAACATCCATGGCTGCACCCTGAATCATTACTTTTATCCCTAGAGGTTTCTTTATTGAAATTCTCAGGCAAATTTGGACTGGGTACGGAGAAATTCAGTGGAGACAGCGCAAAACCTATTTAAAGACGGGAAAAACAATTATTTCAATCCCCCTAATTAAAGTTCCAGTTGAGCATTTTTCCATATTTCTCTAGCAAGTATTCAAACTGAATTCTTGTTCTTCCCAACTTTGAAAGCGACACTAACAATCAACACCAACAAATGCATGCTTAAAGTAAATTTTGTTCAGTACAAAATGAACAGTAATTTGACCTATGCTGAGGTCGATGTTTGACTAAAATAAAACATGAATGAACCTATAAGCTGTTTTGGACTTAAAGCCAGCTCTATCGTTTCAAAGCCCTATTATAATACAATATTGAATCGCCAATAGAATACCAGGAAAGGGGGAAGAGGAACTGAAAAGAAAGATAGAACGAATACTAATAGTTGAGCAGAAATGAACAAAGACTAAGTGTTAATTCTAATTACTGATACCGAGTTATACATACTTAATACTATATATTCCAACTTATACTTTTAGTATGCCTTCGTACCATGTTGCACAATGCTATAAACTCTAATACTGTAGAAATATGCTGATACATGATTGATATATGTCTAATATCTGCCTTTATTAACTGATACTAACTGATATAAGCTAATATGAGGTAGGGTAGATGGCAAATGATTCAGTTCGGTGTTAATAATTGCTCGTACAGGCAAAAAAGAAAAGAACTCAAACTGATATTCATTAACAAAGCACGAAACATTAAACATATACCAAACATAACTCTTAATTCAGAAATGGATAAGAGGTTAATTTTGCCCAAAGGTTTATGTTAATCTTCTAGCCATATACCACAATACTTGCCACATGAATCATCAAAATGGGGTGTTATCCACAATGCTTTGCCACAAAGATCAGTTTTACGGGCTTCTACTCTACTTATTGTGGTGGTTTCAGTCTTGCAAAAATGGCCCTTCTTATAGTAAAACTCATGTTTGAAAGCATAAGCATTTGAATTGAATTGCACCAACCAGTCATGAGAGACTTCAAGAGAATAAAAGGAATGCCTGGTTGTTTGCCGCAGCTGGTGCTGGATTGCCTGGGACTTTGGTAGCCCATGGATGACCAGATGAGAATAAAGGCAGTCCTTCTGAAGGTATACTAATATATGGGAACGTTAGATCAACACCTCCAATAATGAAACAAGACAACTCGCGTCCCTTGAGCACAAAAGCGACCCCGGAGCTCAAACTGCAAGGTCAAGAAGATCTATCTTGAGGCTAAATTCTTAAATATGAAAACATTAAAAACATAAAAGCTGTTGACAAATAGTGACAGAAATCTAACCACCACTGGAAGAAAAAAAATTCAGAGATTCAAATAATAAAGCATATACTGGGGGGTTATATACACGAGTATCTACAGGAATGAATATGATCGCTCAAATTGTATAATTTTCAGAACTTCACACAACATAATATGTTCCAACATAATAAGTTCATAGCTCATCATTTTTTCATTGTTCTATCATTGATACACCTATAAGTAGTAGGTGTACTCATCTCGACTGAAGTGTAAATTGAAATTAAATACAACTAATTATAAGTTAGTCTTAGCTACTGCTGCAAGTTCACATGATCCTGATGATAGATCAGGGTAACTCGATACATTTGCAATGAAGAGTGGCAGGAAATTCCAGCATCTGCCAGAGATTTTTTAACAGCAGTGAGCATGTAAAGCTTTACATGAACTTGTCCATTCTCTTAGCTAGCTTAGGTGCCACCCATCCATCAATCAAAAAGGATTTGAATCTCTCCGGCAAATCTCTATATATATAAGACCATGATCAAGAAACTATACAAATCACCTTATGCAATACCACTAAATTTGGCTTGCATCAAGACCAAGAGTTGTCATTGTCAACAATTTTTTTTAATAAAACTATAAAACTGGAATCGCTATGAAATGAGACTTTAACACTTGAAGTGATGCTTATAAAGCAAACTTACCGTCAATTAGCAGGATCAGTAAAAAAAAAAAAAATCTCTGATGCAGCTTACACCCTCAAGAAGATTATTATAGAAAAACATCAGGATCATGGCCTAATGGAGTCCCGAAGCCCATCCCTGTCACAACAACCCTCCTTTGTTAATGAGTGATATGAGATATAAGTAATTCGTCATTATTATTTTACTGGAGAAACACAACACTCATTCTCATGTGCTCAACAAACAAAACTTAACAAACTTCATCGTTAAATGTGTTTACATACCTCATCAGTCATCTTTTTAAAAAGAGCAAGAACTTTAACTGGTGTAATGCTTAGGTTGAATAGATGGTTTTTCCTACAAATGAGACAAGGAGGAACGGTATTCATCTCTCTTAGGTTCATTAAAGTCTTCAACGATAATCACTGAGGCTTTTGCCTTTTTGTCTGAACCTGTATTTAGAATAAAGAAAAATTGTATGAAGTAAAACAGTATAGAACATGAGCTTTTAACATTTGGACCGGTAGTGTTTACGTCTCTACCAGTTTTGAAAATAAGTTGATTCACTGCTTTAATTTAATGAAATGTGAAATTGATTATTCCATCCAAATACGGAAATAAATAAATGGAGGATACTGTTGGGTACAACTGAAAATTGTTGAAAACATGTAAAATAGAAATAAGACTTTATGAACAGAGAATGGACTATGTCTAATATTATGGATGGTCATTTTAATAGATTTGATCAGCCAATTTTAGTATTTGATGCAGCACAATATACAAGATAAGATAACAATTATAGTAAAACAGTTATAATATTACAACAGCAACAGAGAAAAGAAATGAAAGGGACGAAGAGTGGACCTCTCTATCTATACTAATCTATATGAGATTATTTTGTAATTCATCTCTCATTAGATCTGCTTTGTCCAGGAGGAACAAAACTCATAAATCTAATCTTTCCTTTTAAGCTCTCTTTTACCTAAAAGTAAACTTCAGGGTAACCAGATTGGTTTTCAAGAGAAGTAACAGTGACCCCCTAAAAATTATCCCAGGTCACTACGTTTTTTATCCCAGAGACGCAACTCGAAAATGTGGGCAAACTTCGTCATGATCAATTCAATTATTTTGTAGGTAGGCAACACATTATGTATTTGTTTGAATTTTCCTGAAAAACTCCTTTTTATATGAGAAATCCATTTGCACAGAAAAGACAGAAGCACATGTGTATCAACAGAGGAGAGATTCTACAGACATGTTCTGCTTGCAACTCCAAATTTCATATATTCATAATAACAAAGAGTACTGGAAGTTCAGCAGGTTTACCAAAAAAATTGACTTAAAACATGGGAAAACAGACGATTTACAGACATTTAAATGGACCTGAGTTTTGATAACACCGTGTTTCTGAATTCATGCACACGCCTTGCTTCTGAGTAAACATGGCTGACACGCTGTAATATATACATATTGCATTATCAATTACACAACTAATTATAACCATAGAAAGAAAATAATGAAATGTAGATATGTAGATGTTATAATTTTCTTCGTAGCTCCAGTGGCACTTTTCTGCTAATGAGACTATTTACTAAATACCTCATCGATGTTAATTTCTTGGCTGGAGCTCTTCTGAGCTCCATCTATTTCATAAAAAATAAATCTATAGATATCTGTGCCTCCATGTCAATGACAAAGACTTATTGATTAGCCTTTGTCAAATCCAAAAAAATTCAAGATCCATAAGATAAGTGCAATAATATGAAACAGATATCTTGGCAAAGTCCATTTAAATTCTTGAGTAGAAAAACTATAAAACTTTTTGCAGTCCAGCGTTATTATTCAAAAATTGAAAGCAGATTTATCAAAGTAAACCATCATATGGTGGCTGAAGTAGCCTGCAGATAACAACAGAGACATCTTCATAATTTTCTTACTTTACTGATAATGAATCATCCATAATATAGAAATTTTCTTGGAAGTAATTATCAGATTCAAGTTAAAATTCCACAATGTAAATTTAATATTCGTTATTCAACTATTTATATTTTGAGAGGACCACATTTTTTAAAATAAAAATTTGCCATTTATACATCACAATTTCATTATAGTGGCTCAATTATTGTGGACATTTATGTATCACATAAACACAAGAATAATTCTTTACCTCTACCAAGATGGGTCTATTTTCAGTTATGGCCATTTCTCTGGCTTCATGAACTGCACTGTAAAAAGCAAGTGCATCGTTCCCATCAACACGAATACTACGAATTCCATAAGCCTGGCCTCGAATGACTACACCATCACCTAATCATCACATTCCAAGTTAGTGATGGATGAACAAAAGAACTGATCAGCCAAGGAGTTTGATAAAATTTACTTTGAAATTGCTGTGTAGTGGGAGTGCTTATCACCCAACCATTATTTCGACGGGAAAATATTATAGGAACCTCCATCACAGCAGCAAAGTTTAAGCCAATATGGAAGTCTCCCTTCAAACTATTAAGAATATGCAAGTTTTAAGGAAGAAAACAACAACAACAACAATAAAAAAGACGGAAACCCCGAAAGAAACTTTGAATTTCTTTACACCCTTCGAATCCCATGGGAGAAACACGTAACCGAAAAACGAAAGAAAACGTTAATTCTTCTATTGTATATGAAAATTTGAAAGAGAACTTTTCCGGACAAAGAAAGAACCACCAAAAGTACTGTTTTTCATTCCAATGAATTGCTAACGCTTAAAATTCAGTTCAACCTTATTATTATTCAATCCTAGATGGACATAGTTGCACACTCTTAGCATTGGTATTAAAACCCGAGACCCGGACCCGATCCGGACCCGACCCGGACCCGGCGTTGGACCGGAACCGACCCGATCTAATTTGGGTAGAGTATGGGTCCTAAATTACTACCCGTTGAAATTTCGGGTCGGGTCTGGGTCCCCTAAAATTGGACCCGACCCGGACCCGGACCCGGACCCGCAATAGAAAAATAAACAAAATATGAAGCGGACCCAACCCGGACCCGACCCGTTACCCGTTACATAAATATAGAGGTAAAGGTTAATCAGTGAGTGCCACTCAGTATATCATAAGTCATTGGTGGATATATTTAAAAAAAAAAATGGAGAGCCATCATCAGTGTACTCCATTATGAGATTACTACTTTTATCATTATTCAATCTTTTTTTCCCCACGCCCATTACAGTATTCTATTGACTTTTTCTTTTTATCGTTGTAGCTTTACAAAACAAGGGATGACAAGTATCTCCTTGACCTACAGAGGGTGAGTGGGCCTCAGCTCTTATTCCTCGACCTTTGTTGTGCATTTCTTGCTCAACTTAGGGTGCTATGAGAATGCGCTGCGACCATCATTCACTGCTTTCTATCTACCCTAGTGAGAGCTGACCCATAAACTATGTACATATGAAGAAACTGTCTCTCTTATCTGTCATTCTCGACATTGAAACTCTAGGCAATAAGCAGCTATCTGGTTGCAGTTATGTCCCGTTGCTACTCTGTTTTCTATTGCGTGTGCTGCTACTCTGTTTTCTATTCCGCAAGTGTGCAAGTGTATTGCTTCTCTGTTTTCTATTGCGTGAGTGTGTTAGTGTATTGCTACTCTGTTCATATAGCGTAAGTGTGTATGTACCAGTATGTATGTTAGGTTGTAAAAATCGTACAGTAAACAGTAGAAGGCTAATGAACAGTAAGTTCTCTGCAAGTTCTCAGCTAATGAACAGTAAACAGTAGAAGGCTAAAGACCCGGAACCGAACCGGACCCGTGATTAGAAATAGGATCCGGACCCGAAAGCGAACGGGTAACATTTCTTGTGGGGAACCGGACCCGGACCCGGACCTGAATTTCATGGGTCTGAGTCCGAGTCCAGTATTTGGACCCGTCAATGACCGGGTCCGGGTCCGGGTATTGAGCTACCCGACCCGACCCGACCCGTTACCAGTGCTACACACTCTTAAAGTAGTTTTGCACAACTGATGCTTGCATTCAGAGTTCAACTATACATGTTTGCAATTAACTTAATCTCCTAACCCCCTGTTGATAATACAGAATTCAATTGCCTGAAAGTGAATGATTAATTAATGGTATGCCTGCAAAATTTATAGCATAAAAGAGGGTAGTTAGAGCTGAGACACTGACCTCACAAAACATATCCACAACTGTGTCCTTCAATATTCTCTACAGGTTGCTCAAATTTGAGATGTCTCACCTTGCTAAATCTTTTATACCTATAGTAATTTATACAATTACATATTAACAACCATTTTGGCAAATAATTCAGTGTTACTTAAAGTATGCAACCATTTTGGCAACTCCTCTCGCCACTTTCTAGTCAAAAGGAGGGGAAGAAAACTTTTGAACTGATCCTAATTGTGCTTTTTTAGAACTACAGAAGCCGCTGCAATCTTATCTAATTCAGACTCTGTGCTAAAGAATCAATTTCCATATTGGTCTCAGGTTTTGACCGATCAGGTAACACAAAAGGTGTGCATGTTCTGGCTTAGTAATGGCATTTGTCTTTCCATTCTCAGTGAATATACTTGCTTGTAAGAACCAATCATCCAATTAATTGGTAACTTAGAAAACCACAACCAAGTTTAGAATTTATTAAATAAACACAAAATAGCCAAGTGTATTAACATACAAAACCATTTTCAAATGTATTAATAAGTTAGTACTCAATGCAATGAACATGAAGAGCCAAAGAGTTCAATGATTAATAAATTAAAGAAAATTAGTATAATGATGTTTTCAGTACTTTTGTTCAATCTAATAATTTTGACTGAGAGTTTTATCATCCAATTCAATATATGTGGGAGACAATCCCCTATTGGGTCATCTGATCTTTGAACAATGGTTTCTTGGTAAATTGATGAATACCGAATAAATTAACTCAAGAACAAAGGTCTTCCATTTGTAAATGGATCACTGATAGTTACCATATGGCTGTGAACCTTTGAAAATTTTAGATATGATGAAAATATGATATAAGGATAAATAATGATCATACTACGGATCAATAGTGCTCTACAGAAATAGCTGTTTGATTGTTGCCATCAAGTTATTCATAAATAATCATAAAAATCAAAACTTTTTGTTCATATTCAACGCATTGTTCATCATGCACCCATCAATATAAATCAGAAAAAAAATTAAAAAAAGAATAAGGAGGATACCGATGGTGGTGGTCGGGGTGGGTGGGTGGGTGGGTGTCAGCGTCAGGCGTCGGATGCGGGAAAGTGTGGCGGCGCGCAGATCGAGGCAGCGGAAGGAGGCCCGGGGTTGCTGGAATCAGAAGAAATTTAGTTTTAAAAAGAGAATAAGGAGGATACCGATGGTGGTGGTGGTGGTTAGGAGGGGTTGTCGGCGTCAGGCGTTGGATGTGGACCGTGGCGTCGCGCGGATCGAGGCAGCGGAAGGAGGCCGGGGTTGCTGGGGTTTCTCTACTAGGATTTTGGGGGTTATATATGGGAATACATATAGAAGAGAGAAAAAAAAGCATTGCATGTGTATTAAGCGTTCTCATTAAGTTATTTAATCTGAGCCTTTAATCGTATAGATCAATATCATATATGAACGGTTAAGATCTTTTCCTGACATATTTTTTTTTATATTGTGGCTTTTATAATAGAAATAGATAAAATACAAAGAAAGCTATCAAGTGGCTCTCCTTCAATCCCCAAAAAATCAAAGGCTCAGATCTAACCTCACAAAACATATTTTCCCTCCCAAAAGTTCCCCCCCAAAACTCAAATTCAAATTTTCCACCCAAAACAACTCCTATATTTATTTAATTATTCTCTCTTTCTCTCTCTCTCTCTCTTTCTCTCTCTCTCCCTCCCTCTTCTATTTAAAAAATTAAGAAATAAAAATTTAAAAAAATTTTAAAAAAAATAAAAACTAAAAAACTAAAAAAAATTAAAAACTTTAAAAATAATTCAAAAAAATCATATAATATGTTTTTTGCCAGATCCCTAAAAGTTTCTCATATAATATGTTTGCTGCTTCAATTAATTTGCTAGACCTCCAAAACTATTTTCTATGATCAAATAAGGTGCACCGTTCCGAAGACGTGCCGTAGACACGTGTCAACGGGCAAACCTAGTAAAACTATAATTTACAAGGCAATGTTTGATAATGAACTTATTGCAGGTATTAGTCATCTTCCTTTTTTCTTAATGTTATATAATCTTTTATAATTCACGCCTTTGGAAGTTCCCTGCAATGCATATGCTTTGGAATTTTTATAAATTGTACCTTTCTTTCTTTCTTGAGCTACTTTAATCGCGTAACATACTTGATATGCACAATGTTAACAAAAAGGAGGACGCCAAATTCGTATCCAAATTGACAATGTTAACTATATATTTGATATCCGAATACGTATCCGTTATCCGGTAGATTGTATCCGATTCGCATCCGTATCCGAAATTTGCGGATACGGATATGATTCTTTTTTTCCGAGTACTATCCGTATCCCTATCCGAATCCGTCTTTGGAATGCGCATACGGATGTTGGTATAGCCAATATCCGATCCGTATCCGATCCGAAAGCATCCCTAATTTCTAGATGTCCAGTTTTTAGAGCAGCTGCACATTATCAAATAAAAGCAGACTGACAATTTTAATACACTAAATAGTTCCACCGTAAAGCAAACAAAGTAGTAAAAACAACTATGAGGAACTTGTTCGAAATAAACAAGTAGTATTAAAACTATTTTCAAAAGCATAACACCTAGAAGGATACAATCTCAAGTTTAATTATCCATGAGACATTCAGAAGTCAAAGCAAAATAGGCAGCATTAAGAACCCAAACTCCATATAACTTCATTTAAATATATTATTTTCACCTTCTAAAACTATAATTTACAAGGCAATGTTTGGATAACAGTATACAGAATAAAGGCAAAATACAAAGCAATTAACCCCAAATGAATGCTTTACAAATACAAAACTATAACGATACTCACCAGTAGTCTCCACATGAACAAACTCCATCTCTGAAATGGTGAAAGCGGTTTGCATCCCTCAAAACAATTTCTCTTTTTATTTCTGTGGCTATCATCTTTATCACAGCATGGCAATCATCGCAGACTCGGTGGCCCTGAACAACTTGTAGCACAGTCGAACTTGAAGTACTTATGAGACCAAAGGCAATGGCTAACATTTCACTATGACACCCTGAGCCCCTTTCTCCTCCTTCTCGCACATCAGGGAGCAAAGATTTACCCCCTTGAGTGTACCCTAATTTACCAATCTCCTTCATCAAGTCGTCTAGTTTCTTATATATTTCTACACTTTTTGGATGAGACCTATCTCCAAAAACAAATTTATGGGGCTGTTTCTTGATTTCAATCCAACTACAAGCTGGAACCAATCTCAAACCTCTTCTTTTTAGTACTTCTAAAACCTTTGCAGCTTCAGACTCCCTACCCGAACTATTGTAGAGGTTTAGAAGAACAATGTAGTTTCCTAGCTTCTCTGGTTCCAAACCGAAGAGTTTCTCAGCTGCAAACTTTCCAAGTTCAAGGTTCTTGTGGACTCTAGAAGCTGTGAGCAACGCAGCCCACATGTTTTTTGTGGGTGGGACTGGTGAATTCTTTATTAGACTGAGAGCTTCATCCAAGAGTCCCTCTCGCCCTAGCAATTCAATCATGCATGCATAATGCATTGCTCTTGGCTTCGTCCTAGGATCTTGCAACATTAACTCAAAAATCTCTCTACCTTTGTCTGACAACCCAGAATAACTACAAGCATTTAGAACTGCAAGGAATGTCACATGGTTAGGAACCAAACCCTCCTCTACTAATCTCTCAAACATGGAAACTGCTTTTTCCCCCATGCCGTGAACCCCGTATCCGCCAATCAAAGCATTCCATGAAATCAAATTCTTGCGGGGCATCCTATCAAAGACATTTCTCGCATCCTCCATCCTCCCCCACTTGCAATATAAATCGACCAGAGCAGTGTTGGCAACCAAATCATTCCCAAATCCATTCCGAACCAAACCAGCATGAATCTGTTTTGCATGCTCCAAAGAACCCAACCTCGCACAAATCCTAATAACAATGGAGTATGTAAAATGATCCATCTTCACACCCAAAGCTTGCATCTCATAATACAAATCAAGAGCCTCCTCACTATAACCATGAAGTGCATACCCAGCTATGATCGAATTCCACCCAACAACAGTCTTCTCCGGCATCTCATCAAAAACCCATTGCGCCTCCTCAATCCTATCACACTTGCTATACATGTCAATCAAAGCACAAGCTACAAACGAATTATCACAGAGCCCCAACTTGATACTAATCGAATGCAATTGCCCACCAATAAATGCTGAACCCAATCCAGCAGCAGCCCGAATGCCATTCATCAAAGTCCGCGATCCATACTCTTCAGAACAATCACTCTCATCCCACACCAACAAAAACAAATCAAACGCCTCATCAAAATTCCCTGTATCAAGAAGCCCGGAAATCATAGTATTCCACGAAACAACATTCTTCTCAGGCATTTCATCAAACAACTTCCTCGCATCCGGAATCAGCCCACATTTCAAGTGCATCACAAGAACCCTGTTCCTGATATACAGATCAAACTCAAACCCACTATCAACCATATGCCGTAACACAAATTTTGCATCCCGGGCTGATCTAAGGCCAATGCAAGCGGTGCACAAAGAGTCATAGGCAGTATCAGTGAGGCTCTGGGAACAATCCCCAGAAGCCAAAATCTCGAAGAGTTCGAGGGCTTCTCTGAACTTTCGGAAAAACACTAGCTTCTCAATCTTGGTTGAGATAGAGGATAGGGAGATGGGTTTGGGGGGTTCCGGGGAGGTAATGTGGGTGGTTGGCTTGTTGGGTTTGGGTTGGTATCTGGGTTTGGGTTTGGGTATGAGGGAAGAGCAGTGGACTAGGAAAGATGGGATCTTGCGCTTTGGGATTGAAAAAGATTGGATTCTTTTGAGGGTTTGAAAGGTGGGGAAGTTGGAGAAGGGAGGAGTGAGGGTTTGGGGGTTGGATGAGAGGTTGAAGAAGATGGGGAGATTGGATTCCATCGATTATTTGGAACAATGAGAGATTGATGAGGATGAAAATGATGAGTTATTACTTGTAATTTGATTTGGATTTGTTGTCTTTGTTGAAGCTCCTGTTACTTTGGAGAATCCGCCATTTTTGCATGTGTTTTGGATCTGAGGTTTGAGTTGGTAGTTTGACTGTGGACTGTTGAATGGGCCGGCAAAATGAACCGGAAAATGTTCGGCCGGTCTGGAATTTGCAATGGCAATTCACGAGATGCTCTATTGAATTGGCTTTTGGTTGTTTTTTGTTTTTGTTTCCCCCTTTTTTTTTAAATTGGAAAACTAGTGGTAACTTATGCAAATTACATAGTCTAAAATAATTTTAACGAACTTACAAAATCTACTATTTTAATGGGAGAGTTGGATTATAAACAAACAAATCATAATTTTGTAACTGAGCAAACCCGTGCAATATACGTGCAAACTACATCCACTAAATATCTCTGTATCATGCACGTCAAATTAAAATATACAAATTCAATTAATTTAATGACTAAACTTTTTTCATAGATGTGCATCGCACGTGCATTGTACTAGTTTATATATATATTATATACTATAGCTTTTAGAAATTATGGGGTGTTATATATGGAAAATCTGATTCATTGTTAGATAAATCTTGGACGAAGTTTCCCTAGTAGCTCTCGCATATTCCAGCTCCTACTCGAACCCCTACTAGCTCTCTCATATTCCAGCTTCTACTCGGACCCCTTCTATGTGAATTGGACAGGAGACCCAATACTTAAAAAAATGGCTAGTTTTTCAAGAAAAGTGAACTGTGAGAGTAATCAGACAGCTTTCCCAAAAATGTTAACCAAGAAAAAATGCTATTGAAATCTTATATTTGGTGTCCTCCATTATCCCACAAACTATAAAAGGATAGACTAGAAAAAATGGCTAGTTTTTATATTTATGCTCCACACGAAGAAATTAATGATTTGGACCATGTTGTTTTCATTATAAAAATTGAAAATATTTTGAATAGTTTATATGATAGTTACGATAGAATTTATTCATCTAACACTACACAAACACAAAATGTTAGTTCTTCTTCTTTTTCTATGTTATCAAAGGGAAAGGGTCTTGCCACTAATAGTGTTTTAAATCTTTTAAAGTAAAAAAAAACCTAGATCTAATTAACCAAATGAGTTGAATTGGTATAATGTACAACCTCCCATTGATGATGTAGTAGATGTGTTTTCTTTTTAGAAAACTAATGAAAATATTTTTAGTATTCTTTCTCGAATGACTAAAGATTTGCTAACGGTACCGGTGTCATCCGTTGCATCGGAACGTGTTTTTTCTCTTGATGGCAGGATTATGAGTTCGAACAGGAATCGCTTGACGGCAAAGAATTTGGAGATGTTGGTATGCCCGAAAATTGGATGAAAGCGGAAGAGATGACTCAAGATTTAAAGCGGATCAACAAGTAGTGACGAGTGAAGAACTAGTAGAATGTAATTTGTATAATGTATTGTAAATAATTGAAAAAATTTAGGGGGATGAGATTCTATATTTAAGTTAAGTAGAAGTGCACGACAATAGTCCAATGCATTCTTTTCAATCTAAATAGAGGCCATCTCGATCTCTAAATTCAAATAATTCCCTTGTTTTGTAATTTGATCTAATTTGTATGAAATTGTATTCATGAACTTAATTTTATTTAACACCATGTAATTTATTAAATCAATTTAAATTTTGTTTTAATTTTATTTATTTATTAGTCCTTTGCAATTGTTATAAAATTACAATTTAATACTTGATCTTTCATCTTCCTTTAAGACCCACGAACCGCCACGGCCTGGCCCCCACCCTTGGAGCCAGGGGCCAGGTCTGGGCCTAGATTTCCCTCCCTTAGCTCGGCCCGCGAGATCCTTCAGCCCGGCCCGAGTTAGCTCGGGACCAGGCAAAGCCCGGGCGCATCTGACCCGGCCCGCCCCCGCGGACCGAATGCCACCCCTAATTTAGGCCTAGCTCCGCAAGTCGATCCTAATTATATTGGTTAAGTAATGAACTCACATTCTGACGAATTGTTTTCATAATGAACTCACATTGTAACTCTTTATTTAAGGCTGCCTAACCAGCCCAGCTGGAAGTAATGTTGTAACCTTTTTTTTTATATATTTATATTTTGAAATCATTGAAGCAGATTTGAACGTGGAGTGTTTTTTTTGATTAAAAAATGTATGGACATTCAAAATAAACATTGGAGAATTTCATGAAAATCGACAAATTATTTATAGTACAGTATAAGTACAACCGTCCACCATAGACTGCTTCTCAAAAGGTGGTTAACCGAACTGGTAACTCTTGATCATAGGTAATTATATTTACAGTTAATTTTTTTTTGGTTCAATTTCGAATGTGGGACAAATTCTCACAATTCTTCCGGTCTCTCATTTGCAAAAGATAGTTGAAGCCTCTCTCTCTCGTGGGCCCCATCACCCACGTCAGCAGCAACAGCACTGCAGGCCCCACTTAAGAATGACGTCATCAACCAACAGCACACCATGCTGTTGTGTTTCTCACATCGCGGGCCCCCTCTACTATTCATTTCACATATATTTACCTTCATGACATGCCTCTTTTTATACATATATTTATATATATATTATACACTATATCTTTAGAAATTACGGGGTGTTATATACGGAACCTTTAATTCATTGTTAGATAAATCTTGGACGGAGTTTTCCTACTAGCTCTCGCATATTCCAGCTTCTACTCGGACCCCTTCTATGTGAATTCGACATGGAGACCCAATACGTTAAAAAAATGGCTAGTTTTTCAAGAAAAGTGATCTGTGAAAGTTATTAGACAGCTTTCCCAAGATGTTATTTTTTGGTGATAAAAGATGGTCGAAACCATCGTTTCATTAATGATAATTAAGAAAACAAAGTAGTACAATCCCAAATATTACAAAAACGCTAACTAATCAAAAGTACAACATAACGACAAAAGCATAAACACTAAAACACCGAACTAGGCCTACAAACACAAGAAGGCCTAACAAAACACCAAAATGGTCACATAGCGCCCCAGTCTCCCTGATTCTCTTGGCCGCCTCATGAGCTCCTGCCCAATCATGAATCATAAGGAAAATTTTATGCATTGAGTTAGAAAATCTGTAAGTACAATTGCGAAAAACGAAATCATTTCTTTCTAGCCATAGGTTCCAAATTGAAGCTGCTATTGCTATATCCCATGCCTTTTTATCTTCTAGTTTGATATGTGCGGCTTTAAAGGTCCCCAAATGTCCGTGGTTGAACCTGATTACACCCAAAACCCCCTACATACTATCTCCCAGGTTAATCGTGCTTTAGGACATTTAAAAAGGATGTGATTGACGTTTTCTTCCGCAGTTAAGCACTTCCCACAAATAATGTCGATCTGCATGTTTCTTTTCTTAAGGTTTACTTTCGACAGGATCGCATTTTTATTGAGTAGCCAACAGAAAACTTTGACTCTGTATGGTACATGGGCCCCCATATGACAGATTGAACTTGACATCTCGTTCCTCCGTCGTTGATCCATTTATACATGGATGAGACCGAGAAGAGTTTTGAATTGTCTCTATCCCACCATCTTTCATCTTCTGAACTATTTCCCTGTCCCTCTTCTTGTAGGATCAGTTTGTTCAGTTCTTCGGATTGTGCTAAACTCTCCGAATTAATATTATGGGACACTATAAAGTTGAGTTTCCCGTTCTTCCGAATGTCTGCCACTGAGAGATCTACGTTCTGTGTTGCTTCCGCAGCTTGTGGAAATTGAATTTCCAAAGATGTTAAGCAAGAAAAAATGCTATTGAAATCTTATATTTGGTGTCCTCCACTATCCCACAAACAATAAAAGGATATACTAGTAGTTTCACCTAATATTTAGATTTGAAATTATGTGTATCCTTGGAAAAAAAAATAAGTAAACAAATGAGAGAAAAAAATTATAAAAGAAAATTGATCAAGACAAAGGAGAGATCAATTTTTATCTCTATAATTAAAAATAAAAAAAATACATAACCCTACTTATAATAGTACATCATATGGTTCCTATGAGGAAAAAACGTTTGTAGTATTTTAAAACAAATTAAAGAATGAGAGAGAATAAATAAGCTTCACGTGATTTTTTCTCCAGTTTTGAAGATCATGATGAAAATTGATTATTATTGTGAAATATAATACACTTATTATATATCACTGCTTGCCAATTTTCATTAGTGTGATCATTCTGCAAATTAAGGACAGCGGTGCATATTGCATTGCAGAAGTATGGAAGGTAGTTGAAGAATCGCAGTCGCCTAATTTGGGCCTCGAATGGGTGGGCCCATATAGACTGACTCATGGGCCGCCAGTTAATCTAAAAGTCTACGTCATAATCTATGTGAACCCACTCTCGATGTTAGTGTTAGGGTTGATGTTTGGTTGTTTGCAAAAAAATTTGAGGCATACACCCAATAAGTATATTTTGTTAAGTTGACGTCAATGTTCGACAGGTTAATCATCATGAGTTGCTAATTAACTAATTATATGCAACTACATACAATGGTTTGTTGTCGTTGTTTTGCACAAGAAAAGGAGGTTTATTCTAGCTGCACTTGGAACTGCATGGGTATGACTGGAGGGATATATATAGATGTATAATTCTTGTGAACATGACTTAAACATACATTTATATATAGTTCTATTTACGTCGTGATCGAAGACCCTAGCCAAACTGTTGTCAATAATTCAATTGGACAAAAATATGAGTGTCTAAGACACTTTCTGCGATGATGATGATGTGAACTTCTAAGGACAATAGGACACCTTTAATTACTTCAATAAAGAGAAAATTTTGATAAATCCAGTTATATATATATATATGCAAATGATGCTTAATTATTTCCATATCAGGTTGAGGTGCAGTACTACGATGGCACTAAAAGATGGAATACCACTATGAATACTAGTGTTGATGAAAGCGAAAATGTTCTCAAAATATATAGCATATCAGGGCTTGAATCAGTATTATCTGATATCTAGTTCATTAAGTTTTAATCATGTCAGAACTACTCACATTGCTATTTATCTAACAAATTTTTGAAAATTCTCGAATCACTTTGAACTAGTCATAAAAGAAAAGAAAAAAAAAACAAACAAAAACTCGACTTTGAAACAATCTTCGTTCTTTTCATTATAAACTAAAAATAATCAGGTCTAGTGAGTACCGGTACATCGATGAATTGAAAATTTGAACTTAAAAGAATCCTAAAACAAAACAGAAGGTCCTAGTTGATAGAATAGTTCTAAACCCAAAAAAAAAATTAAAAAAATGATGTGGATGGATAACAACGCAAGCAATATCCTGCAAAAGCTATAATGTTTGGGGATTCTCAGACCACTTCAATGCAATCCAATGGTTCTACTGATCACAGTTTAAGCTGCAGTGCAATGAGCTCCAGCAAAAAGGAATCATATCAGTGCTGGCACTGAGTAAGAGAACAGAATCTAATGTGATGTGGATGGATATGCATATTTGTTGTCAGTTATTAGAAAAAGGGTAGAACCATATGACCACTCAAGAGTGGGGTATCTATCTGAGAAATGTGTATGTGACATTTGTTGGTTGCAAAGCGGTGGATATATATCAGGATTATGGACATCAGATATTTCTAGTGATATCTTAATTTAGCTTTGTTAGGTCATGTTTCTCACTACAAGTTAATCTGCAGATATTAAGGGAAGTTGTAACTGATGTAGATGGTTTGGGGGGAGTGTATTGCTATTGGTGATAGTTAAGGAGAGGATAGGATTTGGAGTTAATGATAAATAAGTAAAGACAAGCCTTACAGATCATGTATTGTCATAGTTAAGAAAGATATAGGTAAATTTAGCAAAGGAGATGATAACCCTAAAGGACTTTTAAGTAGGGTTTGGCATATATATATATATATATATATATATATATATATATATATATATATATATATAGGGAAAGCTTCGGTTGAGCACTACTCTAGTGCTCACCGCGTGAACACTAGGCCTTCGGACGTTCATATCGAAAATCCGAACCGTTCACATTGATCTACACATCTAAATTAGTCTAAATATGTAAAATCAAATCATTTGAAATTCATTTACCCATCCATTGAAGTGTTACAAAATTGTATGGCTGAAAATTATTGTTTTTATAGTCACACGATGGATGAGCAAATGAATTTCAAATGATTTGATTTTACATATTTAGACTAATTTAGATGTGTAGATCAATGTGAACGGTTCGGATTTTCGATATGAACGCCCGAAGGCCTAGTGTTCACGCGGTGAGCACTAAAGTAGTGCTCAACCGAAGCTTTCCCTATATATATATATATATATATATATATATATATATATATATATATATATATATATATATATATATATATAGGTTTGTAATCCTACCAAAAAGTTGATGAAATTTACTAATTGCTCAATTCTCTTTATATTAGTCTATCCACAACGCGCGTACATGCTGGTTGATATGGCTAAAAATAGGATTAAATCGGGATCGTTCAAATTGGGCACGAATCTTAAAGCTATCAGGGGTAAAACGGTAATTTTACCTACAATTTTACAAATGGGTTTGAAATTTGAACTAGGTCTTTCTTCAAAGCCCAATAACCCATAAGCGGATCTGTCCTACTGGGTATGGCTAGCAACCTGTTATAAACCAATCCAAATGGAGAAAGAGTAATTCAAAATTATTGTTATCTCCATGAAACGATTTAAACCTAAGGCGACTATAAATATCTTCTCTCCCACCGTAATAAGGTAATCAATCTTTTTCTATCTAAAGCTCTTTCTTAATCTTTCTGATTACTGATAAGAGCGTGCAGGTTTGCGGCAGCAGCGAGAAATAAGTCAACACGTTGGTGAAGGTCAACAAGTTTGCTTTATTGTTTTCTTCAAAAATTCAAAAATTCATCTGTTTGCTCCCACACTAAAATCAGAAGCAACAATGGTCAGTAAGAGTAGAAATCTGTCTCCATTAGAAGAATTTATTGAATTATGCATGATTATTCATCTAAATGATAAGTTTAAATTTTTTAGGGTTGAAGTTGCTACAATTAACTGAACCATATATATCAACAACAACAACGAGCGACAACAAAACTTTTATTCCAGATTTTTGGTGTTATCTACATTAACCATAAGATGAGTGATAAAATGATAATATTAGATGTATCTTTGCTTTTGTTTAATTAATATTCTCAATGAAATGGAATTAATTAATTAAAATTGTAATAAAAAAAAATCTTATGAAATGGGTAAACTATATTACTATTTTACAAATTACAGAAAACTTCTCTTGTGCAATGTCAAGGGGGCCGGCACTATATCTCAGTCATGTCAGCTACCACTAAATGAGGTCTAGAACTTGCCTCAGATGCTTAAGAATATGTGAAGTCATTTTTGTTTAATCATAGGAGCCCTATGTTATCCAGATCTTTTGCGAATTCACTCACTTACGCTTGACCTTTTACATTATTTAGAAGCGAAAAATAAGGAAAGGGTATGAGCTGTTGGCAGCTAACCAAGTAAAATGACAATGACAAGTAAACAAAGTGCTAGCAATGGGTAGAGGCATAAATAATGTTGCTGCTAATTTCGGTGTGAGACCAAACCGATGATTTGTGAATTCTTCTGAAACCAATGAAAACAAATCTGTTAACTACTTACCGGTGTTGATCGTTCTCAACGCTGCTGCTGGCCTGTAAAAAGTTTGAAATACCGAATGGATACCGGCGACAAACCCTCTGACCCTCAAGTCAGTAATCTCAGAGATTATAAAAGAGCAGTAAAGGGAGAAGTTGCTATATATATATGATCCTTGTGTGCTTATAAATTGATAAAAGGACTGGTGCGAAGAATGATAATAGGATGAGTTTTTACCTTAAATTTTGTTTTTCCTTTGCTTGCAAAGTAATCATGTGAAATGAGATGTCAACAAACGATTCCAAATGCGAGCATCAAGAAATTTGACATGAATTGGACCAATTGGTAATAATTTTTCTAATATTCAAGTAGGATTGGCCAGATTTTATGGGTTTAATACTGTAGTAATTATTCTAAAATGACTTCATTTTCCACATATCTATATCATAAATTTATTTTTTTGAAAACAAAATAATCATATGATATATGTCGTTTATGTAGGGTTAGTTTATTTTCCCACTCAAATATCCAAAAAACCTGCATTAATCACAATCTATATCTGCACTTGTTCTTCCGAAAATGCCAACACCGCGCAGAGCATGTAGAATTCCAAAGACATATATTGATGCCAAGATTCTTTCTTAATTACATAACATCTTAATCTTTCTTTACCTTTTAGTTTTACCAATTGAATCAAGGGGTTTTAACACGTATACCCCTAACAAATAAGCTAATATCATATTTATCACTCACAAATGAATATTATCATATTTGATACTAACAATCTAAAATTCTTTTCAAGTTGACACTCGGTTAGAATTATATCTACAATTGTAGTATTTCCTTGTGTCGGATTCGATTATGAGAAGCTAGTGCCTGGATGTTTTTTAGTTTCGACAATTGTCTGCAAAAATTTCTCTTGATATTTCCTCATCTTCTTCTTTATCAATTAACAATTCCTACTGGCAACCGAACTTTACTGTATTTCTGCCGCCCAACCACCACCTTCGACCGAACCTCCTCCACAAATAATATTCAAACCTCACAGCCACATCATCAACTTCATTCCTAAACCTCAAATCTCAATCCCAACTATCTTATAAACTAAGGGATATACATGGTTAATGCTTACATTGTTAGGAGGTAAATATGATGATATTCATTTGTGAGGGGTATATATGATATTAGCTTATTTGTTAGGGGTACACGTGTTAAAAATGCTTGAATTTGATTTTATTAATTTTCTCCATTTAAACATGAGTGATTTCACCGACCTTATACAAATTATCTTAATTAATTAATTAATTACCTGCAGTGTGAAATTGATTAAAAGGCGGGCCTGGTGAGGCCAATTTTTAAGTGGCACTGGCACATCAAAAGGATGCATGTGCCAAAACGTTTCACATCTCTCACATGACTCCTTGAGATACTTTGAAGATATATGAGATTCGAAAGCAGTAATGTTCTTTCTAGATGACAAGGATATTGTTAATCATTTTGTCATTACTGAGACTTTTTTTTTTTTCGCATATGCGTTGCGTACGTGTGTGATTTGCTATGATTTCTGTTATGTGTTCAGGCGCTAGCCTGTTCTTTTTTAGAGTGTACTATTAGTTTTTAGCGTGCGTATCTCGTATGTTGCACTAAATTTTTTTTTATAAAAAAAACGAAAAGAAAATCGTACCTACAAATCTACAATCGAGAGAGATCGAGAGAGAGAGTCAAAGAAAAAAGAAGGAAAAAAAATCGTGTGAACAGAAGATTTTTTTTACTTTTCTTGCAAAGAGGAAAGTTGTTTTTATCTTAGTGACAAGTGCAGTGCTTTTGTTGTATCTTAGTGATTAGTTAATCATCATTCATTCGTGCCTACTTCATTACTGTAATTAAAGAAAGAATGTCAACATCTTGATACATTGAAGAAACCAAAGATATATATATGCTTGCTTTTAGAGAAACAGAATAGACAGAATAATATAGATCAGAACCAAGTCTTAGGAACCTATTCCCCTGTCCTTTTCCAATTTCCCTAGTCACTACTCAATCCCCTAACAATCAGTTTTCTGAACTTATTCTTCTTCATCATCATCATCATCATCATTTATTGGCTGAGTTAATTGGGAATTTCTATTTAAGCAATTTAATTGTTGAATGGAGTAGGTTTTTATCACAAACAAACAAAATTAATATTGTTTGAATAAAAAGGAAAGTTAAAATAGAAATTGATATGTATACCGAAGTAGTTGATGTTGTTGTTTCCTATTGCTCCCAAATGTTGGCTTTCTGTATAAAGAATACTAGTATAAGACACGTGCACACGTGCACGTGGTAAAAATTGGAGGATAATGAAAATGGTAAGAAGAAAATAATTTCCAAACCGATCCACTTTCGAAAATATTTACAAAACAGGTCCACTTTCGGAAATATTTACCAACGTTAGTCCATGAGTAAAAAGAAAATAATTTCCAAACTGATCCACTTTCGAAAATATTTACCAAACATGTCCACTTTCGAAAATATTTACCAAAGTAACCCAAACCGTGCGTTGCACGGGTTGGGTTACTCTCTAAGGGGTTCTCCCATTATAGTATTAGAGATAAGCCATAGTGCGCCTAAGAAGCATCGCTTTCATAGTACCTATGTAGTATTTGTATTATACAATACTGTAATTGATATAGGATAAATTATGCAACATCAATCAGAGTTTTCCGATTTCCTCTAGATCTTCCCCTCCTGTGATCATCAGGCCAGCTACAGCCTAATGGGTCTCAGCCAGCTAAGGCCTATGGGCAAACGGGTCCAACCCGGCCCACCAGGGCTCCAGACCTGTTTACCCCTGCCTATAAATACTTCACCATCTCCTAATTGTGAAAGGTAATCAAAACTCTCCCCACCTGAATCCTAGCTGTCCAGTCTCTTTTCCAGTAACTGACTAGACCGTCGGAGGGCATGTCGCCGGGATTTACCCCGGTGTTCCAAGGCCGTGTGCAGGTACACAAGATCCAGCCGAGCTGAGCTCTTGGATCCGAGCCGAGCACCCGTCCCCCCTTCCGAGCTCCTCTGTGCTCCAGCTCCTGAGCCGCTCTCGCTGTTCGGGGTCGGACCGACGCCAGTGCTGCGTAGTTATTTTCACCATACAAATTGAGAGAACTCACATCTGTTGCCCTAATACTCCAAACCCCATCAGTATTATTCCAGATGTATGTCATGAATATGGATATCCATCTTTGTGCGAAGTTACAAAACCTTACATCCTTTTCAGTTGTTCTCTCCTTTTAACACAGGAGTATAAAACAATTAAGCAAATTAAAGCAGCAAAATTTTATAGAAAAAATCTCTTTCTGTGGATTAGTTTAATTGTGGGTTTTGAGAGTGAAGCTAAGAATATTTATTTTGAATACAAATTAATTAATGGGTTCCTAATAACCTATTCCAATAAGCAAATTGCAGACATGAATGAAAAAGCATATGATGATGTTTTTTTTTTATAATAATATTCGAGACTGAAACCCAAAAGCGCACCGCACCACCATGCCTCTCAAAGTACAACCCCCTCTCTCTCTACTGCTGTGAAGTCCCCAGACTGCCCTAGCGACTCACAAATTTTACAGAAAACAAAGTTCACAATTTCAAAAAAAAATCCACTCACTCCAGTGACTTGACTCCTCCACTACACTTAATCATTAATTAACTAAACTAATCCCAACATTATGTGCACTAAGCATTTCTAATATTAATCCATTATTATTTACTTTCAACTCTACGTTTTCTTAAATACTCGACTAATTAGAGTATCTCCAAATTATTCCACTGTTCCTGCGGAACAGGTTAAAGCAGAAGCATGAATATGATGATGCAACATCTTCTCATCCGAGCAAACGATTGCCATCGATTCCTCTCTCTGAAACTTCAACTGCTTCTCGATGAACGCCTCAACCACCTTCCTGAACTCCTCCGGATCCTCCACCTTCCCCACGTCCGTCTCCGACCTCCTCAGCTCCGCCGGCGCCGGCTCCGTCTCCGCTTGTATCCTCTCAGACTTGCTCCTCCTCGGCCTGCGATGCACGCGCGGCCAACGCGGCGGAGCAGGTGTGGTGGTCGTCTCGACGCAGACATTCTTGTCCTCGAAGACGACCTCCTCCGCAGGTGCGGGGGGCGGAGGCGGCTGGACGAAGGCGGAGATCTGATCGCCGATGGTAATGACGTCATCGCCATTCTTGACGTCTTCGTAGTCTGTAGGAGGGGTGGAGGTGGTGGTGAGGTGGCGGGATTTGCAGAGGAGGGTGAGGACGATGGCGTTGCCGAGGAGGAAGAGGAAGCGGGGGCCGAGGAGGACGGGGAGGATGGAGTGGCGGAGGAAGTCACCGGAGGCCTTGGCGGCGGTGGGGATGCGGGCGGAGGACCAGATGGCGAGGAGAGTGAGGATTAGGGCTTCGAGGTAGCGGATGAGGGTGGTGATTCGGCGGAGGAGGCGGTAGCGGAACATCGCGGTACGTATCTCTGCGGTGACCCGATCCATTTTTTTTTTCTTTTAATAATAAAGATTCTTTGTTTATTTAATTTTTTAATGAAGAGGTGGTGAGTGGGATTGGGAGTTGGGTTTATGAGATGAGAGCGTGAGCAGGCAAGGGGAGAGTGTGGAGCTTTGGAAATTGGAAATGAGGGGTTTTTATAGGGAGATGGAATGATTAGGGGTAATTAATTAGTATTAATTAATTAACCAAATAAATAGATAAGATAAGATTGGTTAATTTAGGAAGCCATACAGAAATTATGATTGGGGTACAGGTACCTTCCTTTTGTTGACATTGAAGTGGGCTTGCTTATAAGTCTGCATAGTGTTTTGTTGGCTTCGGCTATGTCCTTTAAGTTAACATTAAACGAGGACTACTCGACCTTTTCTTTATTATTTAAAAAAAAAAAAAAAAAAACGTACAAGGCTTTATTAGATACAGTCGTTTGCTATATTTGTCAATTTTTCATATTTAAAAAAAGATGTCTTGTAGTCGTTTGCTATTTTGCCATATTTTTGCAAAAAATGAAAAATTCGTCAAACGGAATATGTTGTCCCGTTTGAAGCCAAAATATTTGGACGGGACAACATGTCCCGTCCAGCCCATTTTGTGAGATTTAGGGTCTGTTTGGTTGGAGGGGAATGGAGGGAAGGGGAGGGGAGGGAAGGGATTTTTTATTACTTTTCTTGTTTGGTTCAATTTTTAGGAGGGGAGGGGAGGGAAATGGGGGGGTGCAACACCCCTCCTGAGCTAATTTTGGCTCCCCTCCAAAAGTGGGGGGATTTAGAGGGGAGAGAAAATATGGCTAATTTTTTAAAGTGGCATGACTAAATTGCCCTTTAAAAAATCTAAATCCTAATAAACCTCTCTTTCTCCCTACTAGCCGTGACCCTTTCTCTCCCGGTCTCCCGGTCTCTCTTTCTCCCTATCCCGTCCGCCGTCCGCCGCCGTTAACAAAGTACGAGATTGTTCATACACTCTGTGTGCACCTTGCTTCGAAAGGAAAAGGTAATATGCTCAAAGTTGACAAAGGTGGGACAGCAGTATTAACATTTAAACTGCTGATGCATATGGAACAGTAACAGATGTATAGTGCATGACATAGTGTGGATTTTTCTTCTTTAAGATACCTAGTTCTTCTGGCCCCCTTTGTCATCTTTCATACTATTCATAATCTGCAAAATACTAAATCAGAATGGAATAGTGGCTGATATGTTGAAGAACTTTCCCTGTGTAGTTATGGTGGTGTTAGTTATCTTATATATTATCGATAAAGGGAAACTATTCAATGATTTTTCGTTTATTTTTCAAAATTTCCTCCATCACCTACAAATTAAGGAAGAGATGAGAATACAAATAGAGATTTGCATTTGATAACAGTCAAGTATATATATAATAGATTGCACAGACAAATTCCTGTTTCAGGATGACCAAACAAGGATGTTGTATGAATTTTTTATTATATGCAAAAGGATATAAAAGTAATTTTATTATAAAATCCATTCCCTCCCCTTGTGAACCAAACAAGAAAATTATTATTTTCCCTCCCCTCCCCTCCTTTGAACCAAACACAGTTTTCATTAAATCCCTCCCCTCCCTTTCCCTCCCCTTCCCTCCCCTCCATTAAAATTCCTCCCCTCCCCTCCCCTCTTTTGAACCAAACAGACCCTAAGGGTATATTTAGTATATATTTTAATATTTGATTTATTTAATTTAACTATTTTAATATCTAATCAGTAGTTAATTAACTTAAACATTATTAACTTAACATTTTTAAATATTTTTTTTTACTCAACGATCAAGATGATGCATGTTGTTTCGTCTCAGTATTTTTTGATATTTTTTTAGCAAACGACCACTGCAGTGAACACGTTCGTTTGCTATTTCCATTTGTGTCATTTTCTCAAATATGAGAAACACCATTGTAGATGCTCTTACAACTTCAAACATTATAGAGGAATCAGGACTCAAACCAAAAATAGGATCTTCAAATTTTTGATATATAATTTCTTTAAAAGCATTATTTATAAGTATTTAAACTTTGTCATCTGGTATAGCATAAGAAAGAAAGATATTAATAATATGCAATGAACTAATGATATGTGCACATACTTGTAATTATCGATAAGTCTACATTTATACAACTTCATTTCATTATAACAACATTCTCTGCATGGTATTTAATTCCTGCTAATAATATTTTTGGTAATTTAACTCATATTATGTATTAGATTTTCGTTTAAGCTACAACTGCAGCAATAGGACATAGGAGTCAAATTGCGAGTCTTCCGCGTGAAAGAGTACGACGACGTGGAGGTCGAGATTGGTCCTACTATGGACTAAAGCTGTTGTTTTTCTATCCTCCAAAGTTTTATTGGAGAAAACCCTTATATGTACTTGTTATGCTGTATTTCTCTATTTGCTTTGATAACTTGTCTCATCCTCCTATTTTAGGTGGAGGTCTTATACTTTATTTTATGCTTGTTGTATTTGTACTTTTGTGGGTATGCCGAATTTATTTTGTTAATTTATTATTAATGAAATATAGCAGTTATTTATCGAAAAAAAAAAGGCTAAATTATCTTTGCTCTGTTCGGTGTCATATGCAAATACGAAGAACGACAAGAAAATGAAAAATAAAGTGGAAAAAGTAAAATTTCTTTTCTCAAAAAGGAAGAGAGGACTCCAGCTGCAGCAGCAGGTCAGGTGAGATAGTTGGGTATGCAAAATGATGGCTTTTGAGTTTTGAGTATGGAGGAGGATTTTGGTATTTAGCACTGTCCATGATCACGTGTAGTCACGTGTGAGCTGTGACAGAGAGAGAGAGGACGTACGTTGTACGGAACGGGAAGCGCTTTTGACCAAATAAACTTAACTACAGTAAACAACACAAATCATACAGTATTAAATACTAGTAATTTATTTCATCATGATTTTGATCATGGCACTGGCATGGACTCAACCCGTACCGTATTCTGTTGTATTGTCAGACACCACACGAGTGCCCTGTTTTCTAATTTAATACTTCTTTTAATCATCTCTTATTAATCAAGTATTCTAAGAGCACCTACAACTTTTATTTTATTTTTATTTTTTTTGGGACTTGTGAATATCTACAATTTTTTTTTTTATTTTGGGCCTTGGGGATATAATCTGTAAAGCTATGCTAGTTCTGTTTTTTTCTTGATAAACTAATGCTCAAGCTTGAGGTACAAAAGTATTTACTAGGTTTATGAAGTTGTCCAAATTCCATTCTAATCCTGCTAGCATTTGGAAATCATACGATAAAGGTTTTACCATTTTTATTCCTTTGCTGCTTAATAAATCAACTATTTCTATTACGTTTACTCGATATTTTACCTTTGAATTGGTTGTAGTTCGTCCTAAGAATACTATGTGTACTAATAGGTTATCTCCATTGTGGACACAGACACAACATAAAACTTTTTTTTTTTTTTTGGGGGAGTATTTGGCAAATGAAAATTGTTAAAATAGATTGACGCTGCAGTCGTCGATTGCCAAAAATTGTACCATTTTTATTTTTATTTTTCGATCGGACAAAAAATTAAATTTCTTCCGATACTTCTCAGATTTGCCAAATTCTCTCCGACAGAATTTTTTTTCTGTCAGGTGTGACAGACGATAAATATTTTTTCGTTTCCTATATTTTCCAAATCCCAAATCGTCTGCCAAATTTGGACGGTCACTGTTCACCAAATACCCAAATTTTGGGTTTTTGGCCAACGACTACAGCATCTTCATTCTTATTTTCTGAAAAATTTGAAAATTTGGAAGACGACTACAGATGCTCTAAGCTCCATACAAATGCCAATCCTTGTTAATCCAGTCTCAAGTTTACCTCTCCTCCTATTATACATGTACATCACCTCGAACACTGCAACTTTAACGTTGCGGTAATAACCAAAATATTTTACCATATTTGTAATTTTAAGGCTAAATTGCAAAAAATTTATCTTAACTAGGGTAATGCTACACCCACAACCTATTCTTACAACCTTTCTTTTACAATCTTAGGTGGCACAATTTTATTGGAATGTATTGTAGAGTAGGTGGAAGTGGGTTGTACACATCTCCAATGAGATTGAGCCACCTAAGATTGTAAGGTTGTAAAGGTTGTAGGTGTAGCATTACCCTCTGAACTATGACCTTTATGCAGAAAACCACACGGAACTTTATTTTGCTCAAAAAACCCCAGTCAAGTATGTTTTCAAAAAAATCCCATTAAGTATAATTTCAAAAAATTACATCTAACTTTTCTGCTTGTATTAGATAACCTCATTCAACTTTGCAAGCTAGTTCAGAAAACATCACGTATCTTTCTCATTAATGTCAAAAAATTTCACTCAAATTAGCAGAAAACTCTAGTCGTCGATGTGGTTTTTTTGAAAACATACTACAGGGGGTTTTTCTGTGCAGAAAAAGTTCAGTGCGATTTTCTGCATAAAGGCCATAGTTCAGATGAGTTTTTTGCAATTTAGCCTTAAACTGTCAAGGACGGTAACCTATAGGTGTCTATATTTTTTTTTTTTTTGAAAATTATGGTGACCGCATCACTTCTTTATTAAGAATAAATTAACGAAACGAGGTATTACTAATTTCAAAGATCTAAACTACTACTATATCTACCACAAAAAAGATGGTACATATACAATCATAACTCTAACTCGCCTCATCCCACAACTCCTGCTCTACCTACACCCTTTACTTCGTGCGTACTCTACTTTTCGTATTTACTAGACTTGCCCAAGCATGAATGGATGTAAAAAAAGTTAAGTTTCATGACAAAAAATCTGCTGATGTGATAACAAAAATACAACTCGTTACAATCTAGCCATAAACCCCATAATATAGCAACTGCAGAAATATTCCGAGCTTCTTTAAGCTCCTTCCTAACTACCTTTGCTCTCCACTGACCCCAAATATCCAATGTCAAGCTCGGACACTCCAATATCATACGCCTAAGTACACTACTTTCCAAGCTAACGTTGTCCCAGGACAAGTGGATAAAATTTTATTAATGTCCTCATCTTCTACCGGGTATCTCGAGCACCTAACGTGTAACTATATGCTGCGTTTACGAAGGTTGGCTTTTGAAAGAATTGCTTCGTTCTCAACAAGCCAAATGAAAGGTTTCACTTTCATCGGTTCTCCATATTGATCTGGCTTCCTTGCTTCTATTCTCTCCATCATTTAGCCACTTGTACATAGATGACACCGTGAATGTATCATTAGGCTCAAAATTTCAACTTCTCTCACCGTCTGCACTGTTAAGGTACTGGCCCTCCGTCCTAACGAAGTCTTTCAATGTTTGTAGTTGAAGAAGACATTTTTGAGGTGGCTGATCAAGTAATTGAATCCTATGTCTACCATTTCTCCAAACCTCATTGATAAGCGTATCAACGTTTACTATTTCTCCGGCGATCTCCGAAAAAAGTGATTGAAGTGTGTTTTTCCTACACCATTTATCTTTCTAGAATCGTGTAGCTTTCCCATTGCCAATCACACATCTTGTATCAACATGAAAAGTTTTCCCCACCTTCACGACCCCATTCTAGAGGAAAGATGTCTTACCATGCTCACTTCTCCCTTCAAACATGTACTTCTTCCTTCTTCGATACATCATAAAAGATTTGTACCACAAATTGTTGCATCTTTTCCTCATTTTCTACCACAACTTACTCTTCAATACTTTGTTCATGTCGCCCAGATCTATGATTCCTAATCCCCCGAATTTCTTTCTCTTGCAAACTCTATCCCAATTAACCGTGTGAATACCTTTATTGTCCTCATAATTTGCTCCTTTCTACAAGAAATTTGTCCTATATTTGTCAATTCTACCGACAACTCATTTTAGAAGTTCGTAGATTGACATAAGGTACGTTGTCAAACAGCTTAAAACTGAATTAATAAGCATAATTGTTCTGCCTAGCGACAGAAAGCGCCCCCTTCCATCCGGTCATTCTCTTTTTATCTTCTCTATCAGAGGTTCCCAATCCTCTCTTTTGCATCGATCTTGAGGTAATGGGTGTGCCAAGATACTTCAGGGGAATTCTGGGTGCCTGTCATTTTATTTTGCTCGTTTGATATATTGATTTTAAAAAGTAAATTCTCTGTCCCTAACTCCTTTTAAAGTATGAGAGCTCTTTGAAACAAGTGGCGCTTCCGGCCGGTTTTCCCTTGCTTTTAGGGCACCTATCTGGTCAGCTTAGCTATGCATTTTTACTTAAAATGCGTAGATAAGGATAAGGTAGAACCTTACCTTAGTTGATGTCATTTATGCTGCCTATGGAGTGCTCAAGCCTCTAACATTAGGTTTTCAAAACCATGCAACCACTAAAAGCCAATGACTACAAAATTAAACAATGCATACGCAGCATACCATACCACCAACCAGTTGTGTATATATTAGTATATATCTTCTAATCTTTTCTATTTCAAAATCAAGTACACACATTTTAATTAATGCTTTAGAATTCGGTTCCCAACACAACACGACTACACGAGTGAATTAAGTGGGGGTGATTGGACGAGTGAGAGTCCGAAGGTGTGAGTGCACATTGTCCAACATGCAACGCGATGGCAAGATTGAATACTGGGTACGTACCAACTACCAAATGGGAATTCAGTTGTCCATGTTCAATATTAGGGATAACACGTACGTACGTACTTAATTTTCGTAACATATAGTGTAGACTTGGCCATTTTGGATTTGTTTATTGCTATTTTGGGTTGAGAACTCGAGGCTCACCCACTCAATTAATGTCCAAAAATTAACGACTAAACAATTCAAGTTGGGAGCTGAAAGAGAGATTGTGTGATGGCGGGGGGATCAAAGTGCAGTGCAGTAGGTCAAAGGTTGCTTTTCTCGCACATCATTTACATCACTTTAGTCTTTTGTAATAGAAAAACATTAAGGTGAACAATGAATAAAAACATTGTATATATGGTAGTATGTTAAAAGGAGAAAGACAGGGTGATTAGGTAACCCATTCATCTCATCTCATAATGATGATCATCATTAACTTTCACTAATGGTGGGGTTATATATTAACTTACTAGTATATTAGTAAATGTTATATACTACATTATAGGCAAGGAAAATGAATGTATATATATATGGGAAAGGGAGGCAAGTGTCCTTCCATATAATAATTCGACTGAACCAAACAACAAGTGGCCAATAAGGCCCATATCATCTGCTTCCTACTTCATATATTTTGCTTTTACATCTCTGTTTAGTCACATTCAATTTGCTATTATATCTAGCTACAACTTTTTTTTTGTGTGTAAGATTGCAAGAATATAAAGACTACTTTAAGGTAACGAGGTCTTTCTAATACATACATACATTTTCTTGAAAAATTGTTCATTAAATCACAATTTTCATGATGTACATTGTTGGTAAGATTATGATGAATCACTTTCAGAGTTGGTCTACGCATTGATTTGAAAATTGATAGTTAATTGTGAGTTATATGGGGAAAAAAAACTCTTAACAATAATCATTTCGAATTCTAAGTTTGAATATTCACAACTTATCATATATAGACATGTATTGACGGTCTAAGTTAAAACTTGTACACGAGGGCCTATGCAATGCAGCAGCAGGTTACCAAAAACATAGCCTTGTAGCCGCTAGGACCTTATAAGATTCTTGTAGTGTATCACAAGACTAGGCTATATGCTAGGCTAGGCTAGGGTTAGTAAGTTGAAGTGGGGGATACAGTGGTCATGGTCACTGGTGGTGGTGGTGGTGGTTCCATCACCTCAAACACACACACATGCAGACACAGTGACACATGCACGTTGATGATCACTATAATTTGTAGTAGTGGTAATAGCAGCAGTAATGGTAATAGTAATAGTGCATAGTAGTGCAGTCAGTTCATACAAAACGTACAAATTTTAGTAGTTCTTTCATGCATGCTTTTTGAGTTTGAGTTCGATGATTCATGCCCAGCTAACACTAACAATGTTAAAATTGTCCCATCTTCTTCTTCATCTTCAACGAATCTCTCTCCTTTGTTAGATCGATGGATCAGTGCCCCCACAAACTACAGCGTACGTGGTGTCCTCCTGTGATAACACGTGTGTGTTTGCATAGCTTCACCTTTTATGCAGTACTACGTACTAATGGTCTACACCTACAATATGAGATTAGCTAGCCAATGTTTGCGATATATGTAGCTAGGTCTCATATTTTTCATACACACAGCATCAACCAACTACTGTAGCACAACACCCACAAAGAGCTAGCTATGCAACCTTAACATCCATCCATGGATCTAATCCGAACTCTGCTTTAACATGATCATAAAGAATGTATTCTTAGAGCAAGTTGAAAGTAAACTTTAAATTTAACAAGCATAAGGCATATGATAAAGAATGGTTATCCAATTACACAGCCGGGCCTTCTTCTCAGAGTAAATTTGTTCATATATATATATATAAAAGTTACTCCACTTCAAGTGAAATTAACCTGATTGGTTAAGTCTCACAGAAAGTCTTTTTCTATCAACAACTCTATGTTTGAGCATTTGAGGCCCTTAACTTGGCAAATATAGAAATAAAGAGAGAAAAAAAGACTGACTTTAGTGTAGCCTCCTTTAGTTTTTTTACATCAACTAATAAGGGAAGGAGATTTGAATCTTGTTCCAAACTAATTGTGTTTGTTTTTTTGGCTGAGAAATCATTGTTGTCACTGTTTATAAGAGATTCCAAACCTAGCTAAGATCTACTAAACATGCAACACATGCTATTATGCTTAGTTGGTTATGTGGCTTACTCTCGATATTAATTAGTCTTTTTACCGAGTGTTCTATGTTTTGGATAACCTTATCAGTTTTGGATGAGAATAATTAAGTTTTCTATTACTACTTCTTAGAGGATAAGGCTAATGATTCTCAACTTGATAAGAAATTTGAGTAGTAATTCGCTACTGTTGAGTGCTAATATGAACCCGGCCAGGATTTATTCCTAAAGAGTTATAGAATACACACAATTAACTTGTCCCAAATTTCATCCAAATCACTTGGGAATCAGATTCCCCTTCCACTTGCGCAATAATACCATATTTTAGGATTCTCTTAAGTTCCTTTAAACATAATATATACAATATAGTTTCTCCAAAAGCTAACGTCGAAAGTAATGCTTCTAGAAAAGGCTTACAGTTGCTGCCGGAAACAAATAAATATCCGTAACAATTTGGAATTCCTAAGATAATGGGATATTTAATTAATACGAACCATAAGGACATTATTCGAATATATATCAAGTTAGTATTTAATTTCTTCGACACTCAGTAATTGGTTTACTTTTAGCAAGACAAACTTTATGGATGCTTGTTTCCACTCAAACTTTGGGTCAGGCCATGGGGGAGAAAAAACAGGGCGAATGTTTCTAATTCTGCTATAAAATTAACTCAATAAGATTAATTTTTCAAAGGGGAAAAGGTAAATAAGTGTTGGATGTATATGTATATTCTCACTATAATAGGATAATATTGTGTATATTATTCTATGGGGCAACACGGGTTTACACGTGTTATGTTTAATATTGGAACGGGTTGAGTGGGCTAAAAGCCCAGTACCCTAAACCCAGTCTAATCTCTATATAAGCTGGTCTAGAGGTAGTGCCCTGTGATATTCCAATACTGATAAGCAGGGTATAATATCTTAAGCGGCTAGAGATTTACCCTAACCCTAATTTCCCCAAATCAGTATCAACAATCTTAAGATATTAACTTCTTCTACCTCTGGTCGCCACTGTCTCCGACCAAGACCGCCGCCGTCGCTGATCCAGAACGCCGCCGTCGACAAGATCGCAACGCCGCGCCGTCGCGATCAGAACGCAGCGCAGTCGCGATCTCGCTCGCAGTCGCGATCCCGCTTGCCGCAGCCCTCGTCTTCGAAGACGTCGCAGATCGAAGGGGGCGGCTCTCCGATCGTCGTTGATCCGGTGCGTCGACGCCGGTGTGGATCATCTCTGGTCGTCGAAGCCCAGATCCGGTCGTCTTCCTCAGCTGTTGGATCTAGGGTTTGATCAGATCGAATCAAAGGGGTTCTTCTTCCATTGCTGTTGTGTTTGGGAGCTTGATCAGATCGGATTGAGAGGGTTCTTCGATTGCTGTTGATTGTTTGGAGATTTGATAAGATTAGATCGGATTCTTTTCTTGACTCACTGCTGTGCTCTCCAGATTTGGTCCATTCTAAACTCAGTTATTTTTCTGTTTAATAAATCACATAAGTAGTAACTATTTAGAAAGAACTCTCTATTGTTGGGAATCTATTGTTTATTCCTTTGTGATGGAAAAACATAGTCGTCCGTACGAGGTTCCCAAATTAGAGGGATTCAGTAGTGCTGAGTTTAATAGTTGGAAAAGAAAAGCCCAATACGGGATGAAATTCATGAAAATATTCTATACATGTCAAACAACATATGATGAATGTGTTGAAGATGTTGACGATGCAACATGGGTAACTGATGAAGACTTATGTAGAGAATTCTTATTGAATAGCATATCAGACCGTCTTGCAGACGTGTATATGAAATATGAAACTGCTAAACAAATTTGGGATAATCTACTAGATGAATTTAAGAAAGAAGAGAAAGTTTCTAAGGCACATCTAGTTGATAAGTTCATGGGTTTCACCTTTAAAGAAGAAAATGCAATCCTTCCTCAGGTAACAGATTTAGAAAATCTGGTAGGGAAACTAAAAACTGAAAACATTACTGTGTGTGATGAGTTCCTTACTGGAGCAATAATCTATAAGTTACCTGCTTCGTGGCTATCTTTTAAGACTGAGATGTATAGGTTGCCTGAACAAATTAAACTTGCACATCTAAAAAGTTGCATCAAAGTTGAAGATGAGACTAGAACTAGGATGAATTTGGAATTGGTTAATAAACAACTTTCTACTGCTAATGTGTTAACCAGTACCAAACGCACTCCTAAGTTCAAGAAGAACAAGTTTAATTTTAAGGGTGAACCAACTAAGTTAGAAGTCACGAAGAAAATTGCTAAAAAGAAAGGGAAATGCTACAACTGTAGAAAGTGGGGACATCATGCCTCTGAGTGCAGGCTACCCAAAGTGGAACAACCCAACATGGAAAAGGTGAACTTGTTGGAGGGAAAAACTGAGCCCACCAATTTTCTTTGTGTTGTTGGTGATGTAAAGGCCAGTACCTCTGCTAGTTGGTTGTTGGACTCGGGAGCCACCTGTCATGCTTGCAATGATGAGACCCTACTATCTGATCTGAGAGCTGCAAATGAATCAGTTTCAATGGCAAATGGAGAATCAGTGAAGGTGCTTCGGACCGGGACAGCGAATCTCAGTCTCTCCTCAGGTAAAACTTTAATTTTACGAAATGTTAAATATGTACCTGCTTTAGCTAAGAACTTGATCTCTATTAGCTTACTAAATCATGCTGGTATGGTTGTTACTATGATTAGTGGTAAAGCTATCTTGTCTGTAAATTCTTTTTATTTTGGTTGTGCTTATTTAGTTAATGGCATGTTCAGAATTAGTTTAGCAGATGAAGTAATCAACAATATTAGTTCCAAATTGTGTAGTCCACATACATGGCATAATAGGCTGGGACATGTGAACTATGTTAAGATTCTTAATGTTGCTAAAACTTTTAACTTGCCGATTGACACATCCATTAAAGGTGACAAATGTGAAGTGTGTGCTCAAACAAAGATAACTAGAAGACCTTTTCGTACCGTCTCTAGGAGTACACAACTACTTGAGTTGATACATTCTGACATATGTGATTTCAAGAGTTTTATGACACAAGGAGGTCGGAAGTACTTAATTACCTTTATAGATGATTACTCTAGATATTGTCACATTTATCTGTTAAAAACCAAGGATGAAGCACTAGAAAAATTCAAAGAATTTAAGGACCGTGTTGAGAATCAGTTAGATGCTAAAATTAAAAGATTTAGATCAGATAGAGGTGGCGAATATGTTTCATTAGGATTCAGAGAATTTTGTAACTCACATGGAATCATAGCAGAAACTACAGCACCCTACTCACCACAGTCAAATGGTATCGCCGAAAGAAAGAATCGAACACTCACAGAGATGTTGAATTCTATGTTATTGACTGCTGGATTACCTTCACAATTTTGGGGTGAGGCTGTATTAACTGCTAATAATATTTTGAACATGTTGCCACACTCTAAGTTACCTGCTACACCGTATGAATTGTGGCATAAACACACACCTAATTTTAATAAATTAAGAACATGGGGCTGTATTGCTTTTGTTAGGATACCTGACCCTAGAAGGCCTAAAGTGGGACCTCGAACAAATACGTGTGTGTATTTGGGTAGTGCAGTTGATAGTGCTGCAGACAGATTTTTAGATCTATCTCTCAACAAAATAATAGAATCAAGAGATGCAGAATTCTTTGAAGATATGTTCATCAAAGATAAAGGCATCTCATTATCTGAACCTGCAGACACAAGGAATGATTCACAACAGGAATCTAGATATACTTCAACTGACACTGAACCCTCACATAATGTTGAATTAAGAAGACTCTCTACAAGAGATAAAACACCTAGAACCTATGGTGATGACTTCGTGACATATGCACTAGCAGCTGACCCTGTTAGTGTTAAGGAAGCCTTAAGGTCTAGGGATGGTTTGCTTTGGAAAGAAGCAATTGATGATGAAATGGATTCTTTATTGCAGAACAACACTTGGGAATTGGTTAATTTGCCAGTAGGGGCTAAAACTATAGGAAGCAAGTGGGTTTTGAAGAAGAAACTTAATCCTGATGGAACTGTAGCTAAGTATAAAGCACGCTTAGTAGCTAAAGGTTATACTCAACAAAGTGGGGTGGATTATTTTGATGTTTATTCACCAGTTTGCCACATTGCTACAATAAGGATTCTTCTAGCCATAGCATCTATTGAAAAATTTGTTATTCATCAAATGGATGTTAAGACTGCTTTCCTAAACGGTGACCTCAATGAAGAAATCTATATGAATCAACCTGAAGGTTTTGTACTTAAAGGTTCAGAACATAAGGTCTGCAAATTAATTAAATCTTTGTATGGTCTAAAACAAGCACCAAAATTGTGGCATGAAAAATTCGATAAAACAATAAAGAGCTTAGGTTTTGAATCTAGTAATTCTGACAAATGCCTTTATTATCGTGATGAATCGAATAAAATTGTCATTATTTGCTTGTATGTTGATGACTTGCTAGTTGTTGGAAGTGACCTCTCTATTGTTATAGAAGTCAAAACCATGCTATCCAAACAATTCAATATGAAAGACCTGGGTGTTGTGGACACCATATTGGGTATGAGAGTGGGCTTTAGAAGGCAAGGAATAACCCTTAGCCAATCCCACTATATTAAAAGTGTGTTGAAGGACTGGGGATACAGTGATTGCAAAAGGTTTAATACACCTTATGATAATACCAAAAAGTTGACACCTAACGATGGTGCAACAGTGAGACAGTTAGATTACTCTAAACTTATTGGGAGTCTCATGTATGCAATGACATGCACCAGACCTGACATAGCCTTTGCGATAGGCATGCTGAGCAGGTTCACTAGCAATCCTAGTCAATTACACTGGAATGCCCTTGAGAGGCTACTGGGATACCTAAACGGTACCCAAGAGTTTGCTTTGTGCTACTCTGGTTATCCTTCAGTACTAGAGGGATACTCTGATGCATCGTGGTGCTCAGGAAATGGTGACAGTAGGTCCACTAGTGGTTATGTGTTTACACTAGGAGGAGCAGCTGTGTCATGGAAATCTAAAAGACAACCTGGTCTTGCCTTTTCATCCATGGAGTCAGAACTCTTTGCGCTATCTTCTGCTAGTGAAGAAGCGGAATGGATAAAAGAGCTATTGTTAGATATTCCTTTGAGAAGGTTTAGAGTAACCACTCTCAGTCTTTATTGTGACAATCAAGCTGCAAATATTGTAGCTAACAACACTCTCTACAATGGTAAGAGACGTGTTGTGAGCCTTAGACAGGCCAAGTTGAACTATCTCATTAAACAAGGGACAATTGCCCTTATTGATGTACGATCAGAAAAGAATGTGGCTGATGCCTTTACAAAAGGACTAAGTAGAGATCTAATTATCAAAACTGTGGGGGAAATGGGGTTAAAAACTTTTGAGGATAAGTTTTAACACCCTAGTTATTTTGATAAATTAGAATCCAAAGTTGAGAGCCATAGAGTAGTTCAAACTTTAAGCATCAACCTTGACAGTTGACATGCTTTAGATAATTAGAAAAGTTCTATGTATTTATTGTTGATATATAACTTCATTCCAAATTTGATGATGTTATATATGTTTCAAAACTTACATAAAATTATCTTTTATTCCAAAAGAAAGCATGAAAATTTGTCGATGTGTTTTCGATGTTTAGAACTGTTGTTATATCATTCCAATTTTGATGATATATCTCTTTTATGGGGTTTATGTTTCATTCCAATCTTGATGATTCAGAACTTAACCATAATTGATCTAACAATTCTATCATTCCAACATGAAACACAGTATAGTTCTTGTGTAGAAACTATAATAGTTCTTGTACTTTATTTTGATAAAGATACTTGATTGTGATGCTTATGATGTACCTTTGCATATCTATGTTGAATTGTACTAAGTTCTTTAGCATGAACTAGATACTCTTATACATTTCATTTGAACTCTAAGAGAAGCGACTCATGAGATTTCTATGTGTTATGTTTAAAACAGATGGCAGCAAAGGCAATGGAAATGAATCAGTCAACTTTGATTTTGAGAATGATGATTTGCTCGATATGGAGGAGTAGACACAAAAGAACTCGCAAGATTTGTTTGTCAATTGCTTGGAGAAACTTCTATTTCAAGTTTAAGACTCTTTATTTGATTGAGCTTAAAACTTTTCGTTTATTTTGAAGTTTATTGTTTGGTTGACTTGAGATTATGATTTTGCTTTGTTGGTTTAGTCTTTGTGAACTATTCATTTATGGTTTTAGAACTATTTGATTATTTTGGTTTAGTCATATTTGAACTATTCAAGTTATAATTGATTTAGTCTATGATCCATGTTCTTTATGATTCAATAATGTTTGAATTTTTGTGATCCAATATTATAACATTGCTTAGCCTAATATATTGAGAATATAGGAGGAGATTGTTGGATGTATATGTATATTCTCACTATAATAGGATAATATTGTGTATATTATTCTATGGGGCAACACGGGTTTACACGTGTTATGTTTAATATTGGAACGGGTTGAGTGGGCTAAAAGCCCAGTACCCTAAACCCAGTCTAATCTCTATATAAGCTGGTCTAGAGGTAGTGCCCTGTGATATACCAATACTGATAAGCAGGGTATAATATCTTAAGCGGCTAGAGATTTACCCTAACCCTAATTTCCCCAAATCAGTATCAACAATAAGATCGAATTCTCATACCAACATGACAGGGGTGTATCATACTTAGAAAGTGTACAGCTGTCAAATTGAACTCTAATATCTTTTTTTTTTTAATATCGTTAACGGTGGGAAATCCCCCTGCGTTCCATTAATAAGAATTTAACGAAAGATGCAATCAGTATGATGTTCATGTCTCACCACCAGACTGTCATGAGACTCATACCCCCAAAAAGAGAGAGAACCCATCATTGAGCATTGATACCGGCCGGCCGGTCCTTTTCGCAAAAGGTTTTATGATCATGGATATGGAGGAAGCATATCTGAATGCCCTTAATTGGCAAAAGGTGAACATATATAATGTGTAGGAGAATTCTACTCCCTTCAATATAAACCTAAAAGAATACATGTCGGAACTTCCCCTACTTTTACAGGGAGTTGGCCCGTAATAGAAACTGATCATCAACAGATAGATCATTATTCATTGGATTTGGTCTAAAGTGTTAGTCTCAGCTTCTTTTAGCTAGCTATCTATATACAGTATACACTACTAGCTAGGAATTTAATTAGCTATAGTTTCATAATTATGCTATAAATTAAATATATATTCACTCCTTTTTGTTTGTTTGTTTGCTTCTTTCAGAAAAAGGTGATCGAAAGGAATATATGATAGAGTAAGTGAAGATTAAATCCAAGACGTACCCCGCTTGCACTACCCAACACGGCAACACCATATAGAAAGCGAGTACACTAGCATTCACACCAAAAATCAATTTCTTAGTAACGGACATGTACCCTATACACCTCTCCCTCTCTCTCTCTCTCTCTCTCTCTCTCTCAGATAGAACAGGTACAAGCGATATATATGGTACATCAAATTCATGTCATCCACTTTGAATCGATCTGCTACCAATCATCAAACTATATATTTGACATCTCAAGTGTACTGAAACAAAGTAAAAGTACTCCTCCTCAATCGAAATATTTGAGCTTTTCCTAGTATATGTGTATCATCCACGTTGAATCTACCAATCATCAAACTACATATATGCCGGCCCTGGCCCAAGGCCAGTTGGGCAACCGCCCAGGGCCCACTTCAGGGACGGGGCACAATTTTTTAAAAATATAATAGATTAATGATCTTATAATTAATATTATGGATTAATGGGTTTGTAATTAATTTTTAGGGGTGGACCCAATTTAGTAATCTCTCTTCCAATGTCACTTTGACTTTTTCAATTTTATTTTTTGTCTAACCTCTTCATCTTCTTCAAATTCTCTCTCTCTCACTCTTTCTCTCTCTCTTTCTCTCCTTCCAACATCTTCATATCTTCTTCAAATTGTTAGTTCATAATTTTTTTTTGTTTCGTTTACAAAGTTTTTTCCTTAGCAAAAGTTGTAGTTGGAGTTGTGGTCATTGTGTCTCGGGTATCAGAGGCGTAATAGTCATTGTGTTTCGAGTATCAGAGGCATAGTTGGAGTTATTGGTCTTCTTAATAGGACTACAAGTGTTGTTGGTCTTCTTAGCACTGCTCTGGTAGTTCAGCCATCTCATATCATTTTTTTTTAAATTAATACAATTGAGAATCTCTCTTGTGGGTTTAGGATGTACTGAGGTAGAAATCATTTCAACAATAGTATTGTTGATTGATTTTATTGTTAGGCAAGCTTAGTGACCAACTGAAATTTGAAGCTTATTTATATGATAAGCTTGATTCATGGGCCGCGGGCTTATATTTTAGATGAGATGTGATTAATTAAATTTTTTTTAATTTTTTTTTGTAGGTGCAAGAGTTGCTGTAACTATGCTTAATGAAAAATATAGAATATTTGGTGTCATAAAGTAAAACAAAGGTAATATTTATTTTTCTGGGTATTGTTTTTATGTCCCCCGCAGTTATATTATATTTTATTGTCGCCCACCGTTATATTATATTTATTAATATATATAAAAATACATGCGTGCCTATAAATGATCCAAACAAATTTTTTTTCCGCCCAAGACCTCAAATACCTCAGAACTGGCCATGTATATATATTTGACATCTCAAGTGTACTGAAACAATTAAAAGTACTCATCATCCGCAAAACACATTTTATCAGCAGCCAACACTCACACATTATTATCCTGACACATTCATTTGGCTCCGTAGCAGAATCAAAGAAACAGTAATTATCAAACATCGATTAATTAACCAAGTAGAGTACGTTTGAGAGAGAGAGAGAACAGAGGATTAATATGAGTGATTTGGGTTGGGATTTAGTTGAGTTGGGATGAAAGGGGTTGTTAAAGATAACGCTATTATCTTCTTCTACTTCTTTTTGCTTGTTGTCAGTCTGTTTATCGTTACTCTGTGGTTTTAAGATTGCGTGGGTTTGATAAGCCAAAAGCCCAACACGAATGTAGATAGTTTGGATTAGGCGGAAGCCCATTTCAAGCCCAATTTTTCATTTATGAACAAGCTAGAAGGCCTGAATGGGCCTGGCCCAATATCAACTTCATTTAAATACTAGAATTACTGCAACTCAAGTGAGCTTAGGCCCAAATTATTTAAACAAGTACCATTATTTTATCTTTTTTATTTATTTTTCCTTTAAAAAAAAAAACAGATAGAGTATCTGTATTCGTTGGCTTATTTGCCAAAATTTTCAAAAATAATAAGAAAAATGGTGTTGTAGTTGTCGACAATGTACCCAAAATTTGGTGAATAGTGATCGGCTATATTTGACAGAAAATATAGGAATATGGAGAGAGATAAAAGCCAACGAAAAATGATATTACGTCTGTTCAATCGGACGAAAGATAATCTTTCGTTGTAACAGACGTAATATCATCTTTCGTTGCTGCGTTTTTTTTATATTTAAATATATCAGACGGGAAATGATTTCCTGCCCGATCTAATTTTTTATAAAAAAATCGATTAGATGGAAAATCATTTCCCATCCAATCAAATTATATTAATAATAGTTAAAAAAATCGACCACCGACGGCAGATCATCTACTGTCCCATGCGGAAAAAATCATAGAGACTAAGCCTATAAATATTTCTATTTGTATAGATTAGGTTTTAATTAAAGTTTAATTACGAATTAAGATTTAATAAGATTTAATTAGAATTAAAATAAGAGTTAATTATGAATTAATTAGGATTTAATTTTTTTATATAAAATTTTCAGACGGAAAATGATTTCCCGTTCGTTGATTTTTTTTTTAATAAAAATTAATGGACAAGAAAATCATCCATCGTCGGTTGATTTTTTATACATCAAAACCCAAATATGGGTTCAAACGATTAGAACTGAAACCGAATTTTTCTTTTCTTTCTTCTATATGCTAAAAAAATACCCATATTTTGAGTCGCAGCGGCTGCAGATGCTCTTTGCCGGCTTGAGCAAAACTAAGATTCTCTCTCTATATCATACGTTGGTTACGGTTGGTATGGACCTTTTTTATCCACCTGATTGGCTTACCAAGTTTTAAATATCTCATCCAAGTTTCAACTGCATAAACAATAATAGTCTATGTCCCTCCTCGACAAACAAAATGAGAATAATAGGTATATATGTGCTGACGGGAATCGGATCGAGCAGGTGTGTTTGTTTGTGTTTGTAGAATAAACGGGGAATCAAACTTGTTCTTGGGCGAGTATATACTCCTCTATATATACGAAAAGAAAAGAGGAGAACTACACGTACCTCAAAATTTAGCCTAAACATATTCCAACCACTAAAAAATAAAGATTGATTAATATTTTAATTATTTTTTGTTTGTGTTTTAATGGTTAGGAGATAAATTTGGGATAAATTTTAAGATACTTGTAGCATTTATGAAAAATGAAATTATTTAATGTCTACAAACAACAACAGATTGAGAAGGGTGGTTGACAATCAGTTTCACACCATGTCATCTGTTCTGTTCTGTTGACTTGATGAATGAACCATGAACCATTACATTACCTTAAATCACTAGTTAATTAATTCCACATTTCCGAAAATTAATTAATAATACATACCAGGGTATAAAAAAATAACTAAGGGTATCGTATAGTAAGATTTTGGATGTACAGTGCAGATTCCACAATGGATTGATGGAATTAGTCTATTAGACAAGACCCAATCCGTCCAAATTCACTTTTGCGCTACAAACAAATACTACTACCAAAATCAACCCCCCGCCCCCCCCCCCCCCCCCCCCCCCCCCCCCCCCCCCCCCCGGCGCCCCTCTTCCTAATCTCACCACCTTCATTATTTCAAAAAAAAACAAATCTATATAATAAAACACAAAGAAAGCTATCAAGTGGCTCTCCTTCAATCCCCTCAAAATTTAAAGGTCCAGATCTAACCTTACAAAACATATTTTTCCTCCAAAAGTTTTCCCCAAAACTCAAATTCAAATCTCTCACCCAAAACAACTCCTATATTTTTTTTCCTCTCTCTTTCCCTCCCTATTCTATTCAAAAAATTTAAAAAAATAAAAATTTTAAAAACTTGAAAAAATTTTAAAACTAAAAAAATTAAAATTTTAAAAACTTTATAAATAATTCAAAAAAAATCAAAAAAATCATATAATATGTTTTTTGCTCTATGTTTGCTACTTCAATTAATTTGCTGGACCTTGAAAACTATTTTATATCATCAAACAAGCTGCATCGTTCCGAAGACGTGCCGTAGGCACGTGTCAACGGGCAAACCTAGTAAATAAATAAATCTCACTAACTTCTTCCGGTATAATCTCTAATATATCTCCTATTTTAATTGAAAAGTTTTTTTTTTTTTAGAGAAAAGGTGGAATATGGTCATCCTGTTTTATTAATAAGAAATTAAAGAAACAAATTAAGAGTACTGGCCCAGTTACAACCTACAGACAGAAAATAGAATATACATGAAGCAACATAACCCGTACAAACAACAAATCCCCCCGACAGCCCTGGAGGGCGAACCGACAAACGTGTCGATCCAACAAAATTGTATGTACGTCAGTTTAGCTTCGTACACTACCTCCACGGCACATGCACACCCACCTGAAACTAGTCTGGCATGATTTTATCACCCACCGATCCCTGCCTTCACCTCGTTGAGGGATCCCATCTTTGGGCCCAAGCCCCACAGGCCGAATATTGACAACTATCGAGCTCAGCCTACTCGCTTGGGGGCACCAACTTTGGGCCCAAGCCTCGTAGGCAGAGTTTTGACAACCGCCAAGCTCAGTATACACCTTCTATCCTCCCACAAACATGCTATAATTACTCCTCCACCATAATCTGCAGTCAAAGAGAGACCCGTGAAGATGATACCTTCGCCTCTCTCACGTCCTTGCTATCTCCAGTGATTTCTTACAAATACAGACCACCACCAACATAAAGTAGTGAGGAGCAACATCTACACTCACAAACTCTCTCACTCACTCTCTCTCTCTCAATCAGAAAACCAATACAAGACTCAGCTGAAGAAGTATCACTTTCTCCTCTCGCCACACCGGGCGATGGCGTTGGGCATCAGCTTCCATTATGAGGGCGTAATGGTGGTGGTGCCCCGTCGACTATGGTCATTAGGTGAAGCAGCCCGGATGCAGCCTCCGCCCCTCTAGAAAACACCTCAACAGAACGGGGTACAAGCTCCAGCCACTATCTTTGGTGCTTCCATCAACACAAACCCCCACTACTTCGCCGACCACACCAATCCTGGAGGCACAAATTATGGCTGCAGATCACCGTAATCGGCCTCGAGAGCGTGGACATGGTGGTGTCGGTGAAGGAACTGTTCCGGCACCACTGAGGGAGACGGACGACGACGTCGGTAGAAGGCATAGGGCACAAGAGTAGCGAGTGAGCACATCTCATGGGGGGGCCCCGTCTTCGGGCCCTAGCCCCACAACCGTACTACACCGCAAACTTCACACGAGACACACCCAACTCAGACAGCTCCACCAACCCCCACACCAATAAAACCCCTGCTGTCTCGCACAACGGCACTGCCATCCTCACTCACTCTCTTATCATTGCGAATCGCTGAGAGAGAAGCACACCCCAGCTTCTTCACACTCACTACCAACCCTCAAAAAATCAAATCATAGCCGCAGACCGCCGTGATTGGCCCTGAGAGTGTTGACATGATGGCAACCGCGAAGAACATCCGGGCAAACATCTAGCAAAGCCAACCAACCCCATCCTAACCCAAACCCCAACCAACTCACCCTCAACTCCAAATCGTCACAGATCTGGAGGTCGATGCCGCAGCTTGGTCGTCGGCTCGATGGCAAGACGGCCGGACTCCTCGCTCGACGACAGTACCGGGCACGAAGGACGGATGCGTTGCTCGACGACTGGACGTGTCGCACAATGGGGATGGGGATGCGTCGGCGGCTCTGGGCGATGGTGGATCCCAGGTGGCGCGTTGGAGAAGATGGAGGAAGGGGACGGAGGCGAGCAGCTTTGGAAGATGCTTGTGGCGACAGGTTGATGGATTGCATTGGGGATGAGAGGGGGGCAACTTCATCGCCGAATCACAGGGGAGGAGGAGAGGGATTGGAGGGAGGGACGACGGCGGAACGAAGGGGCGGTGGCGAGCCCTAGCCACCACCCCCAGACTTTATTCAGAGATCTAGTGTTTGCTTTGGGGATTAGTTTTTCTCTCTAGACTTTTCTAGAGAGATTGTATTTTAATTGAAAAGTTGGAGTTCATAATAAACATAACAATATAAATACGTATAATGCACGTTTAAACTATACCTAACAAATATAAATGTGCACCGCACATTTAGCCTAAATCAAAACATTCAAATATTAACTCTTTTTTCTTCTTATTCGATGTATCTTCATTTTATTTGATGACTTTACTTTTTGTAGGCGTGTATCGTACATACATTATACTAGTTTTAATAAAAGAGTTTGTCACCAAATAAACTACATTTATATAAATAAATATGTACATTATAATTAAATAAACACGTGCAGTGCATATGCATAACTAATATAAAGAATATTTTAGGTTTGATTTGAGACAGTGCCGATTTTTTTTAATAAAAAATATATTTATAAAGACGTGCATCGCCCGTGTATAGAGTACTATTAATAATAAAGCAAACGATTCCCATTTCTGATAATTTGATTCGGATACGAAATTAAAAATGGAGGAAATAGTGGTGCCAAGTATGGGTGTGTGTATCGGTGCCGGTATTGTGATCGTCTCCTTCTTGGGTTGGTTTTTGAGGTGGTTCAACGACTGGCGGTTTGTCAGAGCGGCGGAAACCGGTCCGACTGGTTTGAAGGTGCCGCCCGGTTCGATGGGGTGGCCCATTCTGGGGGAGATGTTTGATTTCTTGTGGTGTTTCAAATTTGCAAAGAGGCCCGATGATTTCATTGCCAACAGAAAATTCAGGTCCTAATTCATTTCACCCTTTTCTTTTCTTTTCTTTTTTTTTTTTAAAAAAACATTCTTATTAGTTGCAATTTTTTACTGCATTTACAAATTTGAATATAAATAATTTTAGATTTTTAAAAAAAAAATTTAGAAATTGAATTTTTACTTTCCATTGAGGGTGTATTTGAGAATGGAGTTCATACTTGACTCCTCAAATAATTTCAGTTATCATAACTTTGGATAACTTTGGACTTTGGATCACTTTGACTTTTTTTAAAGTTAGAGATAGCTATAGTCATCCACGGTTCGAAACGCTTAGTTAACAGATAACTAAAGTTATTAATAATATTATTTGAGATTTAAAAAAAATTATTCTTGAATTTGGAGGTAGAAATATGATATATGTAACATAACCTTATTATTAGTATTATTAGTATTATTTGAGATTTTTTTTTAAAAAAAGTTATTCTTGAAATCGGAAGTACAGGGATACATTTAATCAGAGTTTAAAACCAATGTTTTAAACTCTGATTAAATCATGGACAAATTAATTGATCTTTTATTGTTAGGCTATCTTAAGCATATAAAACAATATGAGCGATTCGAATTTGTTTTCGTTGTGCTCTATTTCGTGAGTGCTCACCAAAGTAGTGAGCAACCAAAGATTTCTCTCTCTCTCTATATATGTATATCTATATAATAAAACACAAAGAAAGCTATCAAGTGGCTCTCCTTCATTCTCCCCAAAAATCAAAGGTCCAGATCTAACCCCACAAAACATATTTTCCCCCCAAAAATTCCCCCCCAAAACTCAAATTCAAATTCCCCACCCAAAACAACTCCTATATTTATTTAATTTTTTTTTCCTCTCTCTCTCCCTCCCTCTTCTATTAAAAAAATTAAGAAAATAAAATTTTAATTTTTTTTTAAAATTTAACAATTTAAAAACTTTAAAAATAATTCAAAAAAATCATATAATATGTTTTTTGCTCTATGTTTGCTACTTCAATTAATTTGCTGGACCTCCAAAATTATTTTATATGATCAAACAAGGTGCACCATTCCGAAGACGTGCCGTAGGCACGTGTCAACAGGCAAACCTAGTATATATATAATTCTTGAAATTGAAGGTAGATACTGAATGATAACCCAATTTAGCGTACTTCTGAAACTCTACTTAGAAGATAACACTACAGTCATCATAAGACCCTAAATTGTTATGCTTCTTCTTCTAGGGGTGTGTGTTTGTTTGTTTCTCCACAAGAATTCTAGAATTGAGGGTAGAATGAAGAAATGGGTGAAAGTTGTTTATCATGTGAAAATGAAGATTGTAATGGAGTTAGTTTAGTAAGGAAGATGATAAGATTGTATGCAATAGAGTAAGATGGTTCATTACTAGTGTACACCTAATGAGTTCCATATCTGTATTCTACTTTTTGCTTCAAGAGCATGTGAAAGTTCATTGATAGGCAATTTTTTTTTTCTTTTTAGGGAATCGATGAACAAATTGTTTTTTGTTTTTTTTTTTTTTTTTTTTTTTCGTTGAAGTCCATGAGTTGTTAGGGAGGTTGCAAATTAGGAATTGAATGTTTCGGTTTTAACAATTTGTTACATTATATATGTATGGAAAATTCCTTTCTTAAAAAGAAATTGCAAGTTCAGAAAAAATTCCTTATGTAAATTAATCTCTGAAGTTTTGATAGCTAATGGTAATGTTTCTCACCTAGGTATGGGGACACTGGTATGTATAGGACCCACTTATTTGGGTATCCAACAATCGTTACATGCTCTCCGGAAGTGAACAAGCAAGTTTTAGGAAGTAGAACTGAGGATGGAAGTTTTAGTACTGGTTGGCCTTCCAGTCAGCTGTTGGGTAGTTCTAGTTTGGTTTGTGTAGATGGTTTAAGACACAAGAAGATGAGGAGGCATATTATGGAAGCTTTCAATAGCCCAAGGTCCCTTGACTCACATCTAACTAGCGCACAACCTGTGTTTATCTCTGCTTTAGAAGAATGGGCTTGCAAGAGAAAGATAGTTGCATATGATGAAACCAAAGCTGTACGTATTAACAACTTCACTTTTCTACTTCTCGTTGTATTTTACAATGTCTTTGAATTATTAGAGTAAGAAAAATGATTCAAACCCCTCACAGCCACATACGCAAACATAAAAGTAGTTAAAAATGAAATTCTCTTGATGTTCGTCTGAAAGCTTTCAGTTCATCTGTAAGTTCAATGTAGAGAAAAAATAAAAAATAAAAAATAATCATCATATATATTTCCCGATAATATGGTTTGGCTATCTACATCTATTCTTCATAAAAAATTAAGAAAGAGAAAAGAAGATTCAGCTGGACTATTGAACATAACGCAAGATTTGCATAAATTTTTCCAATGCGAGTTGTTACAGCAATGCTTTGACACAAGGCCAGTTGCTAGTGTATTCAATATGCTTGGATACTAACATGGAACCCGTCTTTCAGATGACATTTAAAAACATATGTGATACCCTTGTTAGCTTCAAATCAAAGGAACTTCTAGAGAATATGGAAGCTTTATATCGGGGACTCATGGCAGGACTTAGATCAATGACAATCAATATACCAGGAACAACATTCCACCATGCTCTAAAGGTATTTTTTTTTTTTTTTTTTTTTTTTTTGATTAAAAAAGGTATTTTTTTTCTAAAACGAACACATGAACTTCAAATTTTTTTTTTTTTTTACTACTCTTCTCTTCCTTCTTATATCTTTACTCCTATCTGTGAACTGACTTGTCACTAGACCAAATCTCTGAGACTATGGTGACAGTTGGAGGATTTATATTTATATTCTAACCTGCCATGCCAGGTCGCCCGCTCATTTTCTTAGAAGAAATCTAGATTCTTTCTTTGAAGAGTTGTCCATTTTTAAGTATGCGCTAGCTTTGTTGCATTTGAACACAAGTGACTCTGCAACCATGTGAAATGATCTTGCCGCCTCACCAAACTTTTGAAGTTATGGTGAGGGTTGAGGGATTTATATTTGTATTCTAACATTATGTGCCATGCTCAGTGCAGAAAGAGATTGACCGATATCTTGCTGAATGAAGTCAAGGAGAGGGAAGCAAACATCATTCCAAAGAATGATTTCTTGCAATTGCTGATGGAATCACTTGACGAGAATGGAAATAAATTGAATGAAATGGAGATTGTGGAAAATATTGTTTCATTAATTTTAGGTGGTTATGAATCAACCTCGGATGTAATGACATGGGGCCTATACTATTTGGCAAAATGCCCTCTGATACTTGAGAAGCTCAAGGTGATCAATCATTTTGTTGATGATTCTTTGTCCTATATCATTCTGTTTGTGCATTTTTGATTGAAACGCTCTTTGTTTGTATAGGAAGAGTTTAGATTGATACAAAAGCAGAAGTCTAAAGATGAGATTCTTACAGCTGAAGATACCAAAAGCATGAAATATGCTGCAAAGGTGGCTGAGGAACTAATTCGTCTAGCAAATGTATCTCCTTTTATATTCAGAAAAGTTGCGAAAGATGATGTAGTTGTTAACGGTGAGTATGATGGTTATTTGTTTACTTCAAAGTAACTTTTCCTTGACTTTCTGTTGAAGAAATTTTCTAAAGGTATTAAAGAGAAGATACCTTTTTAGTTCACTATGCATCTTATGGAGATACTAGATTTGCCCATGGGCACGTGCCTACGGCACGTCTTCAGAACGATACAGCATACGGAAAGCCTTGTAAACAGTAAATCAACAATTATATAGCTTAAGTTTGAATAGTATGACAATAATTAGTTGTAAATAAAGTTCATGTTTTCATTAATATATGTTGAAAAATAATTATAAATTGGAGTATAAAATTTCATGTTTCCATAAGTATATATATAGAGAGAGAGCGAGCGAGAGAGAGAGAGAGAGAGAGAGAGAGAGAGAGAGAGAGAGAGAGAGAGAGAGAGAGAGAGAGAGAGAGAGAGAGAGAGAAATAATTAAATAAATAAAGGAGTTGTTTTGGGAGGATTTGAATTTGAGTTTTGGAGGGGAAATGTGTTTTGTGAGGTTAGATCTGAGCCTTTGATTTTGAGGGAATTGAAGGAGAACCACTTGATAGCTTTCTTTGTGTTTTATTATATAGATTGTTCATGATTCATAAAAATAGAGTTTATCCTAATATATTAATCTTAAATTTTTTTCTTGGTAACTATGATCTGACAGGCTTCAAATTCCCGAAGAACTGGAAGGTTCTCGTATGGATACGTTCCATGCACATTGACTCTAGATATTTTGCTGATCCATTAACATTCAATCCAAACCGATGGGATGTATGTTTTGTTCAGCTATTGTTATATTTTTTCTGGTTTCACTTGTCTATACTAAACAATAGAATACTCTAATAAATAGAAGATACAATGATGATGTTATGTAGGATTTCAAGCCAAAAGCTGGAAGTTACTCAGTTTTTGGAGCAGGGCTGAGATATTGCCCAGGCAACAACTTCGCCAGGGTCCAAGTGATGATGTTCCTATACCATGCATGCCTCAAATATAAGTAATATATGATCCTTGCTGAATTCTCAATCTATATATCTTCTTATCTTAATGAAAAGCACACTTCATAATCAGTATGTTTTAATGCAGGTGGGAGCTACTGAATCCAGATGCGGGCGTGATGTTCCAACCACACCCAAGACCAAGTGATGGTGCTAAGATGATCTTTGAAAGAGCAGCTTGAACAATTATGTAACTGCCTAGTCTGCCTTATGTGGTACTATTACAAAATTGAAAATTAGCCTAATGCAGGTACCTTAAGATGCATATAATATTAAACATTTTCAGTTTTATTAAAGGACTGCAATGAGGTGATCGTTCTTCCATTTCTGTTGGTTTGCTTCTCTTTCTTTTAGTTGGCATGAGTTTTGATGGAGCTCATTGTTCGTGTAACTTGTTCCAAACTCTTTGTTATTACTACAAGAATGGTCTGTTTTATCAAATTAACAGATGCTGTTTCCTTCTAATGTTTCAATGTATGTCTTAATTCTCTTTGCTCCATTCACTGCACTCCTATCAGTTTTCGAACAAGAGTTATTACTAGGTTTTTATCGCATATATGTTCTTTACAACCAAACCCAACTGCTGAAATTCTTCAGAATACAGAAGAAGCTGCAATCTTTGATGTCGGAAATTACATCTGTATATGATACAGTCATGTATTCAAGAGAACCAAATCATTAAAACGTTTGAATAACTGTTTATATTTAATATCAACCTAGTGATTTCATGACTGTTCACCATCTTATAGTATGATTAATGGATTCTTCCACTACTTGAACAATTAAAAGAAAGATACTTCCTTGACTCAAACATCTGTATATACTACTTATTTATAGATTTATCTGTTCTCTTGGATGAAAGATACCAACATCACTTTGCTAAAATTTTTCCTTGCTAAAACTTCAGCACTTAAATTTTTTTGCCTGGCTCTTCCTCATTTCCTTTGCCTTATTCAGTCTGTTATAAAAAAAAAAATCACATGCCACTATTTGGAATAACGGCATTAGTTAACTTATTTCCAATCGTGTACTTTGTTTGACTTGAAAAACAAATGTAAGTGTGAAAAAATTATATACCTGATGCCGTTGTTTGGAACAGCGACAACAGCATTACAGATGCCATTATTAGGAATAGCGGCATCAGTTAATATTCATTGTTATAGATAACTGATGTCGTTGTTTGGAACAACGATAACAGTTCATTTTATTACTTATACTTGGTTAATCTATTTCTATATAATGTACCACTGTTTCTAAGAACGGCAACAATTATCTCATACTGTTGTTTGGAAGAACGATTGTGGAGGAAAAGAGTTTAATGAGTATTATAACTGATGTCGTTATCTCCAACAACGGCATTAGTAATGCTAGTGCCTTTTTTGGGATAACGACATTATTTATAAGTTGTTTCAGCACTTCGAATTTATTCCAACCCAGAAGGTTCACACTTGTATAAGAAATGTACTGATGTCGTTTTTCCAAACAACGACATGTTAAAAAAAAAAAACTGATGCCGTTTTTTAGAAGAACGGTACAGTATTAACCTATGTCATTATTTCCGATAACGGTTAACGTTGACGAGTCCAAAACTAGATCAGTTGGGTAAATATTTTGAAAGTGGGTCAGTTCGCTCAATATCATTAGTATTTGACAAACTTTCAGATTGTGAGTTTAATGAGTATTATAACTGATGTCGTTATCTCCAACAACGGCATAATGCTAGTGCATTTTTTGGGATAACGACATTATTTATAAGTTGTTTCAGCACTTGAATTTTTTTCCAACTCAGAAGGTTCACACTTGTATAAGAAATGTACTGATGTTGTTTTTCCAAACAACGACATGTTTAAATAAAATTAAACTGGTGCCGTTTTTTGGAAGAACGGTATAGTATTAACCTATGCCGTTATTTCCGATAACGGTTAATGTTGACGTGTACAAAACTGAATCAGTTGGGTAAATATTTTTGAAAGTGGGTCAGATCGCTCAATATCATTATTATTTGACAAACTTTCGGATTGTGAAATCATAGAGGAAGCAGGATTCGGGTTTGAATCATGGGGGATGATACAATCAGCTATGGAATTTGGCTTTCAATGTTGGGATTTGAGGGGAAGAGGAGGAAGTGGCGGTGGTGGTGGTGGTGGAGGAGGAGTGCTCCCTCAGCGATGAGAAGCAACCAAGGTGGGATAGAAGCGACGGAGCGGAGGAGAACGCCAGTGGCAATAGCAGCAAAAGACACGATGATGGCGGGAGATTTCAAGTTGCAAATTTCATTTTTATTTTTCTTACGACAAAAGATTTCCGAAATTGGGTTGACTTGCGAGTCAACTTGTAAAGAAAAAGGAAGGAAAATCTCAGTGAGTAAATCATATTCACATTTACGGGGAAGCCACAACGATGTTGGAAAGAAAGGCTCCATTAAAAGTTAAAAATTTTCTGATGGCTGGTTATCAACGACGCGATTCTTTTCAAAAATAATCTTTTCATATGAAACATTCTGGTAGATAATAGATGTTTCAGATGCCTTGAAGATATAGAAGATACTAAACACATTTTATTCTTGTGTCTTGCATGGGAAGTGTTATGTCTAGGTTACTGGTGAACCCAATCTCTACTATAGAGGTGTGGAGTGAGTGAAGAGAAAGAGAGATTAGGAAAGAAAATAGATTAATTTGGGACATCTATGTGGCTGCAATGATGTGAGATCTATGGCTAGACCGTAATGATTTGTGCTTTCGTCAAATTAATAATAGATTTCAAATCTTCATGTATAAAGTGTTTTCCTTTATCAATGATTGGGCAGGTCAGCTGGCTACAAAGAAGAGGCTACGATTGGAAGAGAAAGAGTAGTCCGATGGGAGCTATGTGATGGATGGAAAGGGAAGGATCTACCGACTTCTGCTGTGTCTTGTTATTTTGACTTAGATATTGGTAGATATAGTTTGTTTTTATGCTATGTTAATGTATGAGATTAAGAACTTCATGTGGGTTATACTTCACTCTAATTGTTTCGTAAACTTTTCAGTTAACTTTTCATTAATAAAATGGTGCCGATGTCACCTTTATTCTAAAAAAAAAAAAAAAAAAAAAATCATATTCACTACAAGAAAAGGCATTTTAAAAATAAAAAATAAAAAATACCTTATGGAAATTGATCTCGTTACTTTAAAACGCTAGTTCTGTTTCACCTTCACTTCAACCTGATTCAGTTAACAATGCTTGCATTATGCTAAATATTATGGTTCGCAGAAGTTTACGCAAGATCAACCTTCGATGTCAAAAAATGAAAACAAAAACAAAAAACGAAGAAAAAAAAAAGGAAAGAAAAAACTCCAGCAGGTTAGCTTTAAAAACCTCTGCTTGACAATTTACATGGAAATTCTAAGAAATTACATTGAAATATAGAAAGCTGTTGTCGGTCCAACATTTCTCCACACCAAAAAAAGGGCTTAAGCCAAAAGGGAGCAATACAATAATGAATACACATCAAAATTCTTTGCAACCCAGCAATCTGAATACATAATCATAATGTATCTATCCCTTGGAGGTCAGCTGCTGGGAATAAGACGTCCGCATTGGCGACAACAACGATAAGAGTTGAGCTTGACAGAGAAATCATACATCCCAGTCTAACATATTGTAGAGTTTGCTTCCTTGGTTGTTTGAGAACGCAAGTGAAGAGACTCACCATAGATGGGCATCAAATGGTACCTTTCCAATCACTAAAACCAAAAGATATTAATTGAAAAACAAAAAAACACCATTTTCAGTATTTTTTTTTTATATAAAAAAGTTAAAAGAGCATTATATAAAGGGATGTGTAGAATTCAAAATCATTCATAATGATGTTTGGTTTCAATATACATCACTGGATAGGATTAGGGAGCCAACAACCAGTTGGTGCACATATTGATCGCCGCATGAGCAGAAGATAAAGGAAAATAATTGAAAGCATAACAATAAATAATTCATAGGCGAATCTAGAGATAAGGAAGAGTTGCAACATGAGGGAGGCACACCGTTTCAATGAGCTTGAATTTGACCACTGTAACCATAGTGTTTTAGAAGGCCCTCATCCTGCCGCCAGTTATCCTTCACCTTCACTTCTACCTGTGAATTACCAAATACAGCACCTATTAGAATGTCATATAAAGTTTTTATAGATAAGTATCGTATAAATATACAATATAAAAAGGAGAGAGCAATGATGCTAAATCATTTTGTTCAGAACCTCAAGGTAGACTTTTTTTTGCAGGAAATCTTCAATGTCAAGCCTTGCAGCAGTTGCTAAAACCTTCAAAGCCCTTCCTTCCTGTACTCATAATCATAATGATTGGGTCTAAGTATCTCATCATAATCAGAAAAAATATATATGGATAGACAATGTAGAAAACAGAAAACATTCAACTAATAATCCTAATTCCAAAGACCATGGCCATCAGGGGCAGAGCTATGTAGGGGCCCGGGGAGCACCTCCCCAAAAAAAAATTTAATTATGAAAAAACACCTATATATTTATATATAGTCATAGGATTTTTTCTTGGCCCCTCTGGCAAAATTGTTGTGGCTTCGACCCTGATGGCCATGAGCCTTCTTAATCATCATATATTTCATCGATATAAAGTTTGGATGACTTTTTTCTGTTCAGCATTTCAATCATGCAAATTAATGATGATTATCTAAATGAGGTTTGATGATAGTAGCCGATGAAATTTGGCAAAAAAAATGTCAAATTAATAGATCAAGCAATTAAAAGAAAATTAGATTTTCCTTCACAGAATATACCAATTTGTGGATCCGTGGGAAAAGGATGTGCATAATTTCCACGATACTAGAAATTTTACTTTCCGTTGATTGATTGTATCAGTGCTATCAAAGAGATGCATATTCGGCTGTAGCAACTCAGACAATTAATAAGCAACTTCTCTTCCAATATGAAAACTATTTCCATATTCTCATGTTTCCCTATAACCTGTATAACGTGAAAACGTCCAAGAGTCGAGCTTCATGAAGATCAAGTGTGGTGCATTCATGAAGATGCCAAATAAATTTTGTTAGCCAACGACATTTCAGTGTTTGTAAATACAATGTCTTCACAATAAATTATCACACAACTGCCTAATAACACAACATCAATTAAAAAGCAAGGACTTGGGGACTTTAAGAAATTTGCTTCTGAACTCATTCTTGATTATTTGAAAATAACAAGGCCAACATTTTAAAGATAAGTATGGATGGTATGAATTTCCTTAAGAGTCAAGTGCATTAGGATCTAAGTTACAATTTCTGTCAATTTATTAGAGAATGGCCATGTTAGGTGTTGTAGAATGTGCATATAAGCTATCTAGATTCACCGACTACTAAGTTGCTCGCATTGATGAATCTAAAGAGAAAATACATCAAGAAGAGATTCTCAATAAATTCATAATAGAATACCTTTCCAATGAGAATAATCTTTTGAGAGTCCTTCTCAACAACAACTTCCACTTGAATAAAGTCTTTTGCAGTAGGCCTGCTTTTGTAGGATATAACATTGACCTATGAAATGGAACAATATACTATTGAGATGCAAATACTTGTCCTCGACCAATGCATATAATCCCTCAAGTGCTATGCAAGTAAATACCTGGCAAACATATGGAATCTCTTTTCTGTATTGCATAAAGATTTTCTCCCGCACAATTTCGGCTACAAAGAATCTTTCAGGGTGTTCACTAGTTATATCCTGGAACAACGAAGGAAACGAATAAAATAGAAGTACTTGTTGTATCAAGAAGTAAGTTATCCAATAATATGAATCAAGGAAGTTATATCAATTATAACAAAACATATCAAATTTATAGGAAAAGGAATGTAAAAACGACATCAAGAAATTATATTGACCCAGCTTCCTTTGTTTGACAGAAGTGGGTCAACAGGAATCACACAGGGTAGATTGATAGAAACATCTAGTTAAATACCCACCAGTACCCGTACCCCAGTGGATAAAGTACATTACATAGTCCGTTATAGGGATTAGGGGCATACCTTAGGATAATAAGCAGGTCCAAATGGAAGTTTCGACAAAATCCAGTCCTTGATATCATCAACTCCCTGACCATACTTGGCACTTATAGGTATGACCTCATCAGCAACTGTGAATTTCTCATACCACTGCAAAGAAGAGGAAAGTGTTGCATGTTATGAACAGTTGAGTTATACAAAGTCATTACTTACAAAGTCATTCCTCATACTAATTCTATTTTTTGAAAATGCTAACATTTATAATGTTCCTCAATTTACTCATATTGGTAAGCTGAGGTCCTTCTGAGTATATTTTTATCCCAAATTGACTCAACCACAGTAAGAACCTAATAAAAATATATAACAATTTATTTTGCAGAATAATGCTAACGAATTTTGTTAATTTGAACAGATTTTTAGGCCAATCAATGTGTGTTAATTAACTAGAAATACCCGTTGAAATAGTTTAACACACTGATAGACCTAACAAATATTAGCATTTACTGTCTGGGCAACCTAATCGAAAATACTTGTAAACTAGAGGACTCATTTGAACAGAATCTTTTTTTTTAAATTTAAATATAGCAGAATATAGGACCTCATATCATCTACAAGTGGCATAAAAAACAAAATGTAACACTTCTATCCAACGAATTTCCAGTAAAATTAGCAAAACCCTAAACAAAATGCTACCTCTAATCGTTTAGCAATTTCCCCTGGCTTAATCAGATCCTTCTTATTCAATACCAATAGAACAGGAACCTTGTCATGGAGAGCTCCAATACCTTCTTCAAGCACTTCATCAATCTAAAACAAAACACATTAGAAAGGCACATGATGATTACAATAACAAATTAATAACGCATAACTGTGCCTTTTGAGTAATACCTTTTGAGGCATCTTAGAAGCATCAACAACAACAAGTACACAATCAGCATTAACACCAGCACTTCGAACATTTTTCATCATCATAGAGTCTAGTTTGTGCATTTTCTTTTCAATAACACCAGGTGTATCATATAATATCATCTGCAAACTAACCCATAATTTAAGATGTTTAACCATATACTCATTAAGAAAATAATTTTGTTATTGCTTTCAATATATTTGCAAATTTTAACAAAAGAAGCATAATACCTGATATTCAGGGCCTGAGCATATACCGAGGATCCGGTGGCGCGTAGTTTGAGGTTTGTCTGTAACAATTGAGAGCTTCTGACCTATCATTTGGTTTGAAAGCATGCTCTTTCCGACATTGGGCTTGCCTAGAACAGCAACGTACCCTGCATTTAATAGAATGATCATCATATAACTTCCTCTAGGTTATCTTCCATTTTATTCTCCATGGAATATACTGTAGTAAAAGTGAAAGGAAAGAGAAACACCAGAACAACAAACTGCAGTAAGAAACGTAAACTACCAGTCTAAACAAAGGATATATTGTGTAATAGTGCAATATAAAGTAGGTCATAAGGAAAGTGGGATTAAAGTGGGTGGGGGTTACCCTTGAACATCATATTCATGTTAGCATCACCTTTTGGTTAGCCATGAACTTTGCTAGATAGGATTCAGATCTATTTATAAGTATCTAACCGCTCCAAATAGCTATTTAGTTTTGCTTTTACTTCTTTGTATATGATCACCTCAGTTTCAAGTTTCAAGTATGTATGAAGCACGTAGACAAGGAAAGGACTCCAAAATAGTTCTCCATAGTCTATCATCTTAAAGTGACAAACAGTTGAAACCCAGCCCTCAAGAATGAAGCGCCCAGAGAAGGATCCATCCATAGAAAGAGTCAAATGGGCTAAAGAATACTTATATATCTTAAGAAGTAGCCTCTGCTAGAGATAAAATCACCACTATGCCACTCCATTTACTGCCTTCTTTTCCAATTTTCTTTCTACACTGATATTCCAAATTAACTCATGATCCCATTTTGTAAAAATTTGGCATCTTTACATGGCATAGCCTACGAAAAACCCAAAATTTCAAAATTTTAAAACCTTGCACTTGGTTTGTGTGCTTAGCACTTTTAGTTTCTTACAGCTAACACTATCACTACATTAGGCAATGCAAATATGCAAGAACCACAAACAAAAATCAATAATGCTTCTATGAAAACAAGAAACACCAACCATTCACACCCCCTTTAACAATTTGCTTCCATATTCAATTAATATACTTCACATCTCTCTCATCTGTTAGAGATTATAAGAGATAATAACAATAGAAATTAGGGTTAATATCCTAGACTAAGGTGTTTGAAATATTTACCCTAGGTATCAAGATTGGAATACCTAGACTCCTATCACAAACCATTATTTATAGGGTAAATACTGGTTTGGGTACTGGGTTCTCAACCCACTCAACCCGCATTCCGATATCCATACAATTAGTACGTTTTACCCATAGAATAATATTACACATACTATTATTCATATAGTGAGAATACACCTATATATCCAACATCATCTCTTTATCCATCGAGAAACAACAATTGAATTGTTCAAACTTTTTTGAAACAAGTTTCCTCCTCTCGTAGTGAGTGAGAATTCTATCTATCAACCATAAAGCTGTAAAGTAACACAAATTCCCATGATACAATGCAATGGAATGGAATGGAGTTTAAAGAACCAAATCGAGTTGTTCACCACCATAATTCAATTCAAGGGTACGAGGTTGGGTAATTTCAACAAACAGTTGTTGTCCACCCAATCAATACAAAATTCAACCCAATGTGCTTGCTTGCTGCCCATATGCAAAAATATATATATATATATAACATGAAAGGAAACTAGGAATAAAATTCTGACCACTTCGATGGTTAGGGCTGCAAGCCTGCGACTCGAGCTCTTCCAGTTCGTAGTCATCCAGCAAGGACAGGTTCCTGTCGGGCTTCTCAGTAAGCGAAAGAAACGCAGTCTCTTCTTCTTCATCTTCTTCTTCTTCTTCTTCTTCTTCTTCAAGTTTCACCAGGTTTTTGACACTGGCGAGAAATCTCGGCCTCAATTGAAAGAGAGAAGGCCGAAATGGTGACTTGGTACAACAACGACGGCAAGGAAGAGAGACAAAGTGGGAAGAAGAGTAAGAGGAGGAAATACTAGGCTGCACGAATTTTACAGAAATTTCTCTTGACGAAGAAACATAAGAGGGTAGAGTTGCAGTTCTCAGATAAAAACCCAAACTCAACTCCATTTCTTTCTCAGTCTGAAACGAGAGAGAGAGAGAGAGACCACGAGCATGAGCGTATAAGTAACTTCATTCATTATCTTGATTGATGAAGTATAACTTAGATTCCTATAAATGGGCCGGGTTTGGGCAGGGGACTAAATAAAATTGGCTCGAACACGGCCCATTAGTTTAAGCTGCTGTTGTTGCATCTGGAAAAGACAACCCGAACCGAACATTCTGAAAGCAAGTTCTTTCGTTACCATCTCTTTGTTCTGATTTCAGAAATTGGAAGAAAATCCGATCAATTGGAAATAATTAAGAGATGGATTTGAAGCAGTTGGTAAAGGAAGAGGAAGAGGTGAAGAAGAAGAAGAAAAAGAAGAAGATAATGATGGCAACCACCAACCGGAACCGTAAACGGAAAGTAAGAACTGAACCAATAAGTGACAGTGTCTGTGTTAGAACAAAATCCTCAGATTGGCCAGACTAAGCTGCGATCATCTAATCTTAAGCTCGCAATCCTCAGATTGCACTACTTTATTGAGAGAATTCCCTCCCAATCTCACGGGAAAAAATCAAAATATGATGAAGCTAGCTATATATATATTTTGTGCTTATATAGATGATCATCGTCGTTCTTCAGGTTTGAGAAATCCAGTGAAGTAATTTGTGTTTATGAGGACCAAAGTGTAGCAGATGCCTTGCATGTCTTGTTGGAGAAACAAACTGATGCAGTCCCAGTAGTTAACAGGAGAAACAAAACTCTGATCGGAATTATCAGATCGTGGAGGATGATAACCTTTTCAAATCTAGGAAGTAAGTTCAATCATTCCTTTACTGAATTGCTTAATAATGTAGACTACAACTTCGAGCAATAATTGTTACTTTACTTTATTTTTCCTATTTTTGCAAGTAATTATTTGTAGAATTTAAACGCAGAACAAGAAATTTCAAATGAACTCTTTCGTGACCAATCACATATCTGACTCCATTAAGCAAGCAATGAAAAGTTCAGTGGAATCCAATAGCACACAAAGCTTCTTAGTTAAGAAACTAGATGTGGTTCTGACCCTCACAGATATTATATCACGATTCTCACCACCGTCTATGGATTCAAGAATTGATGGAGCGCGGTTTCTTCCAAGCCGCTTTAGAACATGCTGGATGCCATGTCAAGGATGGATCACAACACTCATTTGCAACAAATAAGTCTTCTATTCTTATTTTTGTTTCTTTCTGTAGGTTAACAAACTTTCTTATTCCCATTCTTTAACTTTGATTGAAGTCAAAGTTGTGTAAATAGCCTTCTACGAAGCTGCAAGATGAAAGAGATCTGTGTTAATTTGGGATGAAATTCTTGTATTTGTTGAGTAAAAGTTAGGACTTCTCAGTCTTAGTGAATTCAAAGCTTTAAAACAGACTTGAATTGATGAAATCCGGTTTGTGTACCTTATACCAATTCTCAAGTTAAATATTGTGAATCTTTTGACATGATGCTAAACATTCTTTGGTTTATACTAGTCACAACAAATTGATTGATTCCAGAAACAATCATTTCAATTTGTCATTAAGGAACAGCCAGAAAAGAGGCAGCTTTCAGTAAAAGAATTACATGTTTTATACCTGACAATAACATGTACCTTGCTGAAGAAACGATCGCATACAGAAATGAACAAAGCTGATAAAATGGTTTAACAAAATCTTGGCAAAGCTCCGCAGAAATGTATGCTCACATTAATCATTTTTCCAGCTCTCACATTTGGATCCTGAAACTCGAAGGAATTCAGAAATCAACAACAACAATGACAACAACAACAATAGATGTGAAAAGAAAAAGAAAAGAGAGAAACATCCTCTTGCAAAGCTGTGCTAGCTAGCTCTGCTCACAGCTAGTAATCTTAAATCTGTTGTGTGTGTTGTAAAAGAGAAGATTAATGTTAACCGAACTGAAGATTTGAATAAATATAAGGGAAGAATGCTGTGAAACTACCGAAGTATTTGGAAAAAACGAAATCTTGCAGAGACTAAACCAAAGACATGAACAAAAATATGATAGGAGCTGAGCTGTTGGGATAAAAAATAATGCACTTTCTAGAGAGAAAATAACATATCTCAGATATTTGTTAACACAAATATGCATAGTAAAACATCAACAACCTGTTCTATGTTCTCCATCCCTGGAATCTGCACTCCATGCAAAAGTAATGATTTAAACATAATACTCAAATATTCCAGACTACTGTGGATCCCCTCTTCCGAAACTCGCATGGCCTGAAATTTGTCACTTGCTTCCCGACTAAAGCCATTGCAGCTAGACTTGGAAACTGCTTGGCTTCAAACTTTTCAGGTGCCACATTTGAATTCTCTGAATGAAATAGAACTGCTTTCTGTGGAATTTTTTCTTTACTGTTACAACACCATCTCCGAACCCAAGGCATTGATTTCACTGAATCCTCCCCAGGACTGACCGCCCTACCATTCTTTGCCAAAGAAATAATTGTCCTGTCGAGCTGTTGCTGCTGCTGCTGCTGCTGCTGATGCAGAGGTTCAGGCAAGTCAGATATGGTTGTGGTGTAATTCACAGTTCTACTAAGCAGATTTTGCATTTCACCACTAGAAGAAGCATCTCCGATCTTGAATCTCTTAGTAGTAACTACAGTAGGATCCAAAGGGTTAGAGCGGAGACGCTTGACCCATTTATAGCTTGGTTCTGTATCTATTTGTTTGCTTCCCATTGAAGAACTTGATCCAGAGTTCCAGACGTATCTGTATCAGGTATTTCAGAGTTTTTCAGATGCTGTGGAATCTGCAAAAGATGAGTGTTTATCAGCCATGTTCTTTGATAAATATTAACTATTAATAATTATGGATATAACTACCAACATTATATCAATCATAAAGAATATACTGTGTCACAAATTTCAAAGTATGATTTGTACCTTCTGTGATTTCGAAGAACTTCCTACTGCAAGCAAGCCAGTAAAAGAAAAAAAAAGTTAGGCAGGCTATATTCATAACTCTTAACACAGGATGTAAATGTTTAACAAGAAATATAACTTATAAGTCGGCAATTCGGCATGCACCGAAACATGTACCTTGTGCGTGGTGATCATTTACATTCATGGCACTAATATATTTCACGTGCGATGCACGTTTTGATAAGAATTAGAGGACTTTCACGTGCGATGTACATGTTAAGAAATAGTTTTGGAATTGGACATGTGTTGCACGTAATTGCGAAAAATATTTTGAAGGAAAAGTTACGATTTGCACGTTCAATACACGTGTTCATAAGTAGAATTGGAGTTGTACGTACAACATATTTGTTTGTTTAGTGTTAAAAAATATTGAAATTTTATTTTTGCACGTGCAACGCACGTTTAAATATGTGGAATTTTTTTTATTATTTGTTTATTTTTGTTGTAATTAATGAGAGAGTTGGAGTGGCACGTGCAACACACGGATTTGTGTGTTGACAAATTACAACTCCAACTCTCCCATTATATATAGAGAGATAAATTTTTTACCAAGGATTTGGTTTGCTCTTCTCGACAAATTGGGCATCAATCTCATCAACATCTTCTTCGTTGTTGATTGAACTCAAAAGAGTTTGTAATCTAGCATCCTCTTGTCGGCTAAGACAATCTAGCATGCTAGGTAAAGTTTGTAAAAGCTTTTGATAAAAGGCAGTGTCCTCCTTGATGTTCTTCACCTGGACCTGGTATGAGAGGAAGTGTGTATATATAGGGTGGATTGGTGGCTACAGCCATGTTAAAATTTAATTAATTAATTAATTAAAATATACATAAAAACACCAATTTCAAACATCCAAAGATGTAATTGACATTATCCACAATTAATTGAAATTGCAATAGATCTCAACAGACAACACAAGCATACCCCCAAACTGACATTAGCCAGAATTAAGGATGATATTTCCTCATCACAAAGCTAATTAATTTCATCAAACCTAAGAAAAATCTAAACCAAAAACTTAGCTAAAAACCATAAATTTTTAAGTAACAAAATAAACTTCAGAAATTGGTAATTACCTCTTTGATCTCAAATTGGCCAAAGTCCAAGTCAATAGAGAAATGAAGAGAAGAGAAGAAGAGGTCTAAACATCATTATATACTTATATATTTATTTTAAAAATTAATAAATGCAAGTTGGTGAGTAGGCGACGAGGCCAGTCTGAGACCATGAGTCCATATATGGGTGCTTTCTGTAAATATCAATTTAACATTTTGAAAATAAAAAAGTGATATTTGTTGTCCACGTAGGCTGATATCCTGTACTTTTTAAATTTTTTAAATTTCTTTTTTTGTAAAAAGGATCCAAGGTGGAAAAGTTAAAAGGGCCCAAAATATCTAGTTGCCTCCTGTTGCCTTGCCCAAAATATCTAGCTTTCCTTTCTTTTTCTTTTTCTTTTTCTTTTAATTAAAAGGTTTCTACTGTGTCGTCGGTAAAAAAAATATTGCAAACAAAATTTGAACACTCGGCAACTTGAATTTTGCTCATTAAATAAGAAACTTAGATGTAGACTCTAATGAAACTTGCTCAGTTTGTAGGTTTTAATTTTGGAAAAAAAAACACTATGAGCACTATGGATTCCTCTTGTTGGAGTTTTTTTTTTTTTTTAATAAACAGATGACTATCGTTATCACTTTATTAATGATAATTAACGAAACAGACAAATAATAATACATAGTAAACCCGAAGGCACATCAAATATCAAAAGCTCTCAAAATAGAAACTGACGCCTCAATAGCCAATAGTAGGCGATCTAACAAAAGCAGATACTAATGACAATATAAATAACACACTTAAACCACAGTCTCCCATATAAAAACGTAACCTAACTGTCACACAGACTGAATATTCGCTACTCCCCCACCTCCTCCTCCAATCGTAGTCTCTTCTTGGATCCGAGATACCATGTCCAATCATGAATGAGAAGGTAAATTTTGTGATCCGAGATACCCTCCCCTGTTGGAGTTCTATGTTAGTAATCAAGGATCCAATTCCTGTCGATGAAAACTTATTTCCTAATGGTCTAAGTAAAAATAATAATAATAAGACATATGTTGATATGCAAGCTGTCAGCTTCTGTCAGTTCTGTGCATCGAAAGTTCTAAATCTGTTAAAGTCTTGGAATCGAAAAATAATTTTAGAATACGATAGAAAAATGTGTTTGTGTGTGTGTGTGAGATTACATCCTAAAATGTGTTTGTGATTACATCCTCGGCCTTCTTCTGAAATTCTTTTCAGACAAAAAACACAAACAATATATAACATATATATTGCTTTGATCGAGTCGAAAGACCCTCAAAGTATGTAACATATATATAATGTTTATTTACCTAGCTAGGATATGTTACAGTGAATAATTGTAAATGTGCATTGCACCATCTTCATATGAGAGGTTACATAACAAAATATAGTACAACACATCTCTCATCTTCTCTTCAACTGCTATATAGTACAACACATCCTGTTTCTAACTACTTTATTTTGGTCTGTGCATATGTATTTTGTATCGTAATCCCTTGCTGAGAAAGCAGCATGGGATTTTGCTGAAGCGAATAACATTGATTTGATAACCATCATACCAACATTGGTGATGGGTCCTTTCATCATTTCATCCATGCGACCAAGTATGGTCACTGCATTGTCATTCATCAAAGGTAATGAATTAGCTGTATGATAATTAATCCATATACGAGCTCATATGATCAATAATTTTGGAAACTGAAATTGGTATTGAATTATTGGCAGGAAATGAGAGTCACTACTCAACAAAAAACAGTCTCAGCAACTTCATTTGGATGATTTATGCGAAGCTCACATTTTCCTCTTGAACCATCCCAATGCAAATGGGAGGTAAATCTGCTCTTTCCATGATGCTACCATTTATGATCTAGCAAACAAGCTGCGAAACAAGTACCCTCAGTATCATACCCCCAAAAAGTAAGTAACTTAAAGCCCACTTGACATTGATTTCAATTGTAGAAAACTTCAAGAAAATACTAAAAAAATTAGTGTTGATTGTTACAACTTATGTAGACAAAATTAATTTTTTTTTTTTTAATGTAAAATTAAAAAACAACAAATTAAATTTCTACTCAAATTTAATTGTACTTATACTGTTATGAAAACAGTATAATTCACTATCAGCAAAGAACAAAAGGAAGACACTGAATCTTCAATTCGAACCTTGATAAATGTGAATTAAAGGAACTGTTTCGCAAACAGTGTATATCACTGTACACAAAGCACAGAAAGAAGATATGTTATCTTCAATTCCGACCTTGAGTATGGTGAAGGAAGAAATAAAAACAGACTGAGGCTTGTCGAAGCAATGTCCTTAAGACGTTAATTTCTGCCTCTGCAACGGTGTACACAGGTTATTACGGCAGTCGTCTCCCAAGATACAACAGTCAGAACTCCATTAACTTACACTAGAATAATGGAGGCTCGGGCGAGATCAGATATGATGACAGTGTATGTGATATGCTATGTTGATACAGGAGATAGGGAACTATGAAAATGGGATCCGGATTTGATCAGAATCCTATCCTATTTATAGGCCTAATCCTGTGGCAGTTGCTGCAACTGTTCAGACACAACTGTCCCGACAGTTGCAACTGCCCGTATCAGATCAGAACTGACGGCAGTTGCTGCAACAGTTGTTGCAACAGTTGTTGCAACTGTTCTTCAGACAAAACTGTTGCAACTGCCCGTATCCAGCTCAAAACAGAGCTGAATTTCTGCAAAAAAAAAATAATCCAAAGCCAAAGCCAAAGCCAAGGCCCAGGCCCGAGCCCGAGCCCGAGCCCGTGCCCGTGCCCGTGTCCGGGTCCCGGTCCGGTCCGGTCCGGCCCGGCCCGGCCCGGCCCGGCCGGGCCGGGCGGGCGCGCGCGTGTGTTCCACACCGACGCCCAAGTTGGGTGTGTTCTCCCTCCGGAGAAAATATTCGTACCCCTAAGGGCACAACCCTTTGGCTCAGTTTTTAACTTATAACTCCATTTGCTTTTTTGCTCCTTACCGATATGGGACTAAGTTTAGATGTCACATATCAAGCAAAAGTTCAATTCTTCATTTCAACAAGCTAACTTTGGAGGCGAATATTTCATTCATTTGAAATCGGTTTTGGACATGTGAGTACATCATTTTGTACGTCTTGATGAGTACAATATGATGGAATCGATTTCCAACAATCCCCCACATGAATGATAATTTTCGTCTCTCACCTTACAACAGGTGCATATCACAGTGTGCAATTTGAAACAGTGTCGCATCGTGGATAGGTAGATATTTCACTTTGAACCTTCCCTAGTTAAAGTTTATCGGACATACTTGGCTAATCGGTGAAATATTTCATCTTGAACCGTCAGCCGTTTGTGTATACCCAAGCAATAAACTCTACACAACATTGTGTTCTTCACATCCAATCTCTCGGTTGTGTTCATTTTGGTCCTGAACAAATCTCAGTTCTGCGAGTGTTTTTAGAGAACTCCAGCCTTTCAAAATTCTCATAGAGCCGACCCAGCTCACACTTACATAGGTGACCGCATCCATAAAGAGTACCCTACAATACTCCACTTGTGATTTTCAAGATATGGACGTCATTAAAAGCATAGCTTATCCTTTTAATACTTCTGTAGGTATGCATTTATTTCGCACCCTAGGAATGAGATGGACCTGAGTCCAAATGCATTACTGTTTGAGTTACTCATAACTGGTTGTCCTATTGAACCTGGTCCGTGGGATCTCCAGTCGCCAGGTTAGGTTTCCGTATAAGGTAACTCGTATTGTTTTAGGCTTTTAACCCCATTCCCCTCGATGCACAGTTAATTTTCTCTCTGGATAATCCCTTAGTAAATGGATCCGCTAAGTTATCCTGTGACCTCACAAAGTCAATGGAAATAATTCCATTGGAGAGTAACTGTCGAACAGTATTATGGCGTCTACGAATATGTCGTGATTTGCCATTGTATACAGAATTGTGCGCTCTACTTAGCGCTGCTTGATTATCGCAATGGATACAAATGGCCGTCATTGGTTTAGGCCAAAAAGGAATATCTTCTAAAAAGTGCCGAAGCCATTCTGCTTCTTCACCTGCTTTATCTAAAGCAATGAACTCGGATTCCATTGTGGATCGTGCAATACACGTTTGTTTGGAAGATTTCCATGACACAGCAGCTCCTGCTAGGGTAAAGATATAACCACTTGTGGATTTTGATTCTTCCGAATCAGATATCCAATTTGCATCACTGTATCCTTCAAGAACGGCAGGATATCTACCATAATGCAGTGAAAAGTTTGTAGTATTCTTTAAATACCCAAGTACTCTTAGTAATGATGTCCAGTGACCTTTTCCTGGGTTACTGGTGTATCTGCTTAGTTTACTCACTGCATAAGCAATGTCTGGTCTCGTGCAGTTCATGATATACATTAAACTGCCTATTACACGAGAATACTCCAGTTGCATTATACTTTCACCAGTATTTTTGTGCAAAACTATAGATGGTGAATAAGGGTTTGAAACTCCTTTAATCCCATGTTCCTTGAATCTGTCAAGCACTTTTTCCACATAGTGTGATTGAGATAATTCAATGCCACTAGGTGTTCTTATTATTTTGATACCTAAAATAACATCTGCCACACCTAAGTCTTTCATGTCAAAGTGGTTGATTAGCATTTTCTTTACAGTCTTGATGACTTCCAGGTTAGGACCAAAGATTAGCATATCATCCACATATAGGCAAACAATCACGCAAGATTGTCCCATTTGTTTGTAATAAACACATTTATCACATTCATTAATTCGAAAACCATTTTTCATCATGACATTGTCGAACTTTTCATGCCATTGTTTCGGAGCTTGTTTAAGTCCATATAGGGATTTAACAAGTCTACATACTTTATTTTCAGCTCCCTTTGAGACAAACCCTTCCGGTTGCTCCATGTAGATCTCTTCTTCGAGATCCCCATTTAAAAATGCCGTTTTGACATCCATTTGATGAATTTCAAGATTATAGATAGAAGCTATTGCTATCAGCATTCTTATAGAGGTTATCCGTGTAACCGGTGAATAAGTATCAAAGAAGTCTAAGCCCTCCTTCTGGCAATACCCTTTAGCTACTAATCTAGCTTTGTATTTGTCAATGGAACCATCTGGTTTCATCTTCCGTTTGAAGATCCACTTACATCCAATTGGTTTATGACCCGGTGGAAGGTCAACCAATTTCCAGGTGTGATTACTTAGAATTGATTCAATCTCACTATTGATAGCTTCTTTCCAATAGGGAGACTCTGAGGATGAGACTGCCTCTTTATAAGTCTGAGGTTCAGCCTCTAACATGTATGTTAGATAATCTGGACCGAAAGACTTAGAGGTTTTAGGTCTTACACTTCTTCTTGGTTCAGATTCACCATTGTCACAATGAGTTTCATCCTGTTTCTCAGTTAACACTTCACTTGTTCTTTTGAGATCAGGGTTTCCATTATTTCTTTTGTGTGGAAACACATCTTCAAAAAATATGGCATCTCTTGACTCAATGATAGTGTTTACACTGATGTCACGTACTTCAGACTTGAACACTAAGAATCTGTATGCACTACTATTTTCGGCATGGCCTAGAAAATAGCAATCTACCGTTTTTGGTCCAAGTTTGGTTCTCTTAGGAAGAGGAACCGAGACCTTAGCCAAACACCCCCACACTTTGAGGTATTTGTAATTAGGCATATGTCCTTTCCATAATTCATATGGAATGGAATCAGCTTTCTTATGTGGAACTCTATTTAATATGTGATTTGACATATATAAAGCTTCCCCCCACAAGTTGGTAGGTAGTCCAGAAGTTATAAGCAAGACATTAATCATATCTTTTAACGTTCTGTTCTTTCTTTCAGCAATTCCATTTTGCTGAGGTGAGTATGGGGCAGTTGTTTGGTGGATAATTCCATACTCTTCACACAGTTGTGCAAATGGAGACTCATATTCTCCACCTCGATCAGACCTCAATATTTTGATCTTTTTGTTAAGCTGATTCTCTACTTCAGCCTTGTATTTTGTGAATGCTGCAATTGCTTCGTCTTTACTATTTAGTAAATAGACATAGCAATATCGGGTGCAATCATCGATAAATGTAATAAAATACTTTTTCCCACCTCTCGTGGGTAAGGATTTAAAATCACATAGATCAGTATGGATTAAGCATAACGGCTCAGTACTTCTGTTTACTGTGTTAAATGGTTTCTTGACCATTTTTCCTTCCACACAAATCTCACACTTGTGAGTTTTGTCAAATTTAAAGTTTGGAATCAAACCTAAATTTGCAAGTTTTTTCATCTTTCGAAAATTTATGTGCCCTAATCTATCGTGCCATAAAATTGTTTCAGACTCAAGCAAATAAGAAACTGAATTTTTATTCATCATAGATTTAGAGTACATTGGGTTATTGCCAATTACGGCTACATTTGCTTTGAACAATCCATCACACAGATATCCCCTCCCAACATAAACCCCAGCCTTGGTCAGCACCAACTTGTCTGACTCAATTACAATCTTGAAGCCTTTCTTGGAGAGCACGGATCCAGAGATAAGGTTCTTGCGGATGTCTGGCACATGAAGCACGTCGTTCAGCGTGACGTTCTTTCCAGACGTGAACTTCAGGATGACTTGTCCACAACCTTCGACCATCGACACAGCAGAGTTGCCCATATAGAGTTTTTCTTCGTGGTCCAGTTTCTGATAAGTCGAGAACAGTGACTTATCAAAACATATGTGCCGAGTAGCACCTGTGTCCACCCACCATTGCCCGGGATGTTGGACAAGGTTACATTCAGAAACAACAGCAGACAAGTTCAGGTAATCGATGCTTGAAGTGATGTTCTCAGTGACATTTGCTTCTGAAGTACCGCCAGATTTCTTGAAGCGGCAGTCTCTGGCAGAGTGACCAGGCTTCCCACAAATCCAACAATTTCCATTGAACTTCTTGTTGGGCTTCTTGTCTTTGAATCCTTGATCTGAAGCTTTCCTCTTCTGGGAATGTTTCTTGTTGTTGGAGTTGCCCTTCCGCTTGTTGGAACTTTCCACAACATGTACTTTAGCCTCCTCGCTTTTGAACCTTATTGTACCTCGGTTGTCTGCTTCAATCTTCAACCTGACAACAAGATCTTCTAAGGATATTTCCTTCTTTTTGTGCTTGAGGTAATACCTGAAGTCTTTCCATGATGGTGGCAACTTTCCAATGATTGCTTCCACTAGAAAGGATTCGCCAACCTTATGGCCTTCGGCTTCCATCTCGTGAATGATGATTTGAAGCTCCTGCATCTGGACAGTGACGGACTTAGAGTCCACCATTTTGTAGTCCATAAATTTATCCACGATAAATTTCTTCAAGCTGGCATTCTCAGTCTTGTATTTGTAGGCCAGAGCAGTCCACAAAGTTTTTGCAGTAGTGATTGGACAATATATCTTGTACAGAACTTCATCCAAACAGTTAAGGATGTAGTTCCGGCAAAGAAAGTCCGAATGCCTCCACGCATCCACTGCTACAAATGTCTCCTTGTGAGTTTCAGGAGTCTGCCCCTCAGCGGGCTTAGGTTCTTCCTCCTCGAGGAACCTATCCAACCCGAGGGTTGTAAGATAGAAGAACATTTTGCTCTGCCAAGTCTTGAAGTCAGCCCCTTTGAAATTCTCGGGCTTGTTATGCAAACTGTTAACCATTTTCGGGGGTTCTGGTTTGGTAGTCATATTCTTGTCTACAGAAGAAAAAGAAAAAGAATAAATTAACGTCTTAAGTTGTTACAACTTATGTAGACAAAATTAATTTTTTTTTTTTTAATGTAAAATTAAAAAACAACAAATTAAATTTCTACTCAAATTTAATTGTACTTATACTGTTATGAAAACAGTATAATTCACTATCAGCAAAGAACAAAAGGAAGACACTGAATCTTCAATTCGAACCTTGATAAATGTGAATTAAAGGAACTGTTTCGCAAACAGTGTATATCACTGTACACAAAGCACAGAAAGAAGATATGTTATCTTCAATTCCGACCTTGAGTATGGTGAAGGAAGAAATAAAAACAGACTGAGGCTTGTCGAAGCAATGTCCTTAAGACGTTAATTTCTGCCTCTGCAACGGTGTACACAGGTTATTACGGCAGTCGTCTCCCAAGATACAACAGTCAGAACTCCATTAACTTACACTAGAATAATGGAGGCTCGGGCGAGATCAGATATGATGACAGTGTATGTGATATGCTATGTTGATACAGGAGATAGGGAACTATGAAAATGGGATCCGGATTTGATCAGAATCCTATCCTATTTATAGGCCTAATCCTGTGGCAGTTGCTGCAACTGTTCAGACACAACTGTCCCGACAGTTGCAACTGCCCGTATCAGATCAGAACAGACGGCAGTTGCTGCAACAGTTGTTGCAACAGTTGTTGCAACTGTTCTTCAGACAAAACTGTTGCAACTGCCCGTATCCAGCTCAAAACAGAGCTGAATTTCTGCAAAAAAAAAATAAGTTTACTGAAAGCCAAAGCCAAAGCCAAAGCCAAAGCCAAAGCCAAGGCCAAGGCCAAGGCCAAGGCCCAGGCCCGAGCCCGAGCCCGAGCCCGTGCCCGTGCCCGTGCCCGTGCCCGGGTCCGGGTCCGGTCCGGCCCGGCCGGGCCGGGCGGGCGCGCGCGTGTGTTCCACACCGACGCCCAAGTTGGGTGTGTTCTCCCTCCGGAGAAAATATTCGTACCCCTAAGGGCACAACCCTTTGGCTCAGTTTTTAACTTATAACTCCATTTGCTTTTTTGCTCCTTACCGATATGGGACTAAGTTTAGATGTCACATATCAAGCAAAAGTTCAATTCTTCATTTCAACAAGCTAACTTTGGAGGCGAATATTTCATTCATTTGAAATCGGTTTTGGACATGTGAGTACATCATTTTGTACGTCTTGATGAGTACAATATGATGGAATCGATTTCCAACAATTGTTACAACTTATGTAGACAAAATTAATTTTTTTTTTTTAATGTAAAATTAAAAAACAACAAATTAAATTTCTACTCAAATTTAATTGTACTTATACTGTTATGAAAACAGTATAATTCACTATCAGCAAAGAACAAAAGGAAGACACTGAATCTTCAATTCGAACCTTGATAAATGTGAATTAAAGGAACTGTTTCGCAAACAGTGTATATCACTGTACACAAAGCACAGAAAGAAGATATGTTATCTTCAATTCCGACCTTGAGTATGGTGAAGGAAGAAATAAAAACAGACTGAGGCTTGTCGAAGCAATGTCCTTAAGACGTTAATTTCTGCCTCTGCAACGGTGTACACAGGTTATTACGGCAGTCGTCTCCCAAGATACAACAGTCAGAACTCCATTAACTTACACTAGAATAATGGAGGCTCGGGCGAGATCAGATATGATGACAGTGTATGTGATATGCTATGTTGATACAGGAGATAGGGAACTATGAAAATGGGATCCCGATTTGATCAGAATCCTATCCTATTTATAGGCCTAATCCTGTGGCAGTTGCTGCAACTGTTCAGACACAACTGTCCCGACAGTTGCAACTGCCCGTATCAGATCAGAACTGACGGCAGTTGCTGCAACAGTTGTTGCAACAGTTGTTGCAACTGTTCTTCAGACAAAACTGTTGCAACTGCCCGTATCCAGCTCAAAACAGAGCTGAATTTCTGCAAAAAAAAAATAAGTTTACTGAAAGCCAAAGCCAAAGCCAAGGCCCAGGCCCGAGCCCGAGCCCGTGCCCGTGCCCGTGTCCGGGTCCGGGTCCGGTCCGGCCCGGCCCGGCCCGGCCCGGCCGGGCCGGGCGGGCGCGCGCGTGTGTTCCTCTCTCTGTAACGCCCCGAATCCCAAATACACTGAATTCGAGATGTTCTACAGGATCTTTTCACTTTCTTAGTACACTTTTACTGGGAAATTAAAACTTTTCATCATACATCAGAGATTACATCATAATTACATCTTTCTTTTTGCACAGCGGAAGTAAAATACAACAATTAAATACAAGTACAACAGCTTGATAAAATCTTTAAGCATCCAAATCCTCTTTAATCTTTAGCATGACATTTACCTGCATGTTAGACTGTGGGTACGTCAGTTTATTCAACCGACGATCATTATACACGGCCGTCCTCGCTTGCCGGAAAATAGTATAACTTAACATTTCATATTTAGCAAACACAAACTTGTCACATTTCAACTAAAGGGACTACCCTATCGATGTCGTGTTGTGATTGTGCACTTAGTCCTTAATACAGTTAATTATGTTACATGACACTAATGCACACTTGTTCGGATTCTATGCATCCCATACTACATAGGTCCGAGGGCAAGCCCTTATTCGTTCTTCATCTTGATAGGGTTCAATCCCCCGTTATGCCTTAACTACTACTGTAACTACGGTAGTGTCTTAGATGTCCTATGATCTATGAGCCCATGTCCAGGCAGCCTGGAGGGGAATCCCACGCACTGTCACGACGCATCGAGCAGGCAACCTATGGACAATTCAGCCTCCGCCATGGAACAATGGCACCACCCATAGCCACTCGAACATCCCACGAGCGTCGCCACCGGGACGATAATTCCGGAGTAGCGCCCACGCACTGTCTTGACGCATCAAGCAGGCAACCTGTGAATCGCTCTCACACCGCTATCCGTTGGCCCTCATACTCGTGTTTTTCTTCTACTTTCATCACATCTCCACTATGTACTAGTCCTTAGTTTTATATAAAAATCATGAACAAAATAATCACTAGAGTTAGCCTCTCCATCATCCGGACTTATTCATTTGTTTCAACATGACCAACCTTGGTCTAATTTCAATTCAATTCATCTTTCTCAATGCCGGGGAGACTTAGCTACTCTATTTCAAATTCCATTTCACAATCTTTAAGTCATAACCACTTTCATGTCACAATTTCATATTCTTTCTTATTCATAATTTCATTGGTTCACAAATCCATGGTGAATACTATAACTCAAAATTCATATTCAAGTCCAACAATTTCATCAACAAAGTTTCTAAACTCCATCATCATACAATGGACTCATGCACCTTATAAACATACATTCGTACTTCATATTTTACACCATATCTTCAAGTAAAGATTATAATATCATGTCACACCACAAATTCTTTTGTGTCAAAAACTTTCTAATAATCATTTTAATAACTCTTTATAAATTTGAAACTAACCATGAGTATATGTCTTAGAACCATAGCTTTAATATGCCATTTGTTCACAAACTACATTTTATTTTCTTCAAATAATATCCAAACCAATCCCATAAAATTCCTTGTATTTTTATGAAAATTACCATATTTTTCTTATATTTTTTGGACATCAAAATCTCATAAAAAAAATATTTTTCCCTAAGTGCTAGGGGAAAGATTCGAACCCAGCACAATAGAGAAGAAGGCCAGAGCACCCGCCGATAGGCCGATCGGTGCTAGCGACTAGAAGAGAAAGCACTAAGTACATATGCCATCTCTTCGCTGATATATACATATATACACAGTACTTAAAAAAATTTTGGTGAGACCCGGATTCGAACCACACCGCTCAGGGAAACCGAACAGCGCCACCGACCGCCTGAGCCACTGGCTCAGGTTGTCACAGTGTGGACTTAAAACCCATTTAACTCATATTCCCACTGTTTGTTTTGAAATTAACTCGATGTTCAACAATTGATTCATATTGCCTTCAAATAAACTACTGAAAAATTCCAGATTTAAGCTTCTTTATTCCATCTTCAAAACAGTAATTGTAAAATAAATTTTTGTACTAAAAACACATTTTTCTCCACCCAAATTAATTATTTTAATTAAAACTAGCAAATCTTTTATTTTTCGACATTGAAAATAATCGATTGTTCTTCTAATCCCTCTTTTATCCCAAAGTTTTTCATGATAAATTACTGGTTATTATTCTACATTCACAACACAATACAACTTTGGATTTTCCATACTCATACTAGCAAAAGAATTCATATAGCACATGAATAGGTGAAACTCAACAATTTCTAATTTTTGGTACATTTCTAATATGATGACAACAAGCAATTCCTTGGTTCATTCATGCCACTTCTACACATGGATTCGAAGTATTTAATATACTTTTCTATTCAATTCCCATAGTGTTAATGTCTTTCTCAATTTTCATGTTTCAACCACACAATTTGCAAGTAATTAATAAAAGACTTTCACACATCATGCTAGTCACATTGCATCATTGTTCAATTAACTAGATAATCATAGAAAGTGCTTCATATGGTATAATTTCATGCAAACAATTTACATACACAATTTACCACACCATTCTAAGCCATTCACATACTAACTTTTTAATTAAAGTGGTCTCTTATTGGTATTTTCCATGTATAGTGTCATCAATATACTAGCATGAACCCTATATTAGAAACATGAAATATTTTACCCACCTCAATTGGAGAGAAACACAACAAAAGCAATCAAGTAGATGAGAACACCTCCTCCTAGCCAAAAGAATGCACCACTCCAAGCCTCCAACCAAATGCCGAATACTTCTCCTCCTTGGCCGAAAGCTTCCTAGCCGAATGCTCTTGATGGTGCCGGCCACTCCAAGCAATACAACCCACACAACTCTTATTTTTTATAACTCTCACAATATATTAGTATAGCTTTAGAAATTACACTTTGCATATGAAAATTAGCCATGAGAAAGGGGGGTATTTATACTAAAAAATGAGGGAAATGGAGGGCTAAGATCATCTTGGTGGTTGCAAAATGAAGGGCTTAGATTCAAGTAGGAGTTAGGAAAACTACCCACCTCCTTGAAACTACCCCCATGTTCTCCACACCCAAAATTCAATTCTCCCTCCAAAAAGAATGCTACCGGCCCAAAAAATAGAGTGTGCAATGCACGTGTACGTGTAGTGCACGTGCATGCAACTAGGCCAAATTTGTACATTCTAAAATTGTATAAAAAATAATTTTGTTAGAAAAAGTCTTCTACATGACAAGTTTAATTAAAATAAATTAATCATGGGCTTTCTTTTTGGGCCAAAAATAATTTATAAAAATAAATAAAATAAAAATGCTTTTGGGCTTTTTAAGAAAAGGCTTTTTAATTAAATCAAATAAGGCTTTTAAAGAAGGCTTTTGAGAAAAATATATTTAAACATACTCACCATGATAAAATAATCCAACAATATATTGCACGTGCACAACACGTGCAAAATAAATAATTTCTCATTTATTAAAAAATCAGGGTATTACAGCACTCCCTCCTTAGAATAGTTCCGTCCCCGGAACTACAATCAAGAGCGAGGAAATAAAACAGAATACAACACACACAACAAGAACAAAAGATACAAAAAATACAATCAAGCAAAAAGCTCAGGATAGTCCTTCAACATCCTCTCCTCAGATTCCCAAGTAGCCTCTTCAACCAAGTGGTTTCTCCAGACTACCTTGACCATTGGTATCGTCTTATTCCTCAAGACTTTCTCCCTACGGTCAACAATCTCAACAGGAGACTCGATGTAATTCAGGTCTAACTGCAAACCCTCCGGCACTTCAGGCAAATGATGACTCGGGTCCGGAATATAACCTCTCAGCATAGACACATGAAAGACATTGTGCACCTGAGACAACTCTTCCGGTAACTCAAGCCGGTAAGCAGTTTTCCCGATCCTTTTCAATATCTTATACGGGCCTATAAACCTCGGGGCTAACTTCCCGCCTTTGCCAAAACGAACCACACCTTTGCTGGGTGATACCTTCAGAAAGACGAAGTCACCAACCTCAAACTCAAGGTCCCTTCTCCGGTTGTCTGCATAGCTTTTCTGCCTGCTCTGAGCTTCCACCAACCTTTTCCTGATCAGATCAATCTTCTCAGAAGTCAGTTGCACAAGCTCAGGACCAAACAACTGACGCTCCCCTACTTCATACCAGCACACAGGAGTCCTGCACTTCCTGCCATACAGAGCTTCGTACGGCGCCATCCCAATACTGGCCTGAAAACTGTTGTTGTAGGCAAACTCCACCAAGGGTAAATGCCTTTCCCAACTGCCTCCAAAGTCTAGTATACAACACCGAAGCATATCCTCAAGAATACGATTGACTCTCTCGGTCTGCCCATCGGTTTGCGGATGAAAAGCAGTTCTGAAATCCGTCTTGGTACCCAAAGCTGCCTGAAGACCCCTCCAGAAATGCGAAGTAAACCGCGCATCTCGATCAGACACAATGGTCGAAGGAACGCCATGAAGTCGGACAATCTCACCAACATACATCTCAGCCAACTTGTCCATCGAAGCAGTGAGTTTCATCGCCAAAAAGTGAGCGGACTTGGTAAGTCGATCGACTATAACCCAAATTGCATCATTGCCCTTAGGACTCTTAGGCAATCCCGTGATGAAATCCATACTGATGTTATCCCACTTCCATTCCGGAATAGGTAACGGCTGTAATAGACCTCCGGGTCTCTGATTTTCGGCTTTGACTTGCTGACAAACCTCACACTTCGCGACAAATTCAGCCACATCCCGCTTCAAACCTGACCACCAGAAATGCTGCTTGATGTCCTTGTACATCTTAGTACTCCCAGGATGTACAGACAGAAGAGTAGCATGCGCCTCCTGAAGAATACTCTCTTTCAGGTCCGCCTGATTTGGAACGCACAGCCTGTCTCCGAACCACAGCACTCCATCCCTGATCTGAAAACCGGGCAACCTGCCAGCACTGACCTGCTCCTTCATCTCCAGAATATCAGCATCAACCTCCTGACTTGCAATGATCCTTGTATTCAGAGTAGGCTGAAGCCTCAACTGAGCCAAAGATGCTCCCAATCCTTGCAAGACAACCTCAATACCAGCTCGGTCCAGCTCCTCAATCAGATGCCTCTGAGTTGTAATCAAACAGGCCAAACTGCTCTTGCGGCTAAGTGCATCAGCCACAACATTAGCTTTTCCCGGATGATACTTGATCTCAGGTCGCATATCTTCGAGCACTTCCAACCATCTCCGCTGTCTCAGATTGAGATCCCTCTGCTGATATATATACTTCAAGCTCTTGTGATCCGTGTACATATTCAGCTTCTCACCGTACACGTAGTGCCTCCATTGCTTCAAAGCAAAAATAATCGCAGCCAACTCCAGATCATGAGTCGGATAATTTTTCTCATGTGGTCGTAGTTGCCTAGACCCATAAGCGATTACTCTTCCTTCTTGCATTAAGACACAACCAAGCCCCCGATGTGAAGCATCGCTATAAACGTCATACTCAACACCAGCTCTAGGCAAAGCCAAAATAGGTGCAGTAGTCAGTCTATCTTTCAACTCCTGAAAACTCGCCTCACATTGCTCGGTCCACTTGAAGCTCACATTCTTCTTGGTCAGCCCTGTAAGCGGTACAGCTATCTGAGCATAACCCTGAATGAAGTGCTGGCATTCAGGGTTATGCTCAGAGTTCCCTTGTTGTGTGTGTGTTGGCGAATCCTTTCTAGTGGAAGCAATCATTGGAAAGTTGCCACCATCATGGAAAGACTTCAGGTATTACCTCAAGCACAAAAAGAAGGAAATATCCTTAGAAGATCTTGTTGTCAGGTTGAAGATTGAAGCAGACAACCGAGGTACAATAAGGTTCAAAAGCGAGGAGGCTAAAGTACATGTTGTGGAAAGTTCCAACAAGCGGAAGGGCAACTCCAACAACAAGAAACATTCCCAGAAGAGGAAAGCTTCAGATCAAGGATTCAAAGACAAGAAGCCCAACAAGAAGTTCAATGGAAATTGTTGGATTTGTGGGAAGCCTGGTCACTCTGCCAGAGACTGCCGCTTCAAGAAATCTGGCGGTACTTCAGAAGCAAATGTCACTGAGAACATCACTTCAAGCATCGATTACCTGAACTTGTCTGCTGTTGTTTCTGAATGTAACCTTGTCCAACATCCCGGGCAATGGTGGGTGGACACAGGTGCTACTCGGCACATATGTTTTGATAAGTCACTGTTCTCGACTTATCAGAAACTGGACCACGAAGAAAAACTCTATATGGGCAACTCTGCTGTGTCGATGGTCGAAGGTTGTGGACAAGTCATCCTGAAGTTCACGTCTGGAAAGAACGTCACGCTGAACGACGTGCTTCATGTGCCAGACATCCGCAAGAACCTTATCTCTGGATCCGTGCTCTCCAAGAAAGGCTTCAAGATTGTAATTGAGTCAGACAAGTTGGTGCTGACCAAGGCTGGGGTTTATGTTGGGAGGGGATATCTGTGTGATGGATTGTTCAAAGCAAATGTAGCCGTAATTGGCAATAACCCAATGTACTCTAAATCTATGATGAATAAAAATTCAGTTTCTTATTTGCTTGAGTCTGAAACAATTTTATGGCACGATAGATTAGGGCACATAAATTTTCGAAAGATGAAAAAACTTGCAAATTTAGGTTTGATTCCAAACTTTAAATTTGACAAAACTCACAAGTGTGAGATTTGTGTGGAAGGAAAAATGGTCAAGAAACCATTTAACACAGTAAACAGAAGTACTGAGCCGTTATGCTTAATCCATACTGATCTATGTGATTTTAAATCCTTACCCACGAGAGGTGGGAAAAAGTATTTTATTACATTTATCGATGATTGCACCCGATATTGCTATGTCTATTTACTAAATAGTAAAGACGAAGCAATTGCAGCATTCACAAAATACAAGGCTGAAGTAGAGAATCAGCTTAACAAAAAGATCAAAATATTGAGGTCTGATCGAGGTGGAGAATATGAGTCTCCATTTGCACAACTGTGTGAAGAGTATGGAATTATCCACCAAACAACTGCCCCATACTCACCTCAGCAAAATGGAATTGCTGAAAGAAAGAACAGAACGTTAAGAACAAAAGGAAGACACTGAATCTTCAATTCGAACCTTGATAAATGTGAATTAAAGGAACTGTTTCGCAAACAGTGTATATCACTGTACACAAAGCACAGAAAGAAGATATGTTATCTTCAATTCCGACCTTGAGTATGGTGAAGGAAGAAATAAAAACAGACTGAGGCTTGTCGAAGCAATGTCCTTAAGACGTTAATTTCTGCCTCTGCAACGGTGTACACAGGTTATTACGGCAGTCGTCTCCCAAGATACAACAGTCAGAACTCCATTAACTTACACTAGAATAATGGAGGCTCGGGCGAGATCAGATATGATGACAGTGTATGTGATATGCTATGTTGATACAGGAGATAGGGAACTATGAAAATGGGATGCGGATTTGATCAGAATCCTATCCTATTTATAGGCCTAATCCTGTGGCAGTTGCTGCAACTGTTCAGACACAACTGTCCCGACAGTTGCAACTGCCCGTATCAGATCAGAACTGACGGCAGTTGCTGCAACAGTTGTTGCAACAGTTGTTGCAACTGTTCTTCAGACAAAACTGTTGCAATTGCCCGTATCCAGCTCAAAACAAAGCTGAGGGCCTGGGCCTGGGCCTTGGCCTTGGCTTTGGCTTTCAGTAAACTGTTGCAACTGCCCGTATCCAGCTCAAAACAGAGCTGAATTTCTGCAAAAAAAAATAAGTTTACTGAAAGCCAAAGCCAAAGCCAAAGCCAAGGCCCAGGCCCAGGCCCAGGCCCGAGCCCGTGTCCCGGTCCGGCCCGGCCGGGCGGGCGCGCGCGTGTTCCACACCGACGCCCAAGTTGGGTGTGTTCTCCCTCCGGAGAAAATATTCGTACCCCTAAGGGCACAACCCTTTGGCTCAGTTTTTAACTTATAACTCCATTTGCTTTTTTGCTCCTTACCGATATGGGACTAAGTTTAGATGATTGCATGCAGGTTTGAAGGCATCGACATTAACATTGAATCGATGAGGTTCTCTTTGAAGAAACTATTGGAACTGGGCTTCAAGTTCAAGTACAGTAAGGAGGAAATGTTGTTTGATCAAGCCATCAATTCATGCATAGAGAAGAAGCTCATATCGCTTAAAACCATGGAGACACTGCCTCAAAATGTTGGAGGCACTGGAAATAGTTAAAGAGCAGTCAGGCATATAGAACAAGCTTGCACCACTCAGAACAGTGGAGCCATGCCCTGAGAATGCAGCACTCCTTGAAAATGATGAACTGGATATAGTCAAAGAGCAAGCTGCTCCTATTGCTACTTACACACTAGGATTCAAATAACCCAACAGTTCCATAGCATCATTAGCATGAACAGAGCTCTTATCAGCAACTTCCACCTGTTTGTGTAAGAAGTTTGAATGCTTATTTGTGGCTTCATTTACTCGTCCTTAACTTTAAAAAGAAGTAACTTTTGATGCAATATCGTTTTTTTTAATTTAATATTTGATAAATTCTGATGCAATATTGTTACCATCATCGCCTATCCATTTGCCTTTTTGATCTGGGTATAAATCGGTTACCTTAGTTCTCACCTACTTTACCCTTATAAGTCACCGGAAGTCAGTACGTTGTGAAGATCCCTCAAACTGCACCAAAAGCTTTCAAGGAACAAGTTTATTTTCAATTCCCTTGCATAAGTCGCAGTCTGAGCAAATAGTAAGGGAAGCTAATAGCAATCAATGCAAACAAGTAATTGGTTGTCCTACTTTACTATAGTTCATAAGCTTGGACAACCATTGCGTTGACTGTAAATTGTTAAACTTAAGAATAAATCATCCGTGCAGTATGTTTCGATAAGTATCACTTCATTGCCTTCGTAAATACCCCAACTTGTAATAGTTAACATCGGCAAAACAACAGATAATACTCACTTTGATAGTCTGTTCTTCTACAAGCTTAATTAGCCAGAAATGTCAAAGCTACTACTGCACCATATGAGAACAAGAGATAGCCAGGATGAAAATGTTTTAATATTTCTACCAGATAATTTAGAGTCTGGATTGCTGACGCTTACAAAATGAGATTACAATATCATATTTACATAAAATCCATAAGAATGTTAAAAGTATAATTAAAATTAAGCTTGCTGAATACAAATTTACAGCAATACCAGATGGCCGCTGACAGATATATGCTATTTGTTATCTCTCTTCTGAATTGAACCTGTTCCAAGCATCCTGCATTTGGCACAGAACTCAATAGTTAGTTCATCATTCTATAATTAGAGCAATGCTGATATCAAGGGTACAAGAACTTTATGGCTCCAAACCTTATTTGAAGACAAATAAACAACCAATAACAAAATTAAGGATCCTAACTGTCCAATCAACGTGACTTGCAAGTGTAAAAATATTACAAGATTGAAATTCTGGCAAAACGTCAACAATTGCTGGATTATTTCTCAAAGGAAAATAGCGTACGTCATAAGAACTTAAACAGGTCGGTCAAGTAGTCAAGACTCAAGAGTCAAAAAATTGTTCATTTGAAAATCGGTTCGAATTTTGAATTTAAAAAACTTGTCAAAAACTCTTGACTTACTCTTTGGTAATCATTAGATTTTTTTACTTACAAATATGAGAAAATATGTGTTATCAGAGAAAAAAATTATGATCAAGGTTTAAAATCACTTAGTATTGGGCTCAGTTTCAAGCCCCCAATTAAGATTTTTCAAAAGGTTTTTGGCAGGTGCAGTTAGAGTTGAATTTTAATTTTTAGTACCCAAACTATCACAAAATTCAGGAAAATATCTTTAAAGACCACTCAGTTTGTATTCCTGCAACACAGTATTTATATATATTACCGCTTTTCTATTGAGAAAATATAATCACAGTTTTTTATCGCTTTATAAGCAAGAAGGCAACAGCAAATAGCTTGTCTAGGATTCTTCTAATGTCATTTTGCATTCTGACTCGAACCCAACATGCACCTAACTTGGGAAAAAGAAAAAAGCCTTTCATGCAACATATGTCAGAAGTTAACTACAAAATAAGCCTATCAGTTATGCATGTTGTTATGTAAGATAGTACTAAGAACTGTAATGCTGAATGCTTAATTGATTGCTATATGGAAATGCTCCAATATGAATAATTGTGTAAAGCCCAGTGAAAACCAGGACATACCTTAAGGAGATCAAAAACTTTCTCACATATGTACTTTTGCTGAATGCTAGCACCTCTTTGCTGCAATTTGTCAGGATGAACACAAAGAGTAGCCTTCCTGTAAGCCTTCTTAGCAGCAGCAGCAGTAATAACATCAGTCAAAGGTACTGGCTGCCAGCCACTTTCAGGACCAAGGATCTGCCAATTAATTGAACAGGAAAATGCTCACAAATTGCTTATAGTAACAAGGAACAACTTAAATAACAAGAAATGGAACAAGTGAACAAAAAATAAGTTAAACAGACAAGTTTTGGCAGAAAGACTAGATATTAATCCTGTTACAGTTTGTAGCCAATTTTTGAATTCAATAAAGGGAAGAGTCTCAGGAAACTTATATCCAAATTCAGCTAATTTCCACAACGGGCAAATGGAACTTAAGAAAAAGAAAGGAACTAGGTTATCCACACTCCGTGGGGCCTACATCCCAAAAAAGACGAACTGTGTCTCTAAAATGGCTAAATTTGAAGGGGAAAAAAAACCTTGAACTATCCCCTTTATGCAGAAAACCTTCCTGAACTTTTTTTTACGCAAAAAACTACACTCAAGTATGGTTGCAAAAAACCCTGAAATATATTTTCAAAAAACCACATCTAACTTTTCTACTTGTATTAGATAACCTCATTCATCTTTGCAAGTTGGTTCAGAAAACATCATGCATCTTTCTCATTATTGTCAAAAACCTCACTCAACTTCAGCAGAAAACTCACGCCGCCAGAGTGAGTTTTTTGCAACCATACTTGAGTGTGATTTTCTGGGTTAAAAAAGCTCAGTGAGGGTTTCTGCATAAAGGGGATAGTTCAAGGTTTTTTTTTCAAATTTAGCCAAAAATTAATAAAGTCGAGAGAAGTCTAAATGTTTGGCATATAGATTTAACCAGTCCATCAGTTAAACATAAGAAATAATTAGATAAAACAATTAAGAAACAGTGACCACGTCAAGTATCATTCTCTTGCAATTCAAGGAACTATAGTAGTAAAAAATAAAATGCAAAAGAGTAGAAAAAACTACTCAGATTATGTTCATTCTAGCGGTTTAAGAAACAGTGTTGTTCTCTTTATCTCAAGATCATTTTTCCGCTAGGCATCTATTCTTGAACTGGAAGATGTTTTTATCTTTTCCATTGCTTAAACTTGATTTCAACTTCATCCCTTTCGCATGTTACTAGTGGGCTGCCATAGGGTTTGGTCTTTCATATTTTCTAGGTTATTATGAATAATATACACTATGGATCAAGTAACTCCATCCTATTCTACGGGGGACCCCAAAACAAAAACAAAAAACCAAAAAAAGGTCCAAAATTCACACCAAAAGGAACTCCAGTTAACCTAACCACTACATTTAACCTTCTCTCTAAAATTCCAGTGGGTAACAACTTTGCCTCGGGCTTCTAGTCCAACTTTGTCTCTATTAGAGGAAATGATTCATAATAGAACTGAATGGGAAAAAATGATGCATGTAAGCTACAGACAGTGACATACTAATCATAAGAAAACAGTTTACTTTCAAATAATGAATATAACAGAAGCATGAGTGACCAAAAAAATTGCATACATATTGCAATGTTGATAACAATGCCCTTAAATTTCCTTCTTTCCCAGTTGCCCACCTCCTGACATCAGCATCTAGATAATCTGCTAATCTCTGCAGCCACAATTTTATTAAGAATCAGCAAAGGAATATAAATTCAATAAATTTCATAATTTCCTGATCACAAATTGATCTTACATTTCTCTCTGCTTGCTCTCTTTGAGCAAGAATATCCCGCATATTCTTTTCTGCAAGAGCTTTTGCCTGAACCGCAAATTATCAAATCAAAAATATCAAATTTCAAATCAAGTAACATATTTGAGAGCAATAAATAGTACAATAAATTTCAAATTACCGCACGCTCAACAGTTCGTTGATGCCTCTCAAGTCTAGCTTTACACCTTAATGGCGAGTCAACGTCACCTACACATGGAACTTTTCGTCAAGATATAGATATAACTTCATTGAATGCAAATATCCCATCTAAAACCATCAATAAAAACGGGAAGAAAAAAAACAATTACTACAATGAACATATCAATCTGCATATTTTTTACCGTTGAAAGAATTACCTCCATTCTGAAACCTTACATCACGTAGAACATCCTGCATGACCAACCAAAATTGTTAGCATGAAGATAAGACTCAGGCCTTGTTGGATAGAGAAGTACAATAACTGAAATTGACTTGTAAATGGAAGAAAAGGAATGCAAACTGTGATTTGTATATCTTTGCTTCCTTTCAAAAAGTTAACTAAAGTCATCCTTTATGATTATCCTTGGAAACAAAGATGAGATAGGGAGATGGAAACATATAGGATGGATGTAAAACCTAAATCAGTTTGGCTTGGAGTTTGGCAAGTGGAAACTGGTGAGGGAAGTAGAGGGAAGTTGGGAACTCGAGGAATCTCAAACCTAAGATTACATAAGAATTTGGATTTGAGATTCCACTCAGTTTCCCACTTCCTCCTCCAGATGCCACTTGCCAAACACACCTAACTGCAAGAAACTCAACTACAAAATGGGTCCCAAATATATCAGTAAGATGACTGGAAAATTTTTATATACCTATGCATGCCTCTATTAACTTACGTTACCTCTGCATCCAAACCAGGCATCCGGCAATAAATAAAAACTAAAATTTTGGTTTATTTTTTCCTACTTACCGAAGAACTGACATTCAGCTTTGTTGCTCTATCTTCCTTGTCACCAGCCATATATTCATTTTCTTTCCTGCCCTTGTCCCTAGAAACGGCACTGAGTCTTTCTGAACGATTCCTTGCATCAGCAGCAGCTTTCTCAGCAAGTGCTTTTTCAACAGCTCTCTCTCTAGCCTCGGCGGTAGCTCTTTCAACTGCAGCTCTCTCTGCTCTTAATTTTGCTTCCTTCAAAGCCTTTTCAGCTAATGCTTTTTCCAAAGCTTCAGCAGAAGCCCTCTCTGCTTTCTCTCGAGCCTCTGCAAGAGCTCTTTGACGAGCTTCAGCAGTAACCCTTTCAACCGCAATCCTTTCTGCCCTTTCACGTGCTTCATTAAATGCCCGCTCATGTGCTTCGTGAGTTGCTCTTTCAACTGCAAGTCTGTCTTTTTCTCTTTCCCTTTCCCTCTCTCTCTCTTCCTCTGCTTTTCTTGCCTGCTCTTTCTCACGCTCTATTGTCTCCTTATTTTCCAAATTTTCAGTTTTTTGATCACCAGGAATAGAATTTTCTACACGATTGCCTTGTTTTAACTTTCCATTTTCACCCTCTATATTATCCCTTTGCAACTCTCTCAACTTCATAGTGCTTTCTTGCTCGGTAAATGTTTCACCTGCACATTGTTTCTTCTCGTTCTGCTGAAGTTCCGATTTAGACTCAGTTGTTTCAACTTCATTGTAATCTAGGTTCTCATTTGCTGATATTGCTCCCTTCTCAATAGTACTTAATGGTGCTTCGAGTTCTTCAGAATTTTCCCTAACTTCAATGCCATCTAGAGCCGCTTCACTTTTCCACTCATCTTCCACCTCCATGCAAACCCCTTGAGCCCACAAGTTTTTGCTTTCTTCGTGCTTGCTAGCTAAAGCTGTCCCTTCCAATTTACATTCATTTTCTTTCAATTCACCCTCTATATTATCCACTTGCAAATCTCTCAACTTCATAGTGCTTTCTTGCTCGGTAAATGTTTCACCTGAACATTGTTTCTTCTCATTCTGCAGAAGTTCCGATTTAGATTCACTTGTTTCAACTTCATTGTGATATAGGTTCTCATTTGCTGATATCGCTCCCTTCTCAATAGTACTTGATGGTGCTTCGAGTTCTTCAGAATTTTCCCTAACTTCATTGCCATCTAGAGCAGCTTCACTTTTCCACTCATCTTCCACCTCCATGCAAACCCCTTGAGCCCACAAGTTTTTGCTTTCTTCGTGCTTGCTAGCTAAAGCTGTTCCTTCCGATTTACATTCATTTTCTTTCAATTCACGCTCAACTGCAACCACTTCCTCCTTTGCGTCGAGCGCATATTCCGTGGATGTAAAATTTATTTCATTTTGAGTTTCATTGGGAATATCTTTTTCCAAGAATATTTCTGGCTTCTTCTCAATTTCATAGGGCATAGAGGTCACACTGGGACCATTCAAATTCTCCTCCCCAACATCTGATTGACAAGCTTCTTCATCAATATGATAAACCTCATCAACATTAAAAGCATTTTTAGAAGATTCCTCATCGTTTTCACCCTCTATACACACAGGAGCCTCCTCAACAGAAACTGGATTCGGGGCTTCATAATGTACTAGGATCTTTTCAGTTCGGCTTTGCTGATGAGAGCTATAGGCCACTTCCAAAATTTTAATATTTTTTTTATTAGTGTTTGGCATCTCACTGAGATCCTCTCTGAAAGTAGTACCAGCTTTTGAATTATCATCATCCCTCTCCAAAGCTTCCTTATCCACATCCAGCTTTTCTGCCCTACTAAATTCATAGGTCAATTCAGCCTGCTCAGAATAAGCTCTATTGTCTTCATTGAATACAGTAGCCTTTGTATTCTTCTCAACACCATCCTGCTTGAAGGCCTCTTTGCTACCTTTAAACTTAGTGTCATTGTTGATCAATTCATAGAAATCTGTATCCATCTTCCACTCCCTGGAGACCTCTCCTGGTTTATATGGCATCTGAGATGATTTGTATGCGTTCATGTCATCAAGAGCATCCTCCTTGATTAAGTGTTCCTCAGTCATGCCATCGTTGAATAAAATTTCTTCTTCAAAAGCTTTTACCCCATTGTTCTCCCCATACTTTGTAGCTTCTTTGTGACCCTGCTTCCTACTATTCTGAAGTTTATCTTGTTTTCTCTCCATTAATTCCTTTGCACTTTTCAGTCTAGCTTGTGCCTGTTCTATTGCTTCTTTCATAGCAGCAGCAGCTGAACTAGTGTCCTTCGCAATTCCCTGAAGACCATGGCTTTTCGCATCACCCACTCTGTAGTGTATTTGATGATCCAACTTAGGTTTCAAAAACGTTTCTTCTTCATATAGCCTCGTTTTGGAATTCTCTTGCTTGCTAAATAATTTAGGTGGTGCTCTTGAAGGCGGTGGTACTTTGCATGGTTTTGTTCGGAGATTAATGTCAGATACACTTACAAATGTAGTATCAGGATTAGACATTTCCCCACTTGATGATGAATAATTGCTAGAAGAGCGCGAATGGTGCTTTAAATTCGGAGGAAAATTTTCTGGGGCTCTAAATTTTGTGCTGGACTCTTTCTGATTTGAGTTCAAGTCAACTTCATTGCTCTTAAAATTAGTGAAATGATTTAGATGCACGGTATTTGCAGTTTGGATGGGATCTTTCATCTGAATGTCCAGAAAATTATCACTTTTCACATCCTGTATGGAGGAAAATGAATCAACCACACAGGAATATCCAGGAATAGCATGAAGCTGAGTTGTGTGAGTCTTCCCACGTGTTGCGTCCTCCATGCTACCATGGTTTGCCCTATGATAAGACATATTGAATTGCTTTGAGCAATCATCTGCATGGTTGGAGCTTGATGAGAGGGTATTGTTCACTGAATTTGCTTTGTAATTTTTGTTGGCACCTTCTTGAGGGAGATCTGGAACTTCTTCATTCTGCTGGCTAAATTTTGCTTCCATGGAGGTCCTACATTGAATGACGGTTCATATTTATTGTTCAAGATATAGTAAGTATTAATATGGAAGAAGAAAATCTCACAATAATTTAGACAACAAACAAAAGACACTGGAAGAAAATTATTTTTAGAAAAAGAGAGAAAGCATTAATTTAGTGATGAACAAGAAAGTATTAATAACCATTTCATGTCACTAAACCTTGATTACCTGATAATAAATTATCAATCTTGGAAGAAACAATACATCCAAGATAATAAGAAAGTTAAATTTAGAAACACTTTTTTATGAGCAAAGTAAAATGTAATATGACAAAAGATGAGGCATCACAAACAACAATAGACTCTCCTCCAGCAACCACAGCAGGAAGACTGTCTGGCCAGACACACACACACACACACACACACACACACACACAAAAAAAAAAAAAACTTTTTAAGGATCAGCTTAGCACCAGAATGACTATCAGATATGTTTTTAGGTGCATGAAAAATCACATAAGAATAAGCTACAATGATAAGAGTTTGGAACGAAGGGAGCAACTAACTATATTAACTGGGCAATAGATGCTCAACAGTTCATATAGCAAACACAAGTTCCTTCCTTTCTTTATCAAAAAAAAGTTCCTTCCATGGAACCACAATTTGGACCATACTTCTGCTGGAATAAATGGTGGATAAGCTTCATTATAAATATATTTTAGTTAAGTCAGTGTTTTTCTTTTCCGTACAATGTAAGTATACAGCAAACGTCTGGAATGACCTAATTTGGTCATATTTAAGCAGCAGTGTTCTGACAATTTCTACATTTTATGATGTTTCAAACTTTACATGTTTAGCAATTCTGATCTCTTCATTGAGGTTGAAGAATTTTTAAATTATAAGCTAAAATGTTAAATGTGTTACAATAATCAAATCGTCAAAAACTAATAAATATGTGCTCAAATTCGGAATTGACACAGGTGATACATAGATAATTTATTAAATTTGTTCGAGAAAATAAATGCAACCAGCCGGATAGCATTTTGATTGAGCCAACTCAGGGCTTCGGGTGAGCTAGATTCAAGAATTCATTATCAAGTCACCGATGTATAATCAAGTTCAAGTATCTCGACCTGGTAAGAAACCTATGAAACCCTAAGTACTATTTGTCTTTTTGCACCTCCTAGTTCAGCCGCCTATCCACCTGCAACCTTACTCGTGCTTACAATTTAGCTCAGAAGGCCTAAAAATCGTACGCATACGGTCTAATATGGTAATACTAACCTAATTCAAAAATGATTTCTCAAGGAGATAGGTCCCATATGGTACATACTTTTTACTAGTAGAAATATATACTACTCAATTAGTATTTATTTTTCTTTTATGAATAATTGATTATGAATAATAAGTCTATATTGCATGTATGTATGATCTATTGGTAAGCCTCTTTGATGGTGATGGTAAGCTTCTTTGATGGTGAGCAAGATGTCGGGAGTTCGAATCCAGCTTGCACCAAAAAATCCCCAATTAATATCTATTCGGGTTAGGTGTGGGTGTGTACGGATACAGCCTTATTCCAACAACAACAACACACAAAAAAAGTCTATATTTACTTATCCACAAATAATCTATTAAACTGGTACGAGTGTATTATTACATACCATATGAATAAAAATTTTGGTTCCACCGCCAATTACCAAAAATGACATTATTTATCTTACATCCTCTATTATATATATCAACTCTATATGCTTACTATATACTTCACCAAAATGAATGTGGGAGGCGAATCCATCCATACTTTCCGTTTAGTTTACACATGCAATGTAGTCAACCCCCATTGTCCCTACCTCTAGCCTGAAGGAGCTGACCTGCAACTACAAGGCTATATTTATGGCAATTAGAGAGATGCCTTCACCGAGGAAGAGTTTGGAGAGTATAACAATTGTTCTACTACTTTTCAAGACCACTTCAAACAATTTTCCTACTATAATAGAGCTGGAGACAGCTTTGAAGGCATTAAGAAGTAGACGACAAACGATTTGAAACTTTCATTTTTCTTTCATTACTACAGATAGGCTTTTTAATAACCTATTGAGCAACGCTAATGAATCAATCACTCGACAGTAGACACGTACTAAGTTCTCCCTCTTTCTCGGTCTCCAAGCATATATGATTGGCTGTTTATCACGGAAATGACGCAGAAATAATTTCTAACTTACGCTGAAACTAATAAATATGCTGACTTCAGGTGATTGTTTAGTGAGAAATCAACAACTAATAGTGTTGTTTCCAGACTTCCATACCTAATAGACATTAGACAATTTCGAAGTTACTGTTGTAAAAAACTAAATCAAACAAATTGGGAGAATGTCAGGCTCTTTTGACTCCCATTACACTCAACCACAGCTTCAATCAGGTCCCAATTATCGACCCACCCTCCAAAAACTCCAATTTCCCCCAAAAAGCTCACTTTTTTTTCCCAATTATGGCAAACACCCACCCCCCAAAATCCCGTCTTGTTGCACTTTTCACTAATAATAGAAGCTTCCGCTATAAGCAATAAAATCCCACTGGCTAACACTTTCAAACCTTACAGTAAACAGATCTAGTAAAAATACAAATCAAAGCAACAGCTCAAAAAGGACCAACAAACCTCCCATTCGAAGACGAAGAAAACGAGTTTCTCGTACTATTGAACAAGTCCTCGTAGTCGACAGCGAAGTCCACACCACCATTGCGAGCCCCAAAAATCTCCAAGTAATCGATGAAGCAACCATCAGAGCTGTCGGAAACGGGAGGGAGGTCGAGAAACGGGATGGAGGAAGAAGAGCCTCCGCCACCGAAGATCTCGGCGTAGTCGTCGGAGCTGGCGACGAAGGGAGCGGTGGTGTACTTGTAGCTGGGGGGCCCACCGAAGATGTCGGCGTAGGAGGTGGAGGTGGAGGTGGAGGTTGAGGTGGAGGAGGAGCGTTTGGCCGGGCGCCGGGAGCTCCGGAGCGCCTCCATGGTTATTAGGGTTAGGGTATTTTGGGGATTTCTAAATTTCTCTCTCTCTCTTGTTCGTATTCGAGAGATGTTCGGCGTTGATGGGGAGTGGTACTACTACTGGGCCTATGGTGGTGCTGGTGTTGTGTTCTTTTTTCTAGCTTTCTGTCAGTCAGCAAAAGCCAGCTTTTTCTTTTTTTGTTTTTTCTCTTTTTTTTTTCTTCATCCTTTTTGTTCGTCTTTTTTTATCCTTATTTTTTAAATTAAAAAAAAAATTTGCGCCGGATTTATTTCTTATTTTAAAATTTATGTAGAATTTTTTTAAAGATGGGACCCATTCTATTTACGCGTGAGTGCTTTGTTTTTTTTTTTTATCTATTAAATTAATTTTTATTTTTGTACTCATAATCAATGAGGCCAGCTCCGATATCACCATTCAGTAATAGTATTTTTCGCATGCGATGCATGTTTTGATAAGAATTTTAGGAATGTCACATGCGATTTACGTGTTAAAAAATAGTTTTGGAGTTAGACGTGCATTGCACGTAATTGGTAAAAATATTCTGAAAAAAAAAAAGTTGCAATTTTTACGTGCAATGCACGTGTTTATAAGTAGAATTTGAATTGTACGTGCAACATATGTGTATGTTTAGTATTAAAAAAATATTGTAAAATTGTTTTGCACCGGCGTTGCGCGTTTTGAATATGTAAAAAAAATTATTTGTTTGTTTTTTTTTGTAATTAATGGGAGAGTTGGAGTTGCATGCACAACTCAAAAATTTGTATATTAACAACATTACAACTCCAGCTCTCCTATTATAATATTAGAGATTAGAGATTAGAGATTAGAGATTGACTGCACGTTAGTCCTTCTATCAAAATAATTAATACTTTTATATTCTTGTACTTAAGGGTAAATTTTACTAAATCATGTTTTGCTTTCCAGGGGTGTATTGAATTGAGATTTCAAAAAATTTTAAAAGAATTGAGGATCCCAGTATTTAAGAAATTTATGGGGAATTCACCTAAAACTTTGACTGGGATTTATAAGGATTTTAAATTAGTTTGGTGGAATTCTTATTATGAATTTGATGGAATTTGAAGGAATTCGATGAAAATAAACTTTATAATTAGTTCGTTTCCTACACAAGATTGTCATTCTCATAAGAGTAGTACGAATAAATATCAAGGAACCTCGCAAGTCATAAAAATATCATTCTCATAAGCTTTTTCTGAAGTACTAGAAGGACACCCACATAAACAAAAGTAACAACAACAAAAAAATAGCCCTACATGTGAGAGTTGTTGATGAGTCCATCAACTCAATACTCGCTGTTTTAACATTCTGAAATAGCATAAAACAATAATAACTAATAACACCCGGTAACCAAAGTCATGGAGCAAGAGATCTATAAGGAGCACCAACTCTCCCGTTAGGCATCATAACTCTACCACATCTCCTCATCAAATCAATACTCGTTGTTTCTGCACCATAGGTCTTCCAATTAACAGTTTCACTATATAGGCCACATCATACAAACCATGGAACGTTATCCACTTCGTCTTGTACCTACAACGAGAAACCAATTTATGCCATAGCAATCTTGACAATATTTTTGAATCAACTCCATCGCGTTGATTTTGATTGAAATTGATTCCATTATCTTTCAGGAGGCGGATGGAGGCCTCTGCGTGGGGATCGGAGGTCGGGAGGTAGAGGATAGTGGGGTAGCAGCAGAGGAGGGTGTCGGGAGGTAGAGGAGAGGAGGAAGAAGACGATGGAGAGAGCAGGGGATTAGGGTTTTGGTTTATTTGGGGATAATTTGGGGCATGTGTACATGAAACAAAACCATACTCACCAATGGCTTGAAAGTTTCTACAGAAAATGTGAGAATTGCAAAGACTTTTGTTATTTATACATCGGACCCTAAATTCCATCTAAATCCTCCAAATTCTCAATTCTATCAAAATCATTAACTTTTTGAATATACCGAGAATTGAATGGGGTCAATTAAAATCTCAATTGAATACACCGAAAATTGAATAGAATCACTTAAAGTCTCAATTGAATACTTTTATAAACTCCTTTAAAATCCTAATAGAATACACTAGGATTTTCACATTCTTTTAAATTCTTTTCAAATTCCAATCCAATACACCCCTGTTCATCTATTTGTAATAATCATATCTATCTAAGACTTTGCTTTTCTTTATGAACCTACTCTAAGTTCAAAGTTTTTGCGGTTCATTATTCAAAATCTCTAAATATTATTTTTGTTTCGGATTTTTTGGGTTTTGTTTTTTGCCCAAAATATCTTCGATTTTGTTTTTGGATTTTTTGGGATTTAAATGTATCATATTTTTTTTAAATGGTAAAGACAGAGAGGGAGAGAGCATTTCATAATAAACCCACTAATTTTGAGAAACTATTTTTGAAAAAAAAAATATCCTTCAAAAAACCCCCCTGAACTTTACAATGATAAAATTATTATTTTACGCCGAATTAACAGCATCATTGATCAGTATGGCAAACCGCAACAACAACTTCGGATATATAGTAGGGTTATCCGCAAAAAATTTGATAAGGTTTTTCTACAAATTGATGAAAACCAAGTGGGTTTCAGTGAAATTTATCCTATACTTAATTTGTGTAGACTTAAAATATATTAAAAATATAATAACTATAGAGGTCCGTAGTATACGAGCGAGTTTTATTTTGTCTATTTTGAATTATTATTACTAGTAATTTTCACGTGCGATGCACGTCTTAATAAATATATTTTTATTAATAGTAAAAATTTCAATGTAGTCTAACCTTAAATGTAATACTTCCTTTATATTAGACTAGTATGATGCACGTGCGATGCACGTGGAGGAGGAAGGAAAAGGACAAAAAAACCTACCAACACGTGCGCTGCACATGTTTGCACACATACAAAAACCAATAAAAAATTGTTTATTTGTTTGGAACCCCATCTCTCCCATTATAATAGTTATAGATAAGATATGCACAGGCAATACACGGATTTGTTTGTCTACAAATATTTCTATTAATTGAATTTAATTTGAACGTATATTGCACGAGTTTGCTCAGTTACAAAATTAGGGTGAGTTTATTTACAACCCCAACTCTCCCATTAAAATAGTAGAGATTTTTATATAAGAAGTTTGAGTAAATGTGTGCCTACATAAATTGTATACATATACTGCTCAAATTCTTATTCGTACCAAATTTTTTTTTTTTTTTTGATGAATCGGATAGAGCCAAAAGGCTCCCGCCATCAAAAATATATATTAATCAATAAAACAGTTAATAAACAGTACAAATAGTCACTAGTTTTATAAGATGTAAAACAGAAATAAGCGAAAAAGAAAGAAATACAATAAGCAAGCTACAAGGAAATACAAAGACAGACTCAACATCAGCCAAACAGAGTGAGGACCCACAGCACGACGCACCAAGCCGTTACCCGAGAGTGGGGCAAACGATCCGGAAAGGCCAGCGACGAGGAGGGGCTCCAAAGAGACCGATCCAAGACCATAGAATATAAAAACTCCTCCCACGACGGCAAACAACTCTATAAGAGGCTAGAGGGACTCTAGCAGCGCAACGGAAGTATAGCACTGCCATCAGCAGAGGAGCTAACGATAAGGCAAGACTCACCAGTGCCCTAGCTAAAGAGCAGACACGGAGGCTGCTTTCTTCGCAAGGAGCCGAGCACTCACTCGGATCTTCGAATGGTCAAAAACTTTCTTGTTGTAGCCTCGCTTGGCGGGGGAGGTGCTACCCTCACAGAAGGGGATGACAACGCCGCAAGATCTGATGATGAAGTGCCTACTGAGATAGGGCACGAAGGAGAACCAAGACTGTTGGGGGCAATCGATGAGGCAGGAAGAATGGTCTTGGAGTAGTCGACCCCACGGGGAGAAGAAGGAGCATGAAGACTAAAAGGATGCTTAAGGTGTAGGGAGAGCACGAATAGTTTGAACGCCCTCAGAATCTGATAGAGCCATGACTGGACCCCTAGATGTTGATGACAAGAGAATAAGCATCCAGGAAAATGAAAATATGCCGCAGAAAGTGTGTGAACAGAGATCTTCAAAACACAGGGATAGTCATAAGATAAAGAAGGGGCTTTAAGATAAACTGCAGCTCTTTCAGGGAGCAATAGGGGATCCGAAATGCGGGAGTGCAAAGCTAGCTCCCTCGCACCACTGGAGCAAAAGGATGAAAAACAGTCTGGATTTTTACCCAAAATCCAATTCAAAGACGGAGCCGCTGAGAAAGGGCGGAGACGATCCTTGTAATAGTCCCGGCGAGGGAGGGAGACAATGTTCGTAATAACTTTACGATCCTTAAAAAGGAAAGCAACTATTAAAAGAAGTACATGCATGTACTTTTACTTTTCAAAATTTTGGTAATTAAGATTTATCTTTGTTGCATAGTGCAGTCATCGCTTTTTTAAATTACTTGAACATAGAAAAGTTAGCAAATTTATATATATTGGAAGAATACATGTGTAACTGTTTTGGCATAATTAAACATAATTTTTTTTGTAGTATATAGGAAATATAGTCAGTTAATTTATAACTTCAAAGATTAAAAAATATTAGTGCAAATAATCACTTATTATACCGAATGTGATCAAATATTATGATTCATTTTTAGGGTAATGGACGGACATTATCATTAAATGTGGAAGTAATCAGGCCCTTAAATGATCTGTTCGAGCTGAAGTGATTATGACTGAGTTGTTTCTCATAATATCCATATTCAAACGTTCTCATCGAACCATAACGCCTTGACATGTAAGAGTATCCACAATGATGTTTCTCGTATTTGAGAAAATGACGCAAACAGAAATATCAAATAGGCATGATCGCTGCAGTGCTCGTTTGCTATATTTTGGTAAATTTTAAAAAAAATTTGAGCGGACGGGACATGTTGTCCCGTCCCATAATTTTTTTTATAATTAAATTCGGCTTAATATTTAAAATATTACTTAGTAAATTAATTAACTATTAAATTAAGAGTAATGCTTGAGCCACTACCAATTTTACTACATTTCTCTTCACTACCTTATGTGGCACACTCCAATAGGTAGGGGATGGTAGAGTAGGTAGGAAAACTCTCCAATAGGAGTATGCCACGTAAGGTAGTGAAAAAAATGGTAGTGAGATTGGTAGTGGCTAAACCATTACTCTTAAATTAACCTAAACTATATTTAAATAATCACTAAACACTAATTAACTATTAAATTAACCCATAATATCTTAATTAAGTGTTTAATTAAGTGTGATAGTAACCTAAACACTAATTAAAAAGGGGGAAGTTCTCAAACGAGACATGTTGTCTCGTTTGAGAACTTTTCTCATGAGACGGGACAATATGTCTCGTCCGGCCATTTTAAAAAACAAAAAAAAAAATTGTTAGGCGGTACAACATGTACTGTCTTATTATTTTCATATAAAAAAAAGACGAAACAACATGTGTCATCCGATAAACTTTTTAAAAAAAAAATTGGGATGGAACATGTTATTTCGTCCCCTATAATTTGGGAATCACAATTTTGTTTTTCATTTATGAGAAGGAACTGTAACAATGGCAAAATAGCAAACGATTGCAGATTATCGTTTTTCAAAAAATGAAAAATTGATAAATATAGCAAACGACTGTGGTGCGGACGCTCTAATGCAATCATTCATTCAATCATCCTCAAGAAGAGAAAATAAAAGTTTAATATGGGCCGATATGCAAATTTCCATCCCAAATTTGAAAGAGCCTGGGCGGTTAACGGATATACTAAAGAGTAATGCTATAGCCACTACTTCCTTCACTACCAGATTCTTCACTACCTGATGTGGCAGTCTAGTCAGCAATGCCACATCAGCAGCCCACTTAAAATATATTATTTTTTAATTAATTCTAAACCTATCAGTTGACTCTTCATCTTCCATTCCATTCCATTCCTTCCTCTTCGCATCTACAGTCTCTCCCTCATCTCAACCCAGTCCTCCCGCTGACGCCCCTTCTTCCCGCTGCCCCCACGCACCGCAGTGTCCTCCCGCTGCCGCCGCGCCGTCGCCGCTGCCTCGCGCCATCGCCGTTGCCTCGCGCCGTCGCATCCACTCACGCCGTCGCCGCTGACTCGCGCGTCGATAGAAGGTACAATCAAGATCGTGGGTAATAGACCATGTCTAGCAAAATTGACAACTATCGCGATTTAATTCAAAATTTAGTATCTTAGTTTGGAGAGATACGACCAACCACGATTCATCTACAGCACATGCCAAATACTGGGACAGTCAAAGTTGTAAAAAATTACCCAATTTGATTTCAATTAAACTAATTATGTGCAAGATACATATCATGTTCTATATGCCCGATGTGAATATTATGCAAGCAGATTTCTGAAAAATGTGATAAAATTAGATTAAAATTATATCAAAACGTGATAAAATTCTGAATTAAATCGCGATAGTTGTCAATTTTGCTAGACATGGTCTATTACCCACGATCTTGATTGTACCTTCTATCGACGCGCGAGTCAGCGGCGACGGCGTGAGTGGATGCGACGGCGCGAGGCAACGGTGATGGCGCGAGGCAGCGGCGACGGCGCGGCGGCAGCGGGAGGACACTGCGGTGCGTGGGGGCAGCGGGAAGAAGCGGCGTCAGCGGGAGGACTGGGTTGAGATGAGGGAGAGACTGTAGATGCGAAGAGGAAGGAATGGAATGGAATGGAATGGAATGGAATGGAAGATGAAGAGTCAACTGATAGGTTTAGAATTAATTAAAAAATAATATATTTTAAGTGGACTGCTGATGTGGCATTGCTGACTAGACTAACATCAGGTAGTGAAGAATCTGGTAGTGAAGGAAGTAGTGGCTATAGCATTACTCATATACTAAATGTTAGGTGTGAACTAACTGAGGACCGAGAAGAGTCAAAATTGGTTTTTGAGTTCGGATGTATTTGCGGGACCCACATAAAGTCGCCCACTTAATAAAACATAAAGATAGACAAATAATAATAAGTGGAAGGCTTGTCTACTTCACGTAGTTTAAACTCAAGAATGTTTTGGCTTTTAGTTTGCTTCAGATTACAGCAAACAAACCAACCAACCAACCACGTACGTTTAGTTTACCAAACATTATTAACATTGTTGCAGTTGTATAGAGTAAAAAGCAAACACAACTCAAATTACGATCTAAAATTGAATCATAGACCCTCTTTAATCTACATCCAATTTGATTATTATAGAATTAAACCCAACACTTGCACTAGCAGAAGCAGGCTTACCAACCAAACAGAATAGGATATATTATTATCTGTTAAGTGTAAAATGCATTCATTGAGGTATCTTATTGCAACTAATTAATCGATTCATTTAAGATGCTAATTAACGTACCGAGTACAGTTGGTCAACTTCTAAAATTAAAGAAGGTGCTGGTGCATGCAACCAATACAGAAATGTATGTGTGAATTGGGTGTCCAAAAGCAATTGATTGCAATGCGTAGTAATGACGACGACGACGTGGGTGTTGTGTTGTTGTCGGCCGCAAACGTTCTGGAATTAGATATATTAGATATACATAGGTTTCATTCAGTTCCATGATTATAAATAAACAGGCTAAAACAGCTAAGCTAATATAAGTATCCACCCCATGTGGATGTGGATGTGGATGTGGATGTGGCCCCACATCCACATCACATGGAGGTGAATGGCCCATGAGTTATGTATTTGTTTTATTATCTAATTATCATACGGATTACACGCTGTGACGGAAGGAGACTTCATATATCTCTAATATCTAATAATATTATCTCTGATCGCTGGCTCTCTAATATTATAATGGGGGAATGTCTTAGTGTCATCTGTTAATCTATCAATGTGTGTGACGTACGTATATAACTAATATGAAGAATGTTTAAGGTTTGAGTTTTCATTATGTCGGAGTTTTTTTTTTTTTTTTGCATTGTCTGTGCTAACTAATATAAAAGATGTCTAAGATTCGATGTCAGACTGCGTCAAAATTTTTACTTTAAAAAATATATATTTATTAAGACGTGCATCGCACATGTACATTACTAGTAATGGGATAAGGTCTTAGTATCATTTGTAAATCCACCAACGCGTGCATTGCACGTGCATAACTAATATAAAGAAGGTCTCAGGTTCGAGTCCTCACTACGTCATATTTTTTACTATAAATTTTTTTAATATATTAAATGTGTTTCACCTGTGTAAATTATTATCTATCTATCCATCCATCTATCTATAATATAATATATAATAACTATTATAATAGAAGAGTTGGAGTTGTAAATCTACCTATTTACGTGCAATGCGCGTGCAACTCCAACTCTCCCATCATAGTCTTCATATTTACATTTTAAAATATATAATTATATTTATGAAGACATGCAACGCACGCATAAATCAGAATTTTTACTTTAATTTTTTTAAAAACTTAATACGTGCATCGCACGTGTATATTACTAGTATTGTCACGCCCCGCTTCTCAAAAAGGAGATACGGAATACGGATACGTGACTAAGTTCAGCGAATGATTTTCATCATCCATAAACTATCAGGATCTTTACAACATTTCACATAAATAATAAGAAGTAATGAGAAATCAACCACGCTTGCATGAATGAATCAATATACCAACAAAATTTACTTGAAACAAAATTTAATAATCTCAAATAAACCATATCTGGAACAAGTCATAAATCCTAGGTCAAACTGACCAATACAAAAATTCATGTAGCAAATATATTTATTCAAAATAAGCAACGGAAAATAATAATAGCAAGAACTCCAGCATCTAAAATCTTTGATCACCTACTCCATCGGCAACTGATCATGGAAATCTACAATTTAACAAATTTTAGGAAAAGGAAAGAGAAACAAAATGCCTGTCAATGCAAGTTACGGGACGCTTGTAGTGCAGGCACAAGTACAGAAAAGATAAACAAATATATAGTAACAACGAAAACAAACATAGCATGGAATATACATGACAATAAAACAGAATGTCTAACACGAATCAGAAAACAGAATCAGATATTATGATGAGGTAACAGAGTACAGGTAACATGCGTCAAGTGTCAAATGGTGTGCAAACAGATATACATATAATAGGTGTCAGGTAACAGATAAACATGAATATATAGATGATCATGTTATTACAGGTATTGTATTTATTTATATCTAAGTAGCACTTCATGTGTTCCATCTATTTACCATATGGTTGCTACATTCAAACAAGTTTGCGTTTAGATTTTGTAGTGGACTGTATAGGGCAGTGTACTCATGTATCAGATAAACAGATATATATATAGATACAAATAGAACCTATGGGTCATCTTCTGAGTACACCTTCCTATAGGGAAGTGTGCAGCCAGGTAATCGGATAAATAGAATCGTGTATCATATAGTTACGAACACGTAACAGATAACATGTGGGAAACACGGGCCCCCTTCAAAGCACCGGTTTCTATATTTTTCAATACTAGATATTTTTCTTAACCCCGACTTGATTATTTGTTATTATTATCAAATAGACATATATGTGTCACAAAACATGGCAAGAATAATATGGCATAAACAAGTAACAGGTTCGGGTTGGAAGATAAATATGTACAGGTGAAAGACACCTCATAAAAAGGTAGGACAATGAAAATTCTAGTTCAAGACAGCAAGGCAATACTGCACCAAATATGGGATTTCCGTTGCCACAAATATACAAACATGGATCCGTCAGGAAATTTGGAAAATAGACTATCGGCCGAATCCAGCAAATATATATAAGTTATATGGTATTTCACAAAACATGACTCAAAACAGAATTGCATCTAGAAAATATGTTCAGTCAGAATCAGAAGTTTGTATTCATAAACAGGAAAACGGCATAAAAACTTATTGATCAAATCCAATAAAAGTCTGGGGTATTCCCTAGTATGTCTAGTATCAGAAAATAAAATATCATAATTTTCCAACATATATAGTATAGTCAAATAAAATCAGAAAACAGCAAGATGCATCAACTTTGTAAATCTAAAATCATAAACACAGCAGTACTAAAACTGCAATAGATTACAAAATATAAATTGAAATTCATATCCATCAAAAGGGTGATAAAATAGGTACAGTAGGCTACAATTTATATTCACAAAGTTTTTACAAACAGCAAATAGAATCAGATTGAAATTATGTTTCTTTACTGAACAACATAAAAATTCTGCAAGTATAGTAGTTGTTTATAATCATAGAATAATTTATAAAATTCATCAATTAAATTTACAAAAAATAGGGGTTAATCCCAATCAAGTCTAGTTATAGTCATCAAAATATTGGATCAAAATATTATCTTTAACATTAGTATAAAAATAAATAATTATACAGAATTCATATAAAACAGAATCTGAAATTTTCTACACATCTGTAGTAAAACAGCAATAACTTGTAACTCATAAATCGAAATTGAGCTCTGTCAGAAATTCTGGAAAGTAGACGGAATTCTCTATAATTCATATTCACGAATAATTTTCATATACTAACCTTAATAGGGTCTAAAATACTGGGAAAAAATGGGGTAACAACAAATACATAAATATCCTTTATGCATAAAATCAACTAGCTCATATGCAACACATCTAAATCATAACAAAATGTAAAATATGGTGTACTAGATGTCAAAACAACATGGTATGAGTGTTTAATAGATCTACAACAGGATATACTACCAGTAACACGTCAAGCATGCAAGATTCATACCACAACTAAGGGATCACAACCAACATAAATATATGCAATAGGAATTAATTAGGTCTAAGTCTAAATTTCATGTCATGTGTGTAATGAGACAACTATCGCAAATCAACACATATGGACAAGATCTAACATGATTTTCATGAGAATAGATCTTGAAATAACTACACTACAGGCGGTATTTAGTACATGTATATGCAACAGAAAAGAATACAAGTTGCTTGCCTTATAATCGACGATGGAAACGATGCAAAAAACGAGAATAACGGAAACAGATTCCCGGGATTCCCGGGTTACGAACTCAACGAACAAATGAACGACGAATACAACACGAGATCACACACACACACAAAGGCCAAGCAATGGCAGTTGGTGCATGCATAAGAGAACGATGGCGGAAAAGGAGATGGCGGACAGCAAGTGTCACTGCTGTGCTCGCTGTGCTGGCTGCGTCGGGTGCTGGCTGCATCGTCGCGATGAGGCTGTAACACCCCGAATTCCAAAAACAACTGAATTCGAGATTCCACAGGATCTTTACACTTCTTTAGTACAATTTTACAAGAAACTTTAAACTTTTCACTTTACATCAAAGTTACAAAAAATCTTTACACTTTACAGCGGAAGCAAAAATTACAACATTTACATGAATGAAAGTACAACAACATTTGAATAATCTCTAAGCATCAGTTGTTCTTTAATCTTTGTCGTGTCATTCATCCCTCATAGAAACTGTGGGTACGTCAGTTTATTCAACCGACGAATATTATACTTGGGCATCCTCTATATGCCGAAAACAATATATTGATTTTCCATACTTAACAAACACAAACTTGTTCACATACCAAACTAAGGGGAATATCCTAATGATGTCGTATTGTGATTATGCACTAAGTCCTTAATACAGTTATTTATACTAGTATAATGCACATGCGATGTATTTTTAAAAAATATGTATTATACGCGTGCGTTGCACGTGGGGAAAATGGGGAGGGGGAATGAAAAGGAAAAAAAAAATCTACGCATTATACACGTGCGTTGTACGCGGGGAAAATGGAGAGGGGGAATGAAAAGGACAAAAAAATCTACCGACACGTGCGTTGCACGTGTTCACACACACACTAAGAAATAATAAAAAATTGTTTATTTGTTTACAACCACAACTCTCCCATTAATATAATAGAGATTACATGATACTAATGCACACTTGTTCGGATTTTATGCATCTCATACTACATAGGTCCGAGGGCAAGCCTCTTAATCGTTCTTCATCTTGTAGGGTTCATTCCCTCGTCATGACTTACTCTACTACTGTAACTACGGTAAGTATCCTAGATGTTCTATGAATAACGAGCTCATGTACGAAAAAACTGGAGGGAAATCCCACGTCATGTCACGACGCATCGTGAAGACGACCTGTGGACAATTCAGCCTCCTTCATGGCACACGATCCTCTCGCAGTCACCAAACACTCCACAAGCATCACCAAAATCCCGATAATTCCGGAGTAGTGCCCACGTCATGTCACGACGCATCGTGAAAATAGACTGTGAATCACACCCACATCGTAGACTCGAGTCCCTCATACTTGTGTTTTTCTCTTACTTTCATCACCTCTTCACTATGTACTAATTCTTAATTTAATGAAATCATGAACAAAATCAATCTTTTAGGGTCAGCACTCTCACTAATACCGGTCTTATTTCTTTCATTTCTCAATGACCCAAACTTGGTCTTTTCAATTTTATTTATCATATCTCATTACTTTCAATTGCCGGTGTGAGTCTTGGCTACACCCTAATTTTCAACTTTAATTCACAATTCACATATTTGAGTTGTCATACTCAAGAAATTTTTCTTTTCCAATTACATGATTTTCAGTCTTTTCATGAGTCAATCATCATACATGGAGTTCAATTATAAATCATGCATTCCATAACCAATATTTATTTCCACATTCAAATCATACTACGAAAACATCGAGTCAAAATGAATATTCACAAAAATTCACCATTGTCATGATATTCTTTTAACATAATAACCCATACAAAAATCCACATTTATATTTTCTTTCCATCAATTTTCCTTTTTAATACTCATCTTAATCACCTCGTGAAATAACACATTTTTATGAAATTATACGAGTAAGAAACCATAGTTTCGAATACGATTTTACCTCAAAAATATACTTTATTTTAGTCCAATAACTCCCAATTAATTTTCATAGGTTGTATATGATTTTTGAATAATAACGGTATTGTTTTCAGAATTTTTATATATCAAGAAAACCCCAAAAATTAATTTGTCAAAAAAAATCATATTCTGGCTACACCCAAGAAAACCCCAAAAATCAATTTGTCAAAAAAAATTATATTCTGGCTACACCCAAAATCGAACCTGCAACCTTTAAGAAGACAGCCGCACGCGCTAACCAATTGGCCCAGGGCACTCAGCAATATGAAAAGGAGATAGAGAGTTATATACTCTCAGTTCGGTGATTGGTATTTTTTAAACCGCACACAAAAAGAAAGGTGGACACAGGTATCGAACCAGCGACTACAGAGCAACACGCCACGCTACAGTAGCGCCAGAAGGCTCACTGGCCACTTGAGCTATGAGCTCAAGTTGTCACATACATAACTCGAATTCTATTTAACTCGGTTATCTGTTTTATTAAAACATTTCGATGTTCAAAAATTCCTATCTTTATTTTGCTTGCACCAAAAGCCATGTAAAACTCCAGAATGTATATTCTAACTTAAATTAATACCCCGGTATTTTTAAAATAATTTTTTAGTAATTTAATACACATTTCTCATACAATAATTTAAATTCCATACTACTCTTTCCATAATTCAATTTGACATTTCTCAACACAACTTAGTATTAAAAATTCACATTATAAATATAATTCCATGTTTTCCCCTCTTTCATAAACCCAAATGCATAGAACAATCTTATTCATTTGAACCAATATCACGATAGTCCATTTGGCACATAAAACAATAATTTCATTTACTAGCATTTCGTACTCAATTTTGACGTTGTCAATAATCCCAATTCAATATTTCCATAACTACAAGCAATATGCACACAATATTAAGATTCATGATAAGTTAACATACAATCTATCAAGCATTAATTTAATCAACTAGCAAGTCTTTTTTCAAATTAACTGTACTCTTATTAGTTTCTTTCATGCATCATTATTTCAACACACCTAGTATGGCATCTAAATTAGAAGTATAGAAAATCACCCACCTAATTTGGAGAGAAAACACACAACAACTCCTAAACGAAAGAGCCCTTCTCCTCCTAGATTGAGCTTGCCCAAACGAGTGCTCCTCCTCCTTGCTCCTAGTGCAACCCGAGAGCTCCAAGTTATGTAGCCGGCCTCCTAGCTTGCAAGCACACCCACTCTCAATCTCTCAATCTTTTATTCTCACTTCCTATTAATAATCTACTACTAACAATTGTATTCTTTCACTATAGATTTGGATAATGAAAATTGTAAGGATAACTAGGCTAGGGAGGGGGGAATTTAGACAAAATTTTGGGACAAATAGAAGGTTAGGATTGATCTAGGAGTTAAGAAATAAAGGCTAGGATTCAAAGAGAAGTTGTAGTAACCAACCATGACTATAAAAACCACCTCCCACAACTCCACTTCTATTTTCCTTTTCCCTCCCAATCCCATCCGGCCTAACAAGAAAAAGTGCACAAACACGTGCTAGTGCAATGCACATGTTTGTATAGTTTCCCATTTTAAAAACTTGTACATTTATTTTTTATAAAAAATCTATAAAAATTGTCTACACTACAAATTGTAATAAAAAGAGAAAATAAATTTATGGGCCTTTATTTAATGGGCCAAATTAGCTATATTTAAAACAAATTAAGTTGGGCTCAAAATAAAACAGTACTTATGTGTTTATGTAATGAAAATAATTATAAAAATTTTATATCACAGGATTGCACGTGCACAAAACGTAGAAATTATTAACACAAAATAATAGTTCTCATAAATGAAAATCAAGGTATTACAGAGGCAGGGGCGCCTGGTTTGGCTGTCGCTGTCGCATCGCGACAGGGGGAGGCACACAACGGAGGATGGGGGCTGCTGATGCTGCGTCGTTGGTTGCTAGGGCATCGAGGGAAGGGAGGAAAGAGGCGGAGGAGCACCGTGATATTAGGGTTGCAGGCGGGTAGAGCACAAGGGGAGTGGTCGGGGGTGATGAGGCACACAGGGTGATGGGTTAGGGAGGTCGGGATGCACAAGTTGGAGGTATGGGATATGGGTATAGGCGGCTAGGGTTTGTGAAGTATATGGGATACTGGGTAGATGAACAGTGGGGTATATATATATATATATATATATATACATGGTAAGTTAGGGTTAGGGTGTGAACGGGTAGGGTAGTGGATAATGGATATTGGGTTTTAAATCCAATAAGAGAGAGATGTAGGGTTTAGAATAGGATTTTAGGGGGGGTTGGGTTTAATTAAAAATAATTCAATAAAGAGATGGAAACAAAAATGAATAACCAAAATAGGACACGAACAATTAAATAATAAGGATAAAAAATAATAGCTCGATCAACTGGAGGTGAATTAAATAGACAGACAATTGAATCAAGAAGATCAAACAAAGACGAAAAATCAAATGGTTGAATATATAAATATTGAGAATGAAGATTAATTACACAGCTGAAAAGAGCAGGAGAACATAATATGAATAAATACTAAAAAAGAAAAGAAATACATCAAAAATACAGAAAGTGAAAAACAGGGGTTACAAGTATGTATGGACGTAGATGAAGATGCTTGTGTGTTTATGAATGGGATTGGGATCCTTAATGGTGGGTGCTCCTTGACCTTGAGGCTCCTTCAATAATTGATTGCATGCACATAATTGGTCATCAGAGCATTTGTATTCGTATTGAGTCAAATTTTGAGTATTTGGCAAATGGAAATGGCAGAAATGGCTTTGCGCTGCAGTCGTCGATTGCCAAAAAAAGGGTGTTCGAAAATTTTCAAATATAAGATGAAAGACGAATTCTCGTTTGAAGTAATTTTTTTTTTTAAATTGAAATATTGGAACGGATGGGAATTCTTTTCCCATCCATCCTAATTAAAATAATTTTTAAAAAATACAAAAATAAAGAGACAAGAAACCATCTTTCCTTTGAATGTGGTGATTTCAAAAAAAAAAAAATTCTTCATTCGGACGGGAATTTCTTTCCTGCCCATCGATTTAATTAAAATGAAATGTTTTGGGATGGAAAATTGAATTTCTTCCGATACTTTTCAAAACAGTAAAATTCTCTCCGACAAAATTTTCTTTTCTTCGTCCGATGCAACAGACGATAAATCTTCTTCCGATTGCTATATCTTTCAATATTCCAAACCTTCTGCCATATTTGGCAGTCTTCTGTTCACCAAAAACTCAAATTTCGAGTTTTTGGCCAACGACTGCAGCGATTTTTTTCTATTTTTTTTTATTTTTAAGATGAACAATTAGCCGACGACTACAGATGCTCTGAAATTGCCAAATAATGGGCCTTTTTGCTCATTTAAAAACTCAGCCCAGTGAAGCAATTGGGCTCAGATCGATTCGGCCTATAGAACCTTGCTAAACCTGTAGGCTGACTCAGTCCATTGAAGAAGATTTTAATAGGACCGACAGTGAATAAGATGAAAGCAAGTGGAAGAAAAAGAAATCGCACTCAGGGCTCACAGTGGGCTCTCTTTCTTTTACTAATCAATCACGATCATCGGTCATCATCTCTCTCTCTTACTTTCTCTCACCGGTCATGATTATCTGCCATCATCTCTCTCCCATGATCATCTCTCTCTCTCTCCATTGATGGAGAAGAAAGGAAGAAGAACAATACAAAAATGGAATTATTATTATTTAATTATAGTGATGTCGCTATTTAGGATAGCAACATCAGTTATAAGAGCATCCACAATGGTTATTCTTATTTTTTGGCAAAATGAAACGAATAAAAATAGAATAGATCGAAAGGTTTGCAGTGATCGTTTGCTATATTTTGCTAAAATTTGAGTAAGACGAGACAACTTGTTTCGTTCGTTTTTTTTAAGATTTAATTAATTACCGATTAACTATTAAAATATCTTAATTAAATAAATTAAATATTAAAATATACCCTAATCCTATTTAAACACATACTAAACTATTAATTAAACCTTAAAACCCACTAAATCCCCCCAATACCTGGACGGGACAACATGTCCCGTCTATGGGTATTTTTTGTTTTTTTTTTCCGGAATAATCTGATCCGTTGATCAGTCGAAAAAATTGGGGAAAAAAATTTATTTTGGGAAGGATGATACAACATGTATCGTCCGACCCTATTTAAAAAATAAAAATAAAAAATAATATACGGGACGAGACAAGTTGTCGATTGTAATAAAAAATATTAAATATATTGATCATGTATCGTCTTCTATATTCTCAAATTCGCTAGCCCACTTCTCAAATATGAGAATCGACTGTAGCTCGTTTGCTATTTTTTTAACAAAATAGCAAACGACTGCAGATGTCGATTCTCATATTATTATCATAATATGAGAATTTGAGAAATATAGCAAACGACCGTGGATGCTCTAATGATATTATTAATGAGAATAATGGTTTCTGTTATAAGATATTTTTTCTTAAAACATTTTTCTAATGTGTCAGAGAGTTCCTAAGTGAATGTTAAATGTACTAATACCGTTATCTCCAATAGCGGCAACAAATTTTTTTTCCGCATGTGCCGCTATTGACAACAATTACATGAAAGTAACATATGCCATTATTGACAACTAGTATCATACACGTGCACACGTGCACGTGGAAAAAATTGAAGGGATAATGAAAAGGGTAAAAAGAAAATAATTTCCAAACTGATCCACTTTCGGAAATATTTACCAAACTGGTACACTGCTGAAAATATTTACCAAAGTTAGTCCATAATCCAACACGTGCGCTGCACGGGTTGGTAGAAGGACAAATTACACTGAGGCCTTTTCCCATTATAGTAGTAGAGATATCATTTTATGCTGACGTGTTCGAAATTGAGTTAGTTGGATAAATAATTTCAAAAGTTTGCAAGTTTGATCAATATTGTCAAAAAGTGGGTTAGTACCAAAAAATTTTTAAATACGATTAGATGTTTATATTACTCTTGGCGTGAAGTTGATTTCATTGAGGTTGATTGTTAATACCTTCATACCTTACAATCCTATCTATCCATCTAAAAATTACTACCATTTTATTATTTTTACAATATATTATGCTATATCAATTTTTTGTTCAGGTACTTTGTAATTTTTTTTTTAAAAAAAAAAGGGAGAACAAATGTGGAAGGCAACCTCCCACTATTCATCCATTCAAATTTTGAAAACAATCTTATATAAAGAGCATTTCTAGTCGTTCATTTCTAAATTTTGGGTATTTGGCTTTTGAAAATAGAAAATATGGCTGTGCGCTGCAGTCGTTGGAAGGTAAAATATGGCCGGACGATCGATTATCTTTCGTCCAAAATTTTTTTTAAATTTTTTTTTTATAGCACTAGAAGACAAAAAAAAAGAAAAAAGAATAAGGCCTGGACGGTGGATTCTACACCGGCCCAGGCCATTTTGTCTTATTCAAATTGGAAATGACGGTGTATAATACACTGTCTATGGTTTTGTTTTATTTTTTTATTTTTTAAAAGGTGGGCAGGCCAATTGACGGTGTATAATCACTCGTCCGATGTACTTTTTGTACGTCTCACCTGCCAGACGAAATTTTATCTTTCGTCAATTCTGACGGACGAAATAAAATAGGTCGTTAGCTATATTTTGCATTTGGCCAAATCGTCTGGTATATTTGGCAAGGCACTATTCATCGTACACCCAAATTTTGCAAATTTGGACGACGACTGCAGCTCTCCCAATTTTTTTCCAAAATTTGGGTATTTAGCCCACGACTACAAATGCTAAACCTAAAAAAAACGTACAATATTGTATAGATGTGATCAGGTAATTTTTTTTAACTAGTTTTTTTTTTCTAAAAAAATGTATGTATAATGCATTGCAGAGAGCTATTATAGTTAAACATACTAGTAGTTTACACGTGCGATGCACGTCTTAATAAATATAATTTTTTTAAAAGTAAAAATTCAGACGTAGTCTGGATTTGATCTAAAACCTCATTTACAATAGTTATGCACGTGCGTGCACGGGTTGGTAGATAGACAAATTACGCTAAGGCCTTCTCCCATTATATTAGTGGAGATTAATAAATATAGTTTTTTTAAAAGTAAAAGTTTAGACGTAGTCTGGATTTGATCTAAAACCTCATTTACAATAGTTATGCACGTGCATTGCACGGTTTGGTAGATGAACAAATTACACTAAGGCCTTCTCCCATTATAATAGTAGAGAAAACAAAACTGAAACATTAATAAAGCAAAAAAAAAAAAAAAGGTCAAATTAAAGAAAACGAGAGAACCCGTTAATTCCGACAAATCGAACCCATGCCCGAACTGAAACCCGCACCCGTTTACTTCAGTCGTATATATAAAATCCACATTTCTTTCCCCAATAGCGGCTCTTCCAAAACCCTAGAAACAAAACCCTAGAATTCGAGGAAGAAGAAGGTGAAGGATGGGGAAGGCGAAGGGGAATCAGCGTAAGGACAAATACTACCAGCTCGCGAAAGAGCAAGGCTACCGCTCACGTGCCTCATTCAAGCTCCTCCAAATCGATGCCAAGTACCGCTTCCTCCCTTCCGCCCGCTCCGTCCTCGACCTCTGCGCCGCCCCCGGCGGCTGGATGCAGGTCGCCGTCCGCCACGCCCCCGTCGGATCCTTCATCGTCGGAATCGATCTCGACCACATCAAACCCATTCGTGGGGCCCACTCCCTCGTCGATGACATCACCACTACCAAGTGCAGGGCTGACATCAAGCGCCTTATGGATTCCAACGGGTGCTCTGCCATTGATGTTGTTCTTCACGATGGAGCGCCCAATGTTGGTGGCGCTTGGTCCAAAGATGCGTCGGGTCAGTCGTCTCTGGTTGTTGATTCGATTAGGCTAGCTACGCAGTTCTTGGCCCCGAAGGGGACTTTCGTCACAAAGGTATTCTTTTTATTCTTTTAATTTGATTGCTTTTCATCTCTATTTGTCATAAGAATTAGAAATTTGGTGATAATTACTGTGCGTTGAGAGAATGAATGATATTGAGTATTTATCATATTTTTGAAATGTGATTTGAGTGTTAAGGAAAGATTCTGTCTTTAACTATAGAAATTTTAGGTGCGGTTGCGAGTGTTTTGGTATCCTAAATTGCTATTTAGGAGAATTTCAAGTTTAAGCTCTTGATTTGATAAATAAATTGCAAACCAATATGTACAAATCAACATGACAGTTAGTTAGGGCAATATCACGTCGTTTACAGAATTATAAAGCAAGATCCAACAAGGTACACAGTAACAAAAATGCAGAAAATTTTCAAAACAGAAAGATATTAGTTTTGTACTTTTAGGGGATGTAAATTCGAACTAGGTATCATGTATAAGAAAATAGTCAGATGGTACATATACAAATATCATACCATCTGACTACAGAAACAATATACTTCCAAAAAGCAACATAGAAACTCTTCAATATACAAAGAAGTCGTTATAGTTTATTCAACTATGCAGCTGTCTTTAACCTGGGTTTGATTTTGTTGGCCCCATTTGTAGATACAATCCAGTGTAGCGAAAACCCTTTGTTAGAGATTTCTATCTATACAGTATATTATGCTAAACCACTTTTGGTCCAAGGATTTTTCTCATTTTTCTTTTTAAAACAGAAAAAGGAGAGCAGATGTATGAGGCAACCACCCATTCTTTTTCTCCATCCAACTTTTGAACTAGAATCATTTCCCTTAATGAAACCAAAAAAATCGTGCACTATTATTATATCGATGTTATTAAATGAATTTTTCAAAAATAGTTTACTTAGTTTATCATTTTTGAATTTTTTTGTGCAATATTGCACAAAAAATACTAGTTAAAGCACAGTATTATAACTAATTCACCTTGTTATCCACACCCATAAGTTTTTGTCATTAGCTGTTAAATTCCCTTCATTTTTTAGGTACCCAAATGGGCATTCAGTTATGTTCGTTCTCATCAAAGTTGTACTTCTGTTAATCTAAGAGTTCAAGACAAGGACTTGAACATGATGAAAAAACCCATCAATAAATAGATAGCATACTAATATCACCCCTTAATGTATAAACGAGAACACTAATTTGGTTATCTGGGCATTTGTTATTTGTGCTTTTGATGGTACTCTGATGTTGCACCTTTTTGTTCTCTGTGTGTAGGTTTTCAGGTCTCAAGATTATAGTGCAATCATCTATTGCCTCGGACAGGTAAAACTACTTTATAATCCTTTCCCGAAGCTGTTTATTGTCTTTGCAACTGGGGGATAAAATCATGATGTTTATGTATATGACAGCTTTTTGAGAAAGTCGAGGTGACTAAACCTGCTGCTAGTAGGTCGACCTCTGCGGAAATTTATGTAATTGGTATGAGATATAAGGCCCCTGCTAAGATTGACCCACGTCTCCTTGATATCAAGCACCTGTTTCGGGGGACCATAGAACCACCAAAGGTAGGTTAATGCACATTGTGCACTTCTCAAACAGATTTCCAATTATCTGTTGAGCCTTTTCTTAACAGTACTATGTTCTTTGGATCAGGTGGTGGATGTTCTAGGTGGATCAAAGCAGAAGCGACATCGTGAAGGGTAAGCTTTGGTTGGATTCAATATTTTTTTTTTTTTGTTTTGTTTTGTTTTGTTTTGTTTTGTTTCACATGATTATATAAGAGCAGATTTTGCATAGTACACTTCTCCATGTCATACTAGGATTCTCATAATAAGTGCTGTAGTACTATCTTTCCAGATTGATCTTCTCTTGTTTTGTTGTTGTTAATGATCTATGTTTTTCACATAAAATTATGATAAATCAGAAGAACAATTGTTATTTGCTGGACAAATTATTGTCAACGATGTCGAGGCATACCAAACTATGGATTAGTAGATATAATGTTATTATATTTGGATAGTGGAGACCAATGGATCCGTCATCACTGTGCTTCAGAGTGCCTGAGAATATAATGAAATCTCCTTATGTGGAAGTGAGGTAAACATTGGTAGGGGATTCTGGTTCACAGGATTATGTAACAGCACAGTTTGCGATGTGCAGTTCTCCGTATCATTATAAGATTCTCATAATAAATGTTATAGTACAATCGTGCCAGATAGTTCTTCTCTTGTTTTCTTGTTAGTTGGTCTACGGTTTTTAACACGTAAAAGTAAAGACATACCAAAGGAAACACAGTTATTTTCTGCAAATACTACAAAAAAGTTATTGTGATTTGTATCAGGGTATACAAAACATGTAGATATTGTGGTCCACTGTTATCATATGTGGATGACGGGGACCAATGGATCCATTGTCCTAATTTTTCACTAGAAAGAACTGAAACATTCTTATTCAGAAGTGAGGTAGAAATCGGCAAGGTTTATATCTGCATCAATGCTCACTCAGAAATGAGTAACAGTCATTTGGTTCAATTCTAACCTACCGTTATGTTGGAATGCAAATTCTTACATGTGCTTATGTGCATGCAATATGTGTTCATTTATAGTTATCAAACGCTTTATGTTAATCAAATTACACAATTTGATTTTATTTTTCTAGGTGGCATGTATACAATAGAAGACATCTTTCGTTGGTTTAAGGTTAAGATTATATTGTGCTGAAATGAACTTGTAGTCACATGTGTGAAGCCATACCTTTGGTTGGCATATATTGGAAACAACACTTAATGGGCACTTCTCAGATACTTGCTATATTCTTTAAAATATAATAATATATATTTATAATATATCTTTTGTTCTTCGGCATTTCTTTTGACACTAATTCTAAAAAATAAAAATCAACTCTTTTTTCAATGTTTTTTTTTTATAATATCGTGGTTTCACTATCTTGGCGCATTTTTCTAAGAAATCCATCATTTACCTTCAAATTTGTAGCATTTATGTACACTTTGCTTGACCCTATTTCCAAAATGGTTTGCCACTAGTTTGGTAGGGAAAAACAAATGCCTATGGATGCTACATATAGGAAAACCCATCAGAAGATTTTAGAGGGTAGTCAAACTCTCTAAAAACTCAAGGGATAAGAGTCTGTAAGAGAAAGATAATTGTTTTTTTATTATAGAGAAATGGTTGTTTATGCATAGGATACAACGAAGATCCGAAAGGAAATCATCATGCAATTATCTATGTTGGAATTGGCATACTAGCAATATTAGGGTAGAGATACAAATTGATGCTACAGATTGGCGAATGCAAGTGGATGATAATAGAGGGTAGAAGATCTCTAAATTCTCATGGACCATGAGTCTCTAAGGGAAAGGTGTTAGATTTTTGTTATATAGAATCATTAGTTTATTTATGGGTTACAGCCAAGATCCAGAAGGAAATCATTTGGAAATCTGTAGTAGAAGTGTTGTATAAGGCATTTAATTGCAAGTAATACCAATATTATCTTGCTTTGTAAAGAAAAGAAAAAGTCCAGTGCCACCGCCACGGCGCCACCTCCTCTCTTCCCTTCCCTCCTTTGTTTAGTAAAGGCATGTGGATAAATAATATTCTTGCAACGGCCTTTACCTTCCCTCCTATAACATTGAACCACAATACTAAAGATTGATTAGATAGAACAAAAGATATTGTTATAATAAGGGAATTTGCATTTTAATGTCACTGCTTTTGGGACAGAAAAATCTTAATATTGGCAGACCTGTAACTGTAAACATGTATTTGATCATTTCTGTATACTAATTTCTCTTTTGGGAAAGGGGAGGACACCCTCGTATATGGATTGGTCAGCTAACTGAATCTGCTGTCCTCTCTGCATGACCTTACATCATAACAATATTGTATCAGTATCGAAAATTACGAGAATAGTTTTTTCTAAACCAACTATCAAACAGTTAGTGGAAGACCCAAGAAAACTAAGATGTATTTATTTTAGAAGGTCAATACTGGTTGCACACAATCTATAACTATTATAATGGGAGAGTTGGAGTTGTCGTTTGTAAATCTACCAACTTATGTGCATTGCCCGTGCATAACTAATATAAAAGAGCTCTCAAGTTCAAGGCCAGACATGGTCTGAATTTTTACTTTAAAAATATATATTTATTAAGACGTGCATCACACGTTTAAATTACTACCTGTCTTAAATCTCAAAGACCTTAACCTTCTGGTTAATTTAGAAGATAATTGTTAGTTTCTTTTCTTTCATAATTCAGGAGGCTGAATGGTATTTCCAGTTTTAGTATTTGTTGATGTTTCCTGTCTGTAATAAATAATAAGCCTTTCGTTTTTATTGACACAGATATGAGGACGGAGTGACCACCCTATGGAAGGTTGGATCAGTTTCGGATTTTGTGTGGTCTGATACACCACTGGAGTTTCTTGGTTCTGTTAATCAATTATCTTTTGAGGATGAAGCATGTTTACCTATCAAAGGTCATGTATTGACAAATGAGGAGGTACATATTATAAATTACATTATCACTGTTGCTACCCCCCTCCCCCAATCATATTCCATTCATAATTTCTTGCTTATGCTTCAGATAAAATCTTTATGCGAAGATCTATATGTTCTGGATAAACATAGCTTCAAGCATCTCTTAAAGTAAGTATTGCACACTCATTTACTTTTCCATTCAGTGGTCACTAACCGAAATTGTTCATGGGAGTATTTATAATTAATTAATTCATCCCTTTTGAGATGTGCTTAGAGTTATGACATGATTCAGATATCATGAAGTGCATTCCTTTATAACTATGATATATATTCGGATTTATTTGTTGTGGTTGGCATTTTATATTACTGGAAGCAAATTGGATTGATAAAACTTGTGGAATGTTCATCAGTGATATATACTCAATCTCATTTAGTCATTTGAATTATTCCAAATTCCAAACAACTATTGAAATCTACTTAAAAATTAATATTTTTTTTCGTAGTATTAAATAAATACCTTTGTGCTAAGCAGTTGCACATTGTAGTTGTATCTTCCAAATTGAGTCAATATTGTTAGAATTTATCTACGATGTACTTGTCAAAAGGAACCTGTGGTAGGTAGTGGTCCCCCACATTTTCCTTCCAATCATCATGGAGAGGCTTGGCTATTTTTAGTGTGAAAATATGTTTTCTTTGCCATTTGTGGTTAAAGTTATTCGTGGACTTCTGTTATGATCTAAATTTATCAACTTTAACGTTTATAGGTGGCGCATGAAAATAAGGAAGGCACTATCATCAACTAAAAAAGACACTTCAAAAGCTGTTCCCACTGCTGCTAAAGATGATGCCAAGGGTGATGAGGAGGAGACACTTCTTAATGAAATGGAAGAATTAACAAGTGCTTTGGAACGTAAGAAAAAGAGAGAAAAGAAGCTTTTAGCAAAGCGAAGAACAAAGGTTTTTTCTGTTCATTTACAAATTATATTTGATATCGAAGTGGACTATCTTTTAATTATATCTTTCCTTTTTTATATTTTATTGTCAGGATAAAGTACGCAAAGCTACTGGAATGCAAATTGATGCTACTCAAGACAGCTACAATGACCGTGAATTATTTTCTCTTGCTTCTATTAAGGTTTGTGTTCTCATCCATTGATAATTTGGCTATTACACATATTATCAACATCCATTGATAATGTGTTCTCATCCATTGATAGTTTTTGTTCTCATCCAGTGATATTAACTCTGGAAATTGTTGCTATTGTGTATATTTATTGGAAGGTTCTTGAACTTTGTTTTGTTTTTAATTTGGTCAATCTTTTCTTAGCTTGTTCAATATTCCGAATGACATTGTAGTTAGAAGTGATCTCCGAAGCTGGTGCTTTTTTTACTTGACAGTTTTTGTTATGCCAAAAATTGGAGAGAGGCTAGTGGAATCGTTGGCTCCTGAAAAAGATTGTCACCGCTTAGTTTGGCTGCAGTTGCTAGCTAAGTTTGTAAAAAGATTTTGTGCCTTAAACAAGAATTACAAGAGGGAAACTGCCATTATTTTCCTACGTCATTATACAGGAAGAGAGTTGAATTAGGTAGTGACAATATATTCAATACTAATGTAGATCTCTGAAGTATATCCTATTTGCATCGTCAAATTATGTTTGACTTGAAAATTTCCAAGTATTTGAAATCATATAATATCAACAAACTACATAGTCGCAATGCAAGTTATGGGAAGAACTGGTGGCTCGCAATGCAAGTTATGGGAAGAACTGGTGGCTACTTAATTATTAATTCATCCTCACTGGCTATTTAAATTTATTGATTCATCAATACATGTTCAGGGAAAGAAAGAGCTACAGGCTATTGATTCAACAGAAATTGATGAGGAAAATGAAGAGGTCAAAGTCAGTGAGAGTGAAGAGGAAACTTATGCTGTTGAAGCTCATGATTCACCCAGTGGTATGGACAGTGATGAAGAACAGCAGCGGTGAGTTTAATATTAGTTGACACACTTTTTGTCTGGCCTTTATTCAAATCTTTTGTTTAGTTCGAAGTCCCAACAGACTGCTGGATGAGGAGCATGGGCAGTTTGTTTTTTGGAGTTCATTGTCAATTTCCATTAATTGGATCAAGTTCGAGTCATTTTACTTGTGTTCTCAACGCATCAATGTATGATGTTTTGTTATTATTTGGCGTAGTTGGTGAGATGGAATATTAGTATTTAGGTGTGGGTTCCGCTTTGTAAGCCAAGGTTCTAAACTTATCGCTTATCAGAACTTTTTTTTCTTTCAAAATATGAAATGAGTTAAAATTTAGTAAACTGGCTGGTTCTCCCTGAACTGATTTACTTGGTTAGTCTGGTCCACCTTCAATTTTTCTTTTTAGGTCTATGAACTGAATCCTACAATGCTTCCAGTTACTGATATCCGGCTCTATCAAATTAGTAATGGCTGCATGTTTTCATTTCAAATGCATATATATATTCTTCCTCTCCCATTTCTAATTTTTTCCTGACGTGCAATTTTCGCTGCAGATATGATGATCACCTTGAGGAAATGCTTGATCAAGCCTATGAACGATATATTAGTAAAAAGGGTGGGACTGCTCAACAAAGGAAACGGACAAAGCTGGTCAGATCTACTGGACAGGCAGAGTTATTCGAGGTACTAATTAGATTAGGATATTTAAAATGGTCTTGTTTTCTGAAGAATTAGACTTCAGATTGTCACCCTTGTCATCTATGTTTTTTCAATTATCTTGAGTAATGCAATATTGATGGATTTTGTAGTAGCATGCCTCATATGTATACATATTTTTAATTGCATTTTCACTCATCTTGTTTGCCTCATATATATTTGTCACTAGCATATAACTTGTGTGATGCACAAAAAATAATAATATTATTTTGTTAAAATTCTTTATGCTCTCAGTTTTTAAATACTAGTATCATGCACGTGCGATGCACGTGGAGGGAGAAGAGAAAGACCCCAAAAAAAACCGAATGAAAAGGATTTTTTTTAAAAAATGCACGTGCGATGCACGTGGAGGAAGAAGGAAAAAGACCTAAAAAAACCGAATGAAAAGGAAAAAAAAAGGGATAATGAAAAGGATAAGAAGAAAATGATTTCCAAACTGATCCATTTTCGAAAATATTTACCAAACTGGTCCACTTTCGAAAATATTTACCGACGTGAGTCATTTTGTCAACACGTGCGCTGCACGTGTTGACAAAATGACATCCGGTGACAGATGACACTAAGCCCTTCTCCCATTATAATAGTAGAGATTAATTTTTTAACTGAAAAAGAAATAAACAGAATCAAGATTTTAGAAATTTATCACTCAATTCTAACATCAAATCTTAATAGACATACGAACATTATCTTTACATGTAACTATAATTAACTTATAAACATGGTAATGTGCAATAAAATCTACATAATCAATTACTCACCCTGGCCCTACATGTATAAAATCTACATTCAATGTTGATCATGTACTAAAAATAGTACGTAAAAAAAGTTTGTAAGAGAGAACAACAAATAGCTAGCTCACCCATATATGGAGGATGTGCATTTAGAATATAAATATTATCTTTTATATCTTGTAAAATTTATGCCTTAGATATTTTTATTAGTTATAGAAGAGATGTAAAATATATGAATATTATTTTTACTGGATATGATAAGATGAAATATCATGAGTTTTTAAAATTTTAATAAATATTTAACAATTAATATAAATGATAGAATAAGATCAAAGCATACGTTTGAGGATTAGAGAAGAGTAGTCATCATAGAACTATATAACAGATAATAGACTGGTTATAATAGATAACATGAAAATGCGATTTGGCAAAAGGAAATGAAGATAATAAATGTGAATTTTATCACGTGTTTAACATGGAAATGTCACGTGGAGTAAGGAAAGGAATAAAAAATGTCTGTGGCTCATGCAAAGGAATCAAAACTTAGCCTTATATATATATATATATATAATAGATTGGCTATAAGATCTATTCAGCTCTTTGCTACAGGATGTTAAGTTTTCTTATATATAGAGGGAGACAGGTAGCTTTTACTAAGATTTCATTTTTGTTATGACATTATGATCCTCTTTGAGTGTGTACAAGTCTGCCAACACATTTTACTTGGTATGCAGAGGGTGCTACTTGTAGCAATATTTTCTGCTTTGACTTGAATAGCACTCCATCTATATGTTTCCCTGTTTTGGGGGTCTTAAACACATGTCAAAGTTTATCTTATTTGGAGGAAGCTGGGGAGTGTGCATTATAAGAAAAAGTAAGCCATGAGTGAATTTTTATGTTACTTGCTGTTTTGATTAATGAACCAGTCTTCTTGAAACCAGCTAAAGGTTGGTTCTAATGGGATCATCTTACCTCATGATCAGTTGTTTTGTTTCTAGATTATTATTCCCATTTGGATTGATGAACTAATCTAATTGGTTGGTTGAACGGTGAACCAAGCTCAACACTCACATGCGCACACGCACACACACTTGCACATTGTATACACTATTATAATGGGAGAAGGCCTTAGTGGTATTTGTCATTGATTTTTTTTTTTTTTTTTTTTTGTCATTTTGAAGCCAGGTGACCCATTTTTGTAAATATTTTCGAAAGTGGACCAGTTTGGTAAATATTTTCGGCAGTTGATCAATTTGGAAATTATTTTCCTTTTTTTGTCCTTTTCCTTCTTCCCCGCGTGCACGTGCGAAAGTGGCCCAGTTTGGTACATATTTTCGTCAGTGGATCAGTTTGGGAATTATTTTCCTTTTTTTTTGTCTTTTCCCTTCTTCCTCCACGTGCATCGCACGTGCATGATACTAGTTGTATACATAAAGGGAGGTGTGTGTTGTTGGACGTTTTGGGTTTGCCCAATATGTCCTCTGACCTTCAGCCAAACCGCCCTTTTCCCATTTTGAAATTCTAAACATACCCTCCAAGTAAACAGCCTTTTCCCTCATTCCTCTTAAGTCTCCACCAGCCCACCTTTCTTTCTCACTTAGGCACACACATCTAGGGCTGCAAACGAACCGAACTACTCGGTTCGAGCTCGAAAGCGAGCTCGATAACGTAAACGAGCGGAGCCTGAGCCTCATGGTACTCAGGTTGTTAGGCGAAAGCTCGCGAGTACTCGGCTCGAACTCGGTGAAAGCTTGGTCAAAGCTCGGGCCGAGCTCGAGCTTGATAACGTAAACGGGCTGAGCTCGAGCCTCAAGATACTCGGCTTGACTTGGCTCGTTTGCAGCCCTACACACATTGTACATGCACATACGAGCTCACTCTTTTTGTTGTTTCTTTAGAAATAATAAGTTGATTCATTCCTTTTAATTTTTTACATGCATTTGCACGTGCCGAAATCTTATGCGCTATGACTGTATGTGCATATTGTAACACTTATTTGGGATGGGGGCATCTTGTTTTTTTGTAATCTATTATTCATTCAGTTGGAAGTTCAATCTTCAGCTTAATTCTCCCTCATCTCTCTCTCCCCCTCTCAATTTCTGTAATGTATCTTTACCAATATTTTTTGTTTGTTTAATATGCAGGGCGATGACGGTGATGATGAAATGCCTGATCAGGATTTTGACCAAGACCAAAACAATATGGAAACAAATCCTCTCATGGTAGCAATTGCCGAGGAAGAACAACCAACTCAGGAGCAGATCTTGGAGAAATGGTTCAGTCAAGACGTATTTGCCGAAGTAACAGAAGGAGATTTTAATAGGAGTGACAGTGAAGAAGAGGAAAGGGAGGAGGAAGAAAAAGAAACAGCACTCAAGGAGGCTCCGAAAACTCCAAAGCCCAACATCACATCCATCCCTCCCAAAACCCAAGTCTCCATGCAACATGATGACTTTGAGATTGTCCCATCAGAGCCGATGAAAACCAAGGATGACGACTCTTCTTCATCTTCTGATGACGAATCAGAAGAAGACGAGATAGATGAAAACTCAAAGGCTGAAATATTAGCTTATGCAAAGAAGATGTTACGAAAGAGAAAAAGAGAGGAGATCCTCGATGATGCCTACAACAAGTATATGTTTGATGATGAGGGTTTGCCCACATGGTTTGTCGAGGAAGAGAAGAAACACTGTCAACCTATGAAGCCTATTACTAAAGAAGAAGTAGCTGCCATGAGAGCTCAATTCAGAGAGATTGATGCCCGACCAGCGAAGAAGGTGGCCGAGGCCAAGGCACGAAAGAAGCGAGTCGTGATGAAGAAACTTGAGAGTGTACGGAAGAAGGCACACTCAATCTCTGATCAGACGGACATATCTGAAAGGTCGAAGAGTAAGATGATTGCTCAGCTTTATAAGAAAGCGACACCTAAGAGGCCTCAGAAGGAGTATGTAGTTGCGAAAAAGGGTGTTCAGGTGAGGCTGGGGAAAGGGAAAAAGTTGGTTGATCCTAGGATGAAGAAGGATATGAGGAGTCGGGGAATAGGGAGGCATGGGAAGGGGGGTGGGAAGAAGGGTAAAGGTGGGGGGAAAGACAAGGGGAAGGGTGGTGGAAAGAATAAAGGGAAAGGGTTTAAGGGTGGGGGAGGGAGAGGAGGGAAGAAGGGAGGTAAGATGAGCAAGCATGATTGAAACCTCATGTAGTTTGTACTTCCAAAATTTTGAATAACATTCAAGTTAGTTTTAAAGTATGCTTTCTATTATTATTATTTTAATTTATATGCAAGGCTGTAATATTGGGATGCTGCTGAGTTATCTAAACTTATCTTTGGCTTCTGTATTAATCTATTGTGATTTACTTGTTTTTGCATCATGGCTTTGATACTTTTATTAAAACTGAAGTTTCTGCACATTTAGAAGCACGTTATTGAAGTATGGACATTGGTAAAGTGCTTCTGTTGTCGCTGGCATTTTAAACTTTTTTGGAAGAATGAATAATGTATTTCTGTTTAATTGAATTTGTTCTGTCTTTTAATCCTATGGTTTTATTTGCAACAAGGCAGTCAAGAATTGGGCTTTACTGAGACCGAGACTGAGACTGAGACTGAGACTGATAAGAAAAAGTCCACCGTTGTGTGTGTGGATCGTCATTCGGAACTAGCAAACACCTGCTTCTTTCCTTCTTTCTCCTTAGTTAGAGTAGAGTCTGTTAAGAGTTGAGGATTTTTTCCCCAAAATAGGTCACTTTTTCAAACTAATTTATCAAATAGAGTACTTTCGAAACTAATTCTCAAAATAGACTACTCGCAGTTTCCAACTGCGTCATATTCTTTTTTGTTAACGCAGTTGGCAACTGCGGTCTAAGTATATGCCACAATAATCCAACTCCAATACTTGTGTCAAAATGTTGTTGAGAAGAAAACTATGTTCACCTTATACCGTAGTTGGTAACTGCGTTCTTGATTGCACTAAGCTCGCAGTATCCAACTGCATTCTGATATGGCTAAAAATGGGGTTAAATTGGAACCATCCAAATCAGGAACGAATCTTAAAGCCTAGAGGTAAAATGGTAATTTCGCCTACCAATGGGTCCGAAGTGGGTACTGGTTCTCCTCCTCAAAGACCCATTAACCCGCGAACAGATCCATCTCCAACCGGGTACGGGCTTTTTCCTGCTGCAAACCCGGTCCAGCATGATAGAATTAGGATTTCTGATTAATCCTAATCGACGACCCTGATTCATATCTATCCTTTCACTGGGAATTAGAGATTACATTCCTTATCTAAACACAGGGATTACATGCCTAATTCGATCCCAAAGGCGGCTATAAATACCTCCCATCCACCACCATTAGGAGGTAATCAATCTGTTGCCAATTTATGCTTTCATAATCTTCCTGATTACTGACTTGAGCGTCGGAGGGTGCGTCGCCGGGATCAACCCCGGTGTCTCGCACTTTTTGCAGGTGAACGACGAGAGTAAACGGTCAAACTTCGGCGGAACAGGTTCAGGTTCACTATTCAGGTTTTCCAAGAATCCACAAATACTATCTGTTTGCCCCCACACCAGATTTAGCGGTAACAGATTGGCACCGTCTGTGGGAAACCAGACGAATAGCGGCCCCCCTCTTCCTGTTGGTCAGATCTTCTCCAGCCATGCCTCCCAGGAAAGTACGATCCAGAGGGTCCAACCGTGGACCCAACCCCGTTGATCAGCAACAAGAAGTCCCCATCCAACCCGCTCAGCAGCAGAGGCAAGTTCCTTTACAAGCTGAGGACCCTCTCCAGCAGGACCTGCCTCCTCTTCAGAATCAGCAACCTCCTAAGGGTCCCCCCGGTCGTCAAAATGCCGGTGCAGGGGCCTCACGCCCCAACCAGCAGAAACAACCTCTCCATCAGGACCACGTCTCAATACACAATGCCTCTACGGATTCTATGGCCTCTCACAATCCCCGAACTTCCGACCTTCGCAATACCATCCTCAATCGGCAGAAGGATGAGGATCTTCGCCGCCGTCTGGATGAAAAGCGGGCCCGATAGGGAGCCTCCCGCCAACAACGTCCGGATGAGCGATCTCCTCACCGCCGAGACTACAGAAGGACCCTTACCCGAAGAGGGTGAAGAGAGTCCCCCGAGCATCACAGAAGAAGACCCCACTCTCCTACTGGTCGGCGATCTCCCAGGAACGATGACGCAGCCATCACTCGTGCCGAGTTCCAGCAATTCCAAGCAACCATCCTATAAGCTCTCAACCTCCGACCCAACAACACCAATGCTCCGAGGATTCCCACTCCTCCTCTGGTCCGAAGTCCTCGCCAACGGTCCCTAACTCCTCCAGCTCCTAGCAACCCCCAGCACATTCCTAGTCCTCGTCGCTCCAGGGGCTACCGTCGTCGTAGCCCCTGATCTCCCTCGTACGAAGACGAGTCTAAAGGCTCGGTTGATTACCGTCGAAGATATGACGCTGTCTACCGCCGTCTCCACGAAATGGAGAGGCGTTTGGGTCAGTTAGACAGAGAAGAAGAGCTTAGAGGAAGGACCCTTCGCCCGAGTCGACCTCCTTTTTCCCGAACCATAATGGAGGCACCCTTACCGATTAACTTTAAACCTCCTCAATTTGAGACTTATTCCGGGGAATCTGACCCCGTCGATCACATCGAAAGCTTTAAGACCCTCATGCTCATCCATCAAGCTTCCGATGCTCTGCTGTGCAAGACCTTCCCCGCTACTCTCAAGGGTCCGGCTTGAGAATGGTACTCTCGCCTTGCTCCATCCTCAGTATTCTCCTTCGAGCAATTTGAGACCCTCTTCGTCACACACTTCGTGAGTAGCCGCCGAACTGAGAAGACCAGCATTTCGCTACTCTACCTCAACCAGAAGAATGGTGAGAAGCTGAGAGACTATGTGAAAAATCATAGCGAAAGTCAGGTCCATAGCCTCTCTCGACCAGTCGGTCGCTGCAGCAGCATTCCAATCCAATGTCCTCAACTCCAGCCTCCGCTCCTCCTTCGCCAAGAAGCCCCCACAGAACTTCTCTGACCTCCTCCTCCAGAGCAAAAAGTATATTCGGGCCGAGGAAGCTGAGCACCGTCCCAACTTGGAGGGGCCTTCCTCTGGGTCCAAGAGAAAGGGAACAGAAGAGGAAGGGACCGAGAAGCTCCAGAAAGATAATGGCGAGCAGCGCCGACCTCCTCCCAGATTTGAAAAGTTTACTCCTCTTAACGCCAATATCTCCACAATTCTCATGGAAGTTTAGAAGGAGGGAGTGATACCTCCTTCGCCAAAGATGAACACTCCTGACAAGAAGAGGGATAAAGAGAAGTGGTGCCGCTATCACCGGGACCATGGCCATGATACCAATGATTGTCGGGCCCTGAAAAACGAGATAGAAGCCCTCATTCAGAGGGGTCAGCTAACCAAGTTCATGAGAAAGGACCGAACCGATCTTCCTCCCCCGCCTCGGGGGGCTAACAAGCGTCCTAAACACGATGAAACGCCCGAATTCAAAGAAGAGCGTGTCCTACACCTCATTTATGGGGGCCCAATGGGGGGCTCCTCCAACTCCTCTCGAATGGCGTTTATAGGGGAAGTTAATTCGGTTCGCGCCACACCTCCTCCTAAAGGCCTCGGAGTGCCCGTCACATTCTCAGATGAAGACCTTGAGGGTGTCCGAACCCCCCATTGTGACGCGCTTGTCATCAACCTCCATATGGCGAACTTTAAAGTGGAGAGGATCCTGGTGGACAATGGCAGCTCCGTTAACATCCTTTTACTCGCCGCTTTCAAAGGTCTCAAACTATTCCGGGACATACTTAAGTCCGCCGGCTACACACTCCATGGGTCCACGGGAGTGCCAGTGACTATTGAAGGGGTGATCACCCTCAATGTAACTGCTGGCAAAACTCCTACCACCCGGACGGAGCCGATGGACTTTATGGTCGTTGATGTCCCAGCTGCGTATAATGTGATCCTAGGCCGACCCGGCCTAGCTGTCCTAGAAGCCGTTCCTTCGGCATATCACCTCAAGATGAAATTCCCCACCCGGGCAGGGGTAGGGGAAGTAAAAGGCAGTCAAGAGATAGCCCGCAAGTGCTATATGACTTCAACAGGGGGTCCAGTCCTCTCCCTCGAAACACTTGAAATACCTCAAGAGAATGTCCGACCAACGTCCGAGCCGGTGGATGAATTGGAGGAAGTGCTCTTCTCTGAGCAAGAACCGAGCCAAAAGTTCTTTGTTAGCACTTATTTTCACCTGTCTGTATGCATGCATGCAACCTATTTGTTGTATTTTGCTCGTTGTTCTGTAAAGAACCTTATTTTCACTATGATTCCTTTTACTGTATGAAAAATATTTGTGAAATAAGAAAGTTAGTATATTTTATCTATTTTCATATCCCTTTGGCGGAATTGGATTTCGTTTCGCTGGATGCGAGATATCATAGTTTTCGTACAGCAGTGTTGGGAACTCCAGATTTGCCAAACTACTGTTTCTTGATGTTTTCTTATTTTTTGTTGGCTAAACTAATTTTACTGGAATATTATGAAACTTTATATTTTGATTTTAGACATATAGGGAAATACCCCATATTTTTTCTGGATTTAATTGAGAGGTTTTGATGCTGTTTTTCTGACTGAGAATTCGTTTTCCTGATTTCTGACTAAGGGTGTTTTCTGGATTCAAACCTGATTTGAGTTATGATTTTGTGAATTATTATGTGACTTATTTATATTCACTGGATTCGTGTGGAAATCTACTCCAGATCCTTCAACGAATCTAGATTTGGATGTTTAGAACACTGGAAATCACTGTTTTAGTAATGTACTGTCATGCTGTCCGGAATATGAACATACATTGTTTTACTCGATTATGTGACTGTCTATCATCTATGCATGCTTATTTGTTATTCTAGACCTGATACTGATTGTACTATGCTAGTTTAACACTGTTTCATGCTTATACATGCCTGTTTGAGAATAATAATAAATTATCAAGCCGGAGTTTTAATGGGAAAGATCTAGTAGTGGATAGTGCAGAAACGTGTACTCGGAAGGAGACATGTGTTTTCTGTATTACATGTTACCGATCAAGTTTACCGATCAAGTTACTGATCAAGTTTATCGATCAAGTTAATGTTCTGTTACCAATCAAGTTGCTGATCAAGTTACCGATCAAGTTTACCGATCAAGTTACCAATCAAGTTTACCGACCAAGTTCTGTGATTCTGTGAATAACCGAGTACACTGCCCTGTATGGTTCCCTATGAAATCTAAGGCGAAACTGTTTGTTATAGCAACCATGTATTATAATATGAAGCGCATGAAGTGCTACCTAGATAGTAATCAACACAAGACTTGAACATGATACTTGAATATGATACTTGAACATGATACATGCTTACTTTACACTTGACTACATGATGGATGAGACTTGATACTTGACACTTGATACATGTTACATGATTACCTGTTTACCGGTATACCTGTTTACCTGTATACCTGCTACATGTTTACTTGTTTACTCGACTACTTGACACTTGATTCATGCCATTTATACTTGATCATATTACCATGCTAGTTGTTTATTTTGACATCATGCTTATACCATGCTACTAGTTAGTTTTCCCATGTGCTTGTATCCTACATTATAAGTGGCCCGTAACTTGTAATTGACGGGTACTTGTTTTTCTCTTTCCTTCTTCCCTGCATTCGTTGAATTTGCAGATTTTGGAGAACAGGTTCCAGATGGTATCGATGACATGAAGTTTTAGTGCTGGATCTTGTTATTATTATTTCTTGTAGTTTGCTTCAAAAATAATTGTATTTATGTATTTGGATTTATTCTTGTAATTGGGCAATGTGACCCAGGATATTTGTTTTATTCAGATCATGACTATTTGAGATTAATATATTTTATTTCAAGTATTCTTGTTGGTATTTGGTTCATATGTACATGTGGTTGACTTTTCTGGCTTCCGACTCTGATTATACTGTGATATGTTGTAAAGATTCCTGAACAGCTTATAGATGATGAAAATCATTCGCTGGGCTTTTGACGCGTATCTGTATTCCGTATTCTTTTTGGGAAGCGGGGCGTGACAGCCTTGATCTTATCTTGAAGGGCACGACAGTTGTCCGTCTCATGCCCGTTGTCTCGGTGAAAGCGGTAGTGGAATCTCTAGTCCCACTTCTTGCTGTTGCTCGGTCGAGGAGGGAGTCGGACGATCCCTTTGTCCTCGATCTCCAAGAGGATGACCAACACGTTCTGGGTCAGCGGCATATATCTTTCAAAATGGGGGACCAGATAAAGCCTTTTCAGACCAACCGCATCTTTCATGGCTTTCTTGGCGGGCTCAACGTCGTCCGCCTTGCGCTTCCCTTTGGCCGTGGCTTCTTTGGTGCCCTCAGGGTGCAGGGCCTCTTCCGCCCGAATGTATTTCTCAACCCTGTTGAGCAGGTTGGGAAAATCAATGGGTGGTTTCTTGGCTAAGGAGGCCTTGAGCTGGCCGTGGAGTACATTGTGTCGGAAAGCTGCCGAAGCGATGCCCGCGTCGAGAGAGGAGACCGACCTCGCCTCGGTAATGAACCTCCGTAAGAACTCGCGGGGTGGTTCCCCTTCCTTCTGTCTGAAGTCCAGAAGGGACGCGCAGATGGGCATGCTAGGTTTTGATGGTAGTCTCAGATTAAATACATAGCAGAAAAATTACAAAGAAATATCGAAACAGCGGAAAAATTACAAAGAAATATCGAAATCTAGCCATGGATTCATGCAAAAACCATAAATCGTGTTTAGGAGTAACCTTGAAGATGGATTTGCTGTCTCCAATTAATGTCGACCACATCATTACAATATTGCTATGCCTCTACGGTATCCACACGAATGGATGAAATTAAGATTTCCCTCACGCCATGGTGCTAGCTGCGAGAAGGGGATGTTCTTCACGATTTCTCTCTCTCACAATTTTTGTGACGGCTAGGGTTTTCTCATGTAACTCTTTTCCACAGATACGTATCATATATATAGATACAGAAAATCAATCCTAAGAGAGTAATGCGGCTGTTAGACTCACAATCTGACTTGGTTCAGATTCGTGTGGGGGGGCTTTGAACTTTAGTTAGCCCATTTAATCTAATTAAATATCCAACCAATATCAGGAGTCCAAGTTTTATTTGGATCACCGATTAAATTCATCTTATAAATTTAAATTCCAATTTCAAACCATGCTATGTGTGTGACTCTGTAGGTTCTTGTTACGTTGACAGTAATACTAAAATCATATTCTAGCATTACAAACAGTGAGCAGTATCTAGAAATATATCACTATTACTGAAGTAACGGGAATGTCAATGATTAGACATAACCTATCCGTGACCAATGTTACCATGTAGCCTAGTCCCTTTGTCTAGATATCTTAATTGACCACAAGGCATAGAGCGTGTCACCCTTGTATAGTTCAATCTTTGGTTTCTTAATGTCTGAGTAGACTTACTAAACAAATGAGCTCAATATCTCATATCGACTCATTTGAGCATGGCCATGCAATTTGCAGTCTCATTCAATCAAGAGGCCCATATATATCGCTCATGTTATGTAAGAGGGACAAATCTTATCTAAGTCACTCACATCCCTCCGCATGATTTGTAGTATATCCAATAGTTGACTTTATAATCCCCTATTACAGACAACGTTTGACGACATTAAAACATATAACTTCTCATGTAGGTAACCGTAGTGACTTCAAGTCAAAGGACTACATGCACTATGATCACTGTGAGAACCACTTATGACACTCACGTAACGATCCGTGTAGCGTTCTCATGGTGGGTCAGTTCAGTATATTATTACTCTAATATGTACCCATGTGAAGACTTGATATCTCATATCCATGATCCGTGAGATATGGTCATCAGTCTACGCACATACTAGTCTCTATGCATTATTGTTGTCCTAATTTACAATAATACTTGACTAGAGAAATTTAAGAATAGTGTTCTTATTACAACCAATAGGATCTCACAATCAAGTCATGCATTTGATATCACATGGTATTGAACCTACTATTCTAAGGACTTTATTATATTTATTTAATCACAATAAACAACACAATAAATGAAATATTTTATATATGAAATAAGTATCATAATACAATATAAACTAGTAATGTCAATACACAACTGGCCTCTAGGGCATACACCAACAGGGCATCCACCTAATAGTTGATCACTGTTTCACAACACTCCCCCTTGGATGCCCACTTAAAATGTTGCCTCATTAAAAACTTTCCTAAAGAAAAACCCTCATTTGGGGAAAAATCCTTAGTTAAAGAAAAGAGTACAACTAATTCTCTTGGAATATGATTCTTCAGGAATTCAATTCTTCAGGAGTCTAAGTGTGTGCGACTTACACTGCCTCATTAAAAATCTTTCGAAGGGAAAACCCAGTGAGAAAAAACCTCATCGAAGATAAAGAGTATAATGCGCAAAGATATTCTTTAGGATATCTCCATTAGCATCTTTATGATGCTTGCATCTGCAGGATGCTCCCCCTAAAAACACTAAAATGGTTACATTTAGTTCTTACATCAACTTGAATGAAAAATCACCCCCAAAAAATACAATTGGTAATTACATCCCAGCCTTAAAATGTATCAACCTATACATTTATATACCTATCTGTTGTAATCTTGTTATGCCAATCTGCTTTACTAACTTTTGAAATTTGGAGTTTGGGATGAATTTTGTGAAGAAATCTGCAAGGTTCTCTAAAGACTTAACCCGCATCTTTTCTTCTTGAAGCTAGTGGGAGAAGAAAAACTTTGGTAAGAAGTGCTTCGTCCTGCCTCCTTTGATGAAGCTTTTTTGAATTTGCTTTATACAGGCTGCATTATCCCCATAAATATTTGTTGGCTTGTTTGTGATTTCTGGGAGCTCGCAACTCCCCCTGATATGCTGAACTAGAGACCTTGACCATACACATTCTCTACTTGCGTCATGAAGTGTCAGTATCTCAGAATGATTGACAGTTGTTGTTGTAATTATTTATTTGACTGATATCCATGAAATAGTCGTACAACTGTTAAGAAAAACATACATTATTTGTGATCTCCCCTTATGGGGATCATATAGATGTATTTGTATATCTAACAAGGTCAGCAAATTCATAATATAAACCAATATCTAATGCACAGTGCTAAATAAAAGAGTGCGCCTATTGAACTCAAATAGGGTACTTCAGGACCCAAATATATAATCATATTCATTTTTCGGCCGATATGGAATCTCGATCAACTTCTAGTGACCTTACCACCATAGGTGGGTTGAGTAGATGACAATCACTCATATTGAATCTCTTCAGGAGATTTTAGCATATTTGGCTTGTGGTAAAATTTCAGTTTTATTGTGCTCGGTCTGCAAACCGAGAGAAAATCTCAAATTCTTCTTTAGAATAGCTAGTATCATTTTCAATCTCTTCAGGAGATCCGTTTAAGTTTACATCCTTCCCTAGACAGATATTTTCTGAGTCTATTGGACCACATTCTTCCGGATTGTTTGTCTATAAAGGCTCGTTTTAATCTAATATCGTGTGTATTTCTAGGTTTAAATCCATTGGGGATTTTCATCTATATCTTACTGTCTAGGTTACCATATAGGTATGCTGTCATTACATCCACGAGTCTCATATCGAGTTTTTCAGAAACATCAAGATTTATCTAAATGTGATGATGTCCATGACCAGGTAATATGTTTCTTCATAATCTATTCCTTGTCTTTGTGAGAATCCTTAAGGAACTAACCGTGTTTAGACCGTTGGATCTCATTCTTTTCATTTGTTTTTCTTACAAACCCAATTAAAAACCTGCAGAGTTTATTCCTCTTGGGGTTTGTACTATAGGACCAAACATTCCATGTTTTGCGAGGAAACCTAGTTCTACTTGAATCGTATCCTTCCATTTTGACCGCTCGTCTCTTTCGACATTCAAGGATTGTTCGTGGTTCAGTGTTATCCTCATTTTCGTCACCATTTTTAATTTCATTTGCTGCTGTATATAAGAAACTGTCATCCACGACAAGTTCATTTCCGCTTCAAGTTTCTTCTAAGTATGTGTAAAACACATATTTCTCGTTATTGTTGGATACCAGTACCTCTTTCTCAGTCTCTTCTAGAATCTGAGGCATATCCTCGACCGGAGCGATATGCTTTGAAGTTTTTAGTGGAACTACCAATCATAAAACTAAAATTGTATTAAAGGATTTGGGATATTCGCAGAACATTTAGCACTTTATATTTTCAGATCCTTGGCACCCAACATCCGATCCGACTTCGAATTTAATATTTAGTTCTAATTTTGAATTTTTATATTCATATTATGCAATGCGGTCCCTGAATTAATATTCTCACTAAAGTGAACTTATATGACATCAATCATGTTCATTATGCTATTAAAACCATGTTAATCAAATTTTGCATTCTTCATGTTGTCACATAGTAGTATCTTTTGCAATAAAGTCCAGAATATTTACAAATTTCATGGAACCTTGATTATTTGTGAAACATGTTTTAAAGATACATTTATGCTAAAGTGTATGAATATTTAGGAGGAATTTCTCCTTCTTTCTATAAATGTCTAGAATTCTTGAATATATTGATCAAATCTTACATCTTTAGGAGATGAAACGCATGGAAAAACTAGATGGAACCAGCTTCTGTCTGATTGACAGTGCTACTATTCTCACCATCATTAAGAATATGATCTTTTATCCAATATTAATTCTAGATCGAATGTAGTATCCATGATAGCTGGTCATGCTCACATTGTTGAAGGCTCCGGTAGAGCACATTTAATTTTACCCAATGGAACTCATCCACTATGAGCCTGCAACTTATTCAGAATGTCTTATACTCTTGAAATTCCAGAAAAAATCTACCGAGTTTTAAGGACATAAGACCAAACATGTATCGTATTGAAAAATTGAGCAAAGAAAATAAATAATACCTTTGTGTAACCTCTAGTATAGGAAACTAGAAGTTCATTCTAGAAAAATTCTCCAGCTTAACATTATGGATCCACTTCACTCATATTGGGGTAGTTGAGTCACATACCATTTTGAGCCAGCAGCTCACTCCTAATCAAGGACAACATCGCCCCTTTCAAGTGATAGAGGACCAAGTGTAGGCGTGAAGGTCATTGGTCCCGCACCTGTCATGCATCAACTGAAGTGGTGACCACATATCAGAAATTCCAGAAGATTACAGCAAATGCTACCCTTGACATAGACAATGATGATCTCCTTGACTAGGATCTTGAGGAACAAGAAAACACAAAATTGACATCTACAGAATTTTTGGAAATTATCAGTAGCATAGTTTCATTTAAAATTGCATTACTTGACATTGAGACTTTATGGCTTATGTTAGTAATTTTTGAACCATATTTTAGCACTTATGATTTGGAAATAATATTTCTTTCGAATTTATTGATGCATATTTTTTTTTTATTTGCCCCTACTAATTACATATTGTATGTTTAGATATTTTATGGTATTACTTGATGCTTCAATTAGAACTCATTTTTCTAGTATGCTTCAGTTAGAACTTTATGGTATTACTTCGATGAGACAATATTTCCGCCGTTAAAGGAAGATAAAAAGGAAGATAAAAGTCTCGTTCCAGAAGAACGTCGTGAATTCTCGGAATACCAAAAATAAATAAAATAACTAAAGTTCATAATGCTCCTGAAGTAGCATCTCCTGTAGAGAGAGTTCATGATTCTCCCGAAGAATAAACTTCTGAAGTAACATCTCCTGTGGAGAATTCATGACGGTCTGGAAGATGTTTTGAACCAAAGATTTAATTTCGCCTAAATATTCATACAATATAGCATAAATGTATCTTTAAAACATGTTTCACAAATAGTTAAGGTTCCATGCAATTTGTAAATATTCTGGACTTTATTGCAAAAGATACTACTATGTGACAACATGACGAAATGCAAAATTATGAATAACATGGTTTTAATAGCATAATGAACATGATTGATGTCATATAAGTTCAATTTAGTGAGAATATTAATTCAAGGACCGCATTGCATAATATGAATATAAAAATTCAAAATTAGAATTAAATATTAAATCCGAAGTCGGATCAGAAGTCGAGTTTACCAAGGATCTGAAAATATAAAGTGCTAAATGTTCTGCAAATATCCCAAATTCCTTTAATACAATTTTTGTTTTATGATTGTTACTTCCACTAAAAACATCAAAGTAAAAACAGAATACTACTATGTCCATCTATTATTGATCCATACTTCAGGATGGATTATTACATCCATTTTGGAAAGACAAAAAACTCTAACTTACCTCACTTTAGTATACGAGTTCCCAGGCTACATCTACACTGCAATCCTCTTCCCATTCCAAGATTATTCGAAACTTTCTTGTCGTGGTTAAACCAACAGCCTTTCTTCGAGCCATCGTGCTGATAATGTGTTACAAAAGTAAAGAGATGGAGTGATGTAGCCAAAAATCCAAGCCATATGGCTTTTTATTCATAACATATATATAGAGAGGAAGTTAGGGTTAGGGTATGGCAGTGAGTTTAGGTCGTCACCTTAATAGATAAGTTTGGGCCGCCATCTTAATAAATTGACATCCACCTAAAAGATGATCAATTTCACAACAGATTGGATAATTTTTTATCATTTATAAGAAAAAACCTGTATATTGTATTAGATTAAAGATAATCACATAATATATCTGTGCAATGTGAGCTAAAATTTTGAAGACGGCGTACCATCATTTGATTAAAAGCCTGTAAATTAAGGTTTTAAAGACTAGATTGCCATTAGTAAAAAGAATGTTTTTAATTAAGACTTGATTGGGGTGCGCCAGGCCCGTGCAATAGTGTAACGTACAGGCGACGGTCGAAGGCCCCGGCAGCAAGCTACCGTGGTGGACCTTCCCCCTGTAAAAAAATTAATTTAATATCATTGTGAGCCACAATGGCTCATATATCAGATATTAAACTGATAAGAACAGATACTACACTTGATCTTAGCCAAAAGGCCGAGAAAGGTATGAATTGTACAGATGACCTATGGGGCCTATTCATAGGAAGTGTCACTCCCTTCACTCTTCATCACAGCCGATGTGGGACTAAAATAAGATGCATACTACTCCTTAGGTTAGGAGGTGGTCTGTATTCTTTCACGAGTAATGCTAGAACCACTACCAATTTCATTACATTTTTCTTCACTACCTTAGGTGGCACACTCCAATAGGTAGGAAATGATAGAGTAGGTGGGAGAACTCTCAAATAAGAATATGCCACCTACGATAGTGAATGAAATGGTAGTGAAATTGGTAGTGGCTAAAGCATTACTCATTCTTTCAAGTTTGCCACTTGCTAGTGGGCCCGTCTTTGGTCTGCATTTTTTCTTCTCTTTCACTCGAGAACTTGTGGTTGATTCGATCTGGCAATCAACAGAGGGTGTTCCAATGCACTTATCACATAATATTTTTAGGTTAGGTCCTGATACACCTAAAAATATGTGCCCTTGTCACACCTTCACAACTTCAAATTCCAAATTCATTACAGTTCCTGTTGAAAAACTTCAAAACCCCACGAATAGGTTATTCCTTAACAAGACATAAGGTGTACGATGAACCTACATTATCTTCACTTTGGATCAAGATAATTGATATGCAGACATAAACAAGTCAAACCGATAGAAACACCTCCTTTATCAAAAAAAAATAAACACTATCCAACTTTACTGTATTCACTACAATACCAATCGTCTTTTCCGGTATTTTTTTAGATTCTCAGGTATTTATAAACGCCGATGTAGACCCTACAGGCATTTTTGAAAATGCCGATATAAATGTCGGGAAAGCAAACATCGCAGTAGAGTGTGGATCTAGACCAGCATTTTTAAGAAACGCTGGTATATATAAAAATATACCCCGGCATTTTTAAAACACCGGCCTAGTGGGATTTTCAAATTATTGGTAAAATCTACCCCGACGCTTTTAAAATTGTCGGAGGTAGGTATATATATATATTTTTTTTAAAAAAAATTTGAAATTCTGAAAGCAAAAATATATTGAAATTGAAATTGAAATTCTGAAATTCTGAAGTGCGCTTTCCTGAGAAAGCTACCCTGGTGCTCGATCTGACCTCAGAGCGTCAAAGTCTTAGGGGTCGGCAAGGGTGTTGGCGAGCCGGTGCGCTTTCCTGAAAAAGCTACCCTGGTGCTCGACTTGACCTCGGAGAGTCGAGGGCTTCGGGGGTCAGCAAGGGTGTTAGTGTGCCTATGGACGCAGAATTAGCGTGCGACGCTTTAGTTTCCTAGGTGAATTAATGATGCTTTAGGATTCGCGCATAACGCTTCAACTCCCAAGGATAATTAACGGCGTGACGCTTTGCCTTCCGTCGTTTGGCCTCCGTGAGGCCATAAATGCGACTTAGGGGGGCTATATATACCCCATTCCTTCGCTGTTATTTTGTCAGAGAAAAGTGCTGGTGGCCCATGTGCTATTAGAGATGTCTACCGTAGGCGGATGCCCAATAATTGAACTTTTAAGGCAGAGGATCTCGGACTAGTGGCTCGCCCGCCGTCTCCTGTCTTCCTTTGGGTATGCGGCTCTGAGGGCTGCGTGCCCGAAGAGACAGGAGATGGGGGGCACGCCGACCAAGTTCCGTAATCCGGGGTTTTGTTGGACGAGAGTCTGCCGTTGTCTGGTATTTTTGGGTATATCAATCTGAGCCCATGTTTCGACTCAGATGGGTATACCTAAAAATATTTGGTTCGACTGACGAAGGTTCGGGATCGAGAGCCCGGGCACGATGGCTCTCTTTCTGCCCTCGAACAATTCGGGGTTTTGGCTCCCAGGGCTGTAAGTTCCAAATTGTTCGCTGGTGAGAGGGGTGCCGACCGATCCCGGAGCTTGGGGCGCTCGCCGAAGGCGAGCGCCTTAAATCTTTAATGTAAACTTTTGGGGTTGAGTAGCTGTAGGTCACCACCGAGCGTAGTGGGTCACAAGGCCTGAAGAGGCCAAGGGCCCGCTCGAGGTCGATGCCGAGCGTCCAACCCATTGTTCGAGGAGGGCAATCATGATTCTCGAGTAGCCTCGGTCCGATGAGCATTATGCGAAAATCGAAGGGTCGCCCGTCACGTGCCTTGATGACGTCACTGTTGCGAGTTTCTAGGAGCCATTATCGTGGATTTCTAGGAACTATTTTGCGAAAATCGAGAAGTCCCTTGGCTCCTTATATATATCCTCCACCCCACCCTTTTTTTATTCTTCACTTTCACTCTCTCTCTCTAGAAAAAGGTGCTATCGGAGCTTCTCTCTCTAGTCTTCTGTCTTTCGTTCGCCCTTCACCGAAACCGAGCAGGTTAGTGAGTTGTTTTTCTTTAGTATGTCTAGGGCTCAATCCGGCTCTTCGGCCTCGACTTCGAGGGAGGAGGACGACCCCCGTACGGGCCTCTCCGACTCGACATCCTGGGAGGAGGATACCACGGTGTATGATGCGAAGCCCCTTCGCGTTAGGAAGCCGTTCGTCGTAGAGAGTAGTGGCTCGGAGGAGGAGGACAGCGATGGGTCGGAGGAGGTGAAAGTGCTGGACCTGGTGTCGGACGACAGTGGGGAAGGAGGAGAGGCGGAAGTGTCGATGGTTTGGAGGAAGGGCAAGGGGGGAGTGTCGACTTCGACGGCGACCGTCCTTGAGCCACTGGCCACCCCTTCTCTGGAAAAGGCTAAGAAGAAGAGGCAAGTGAGGAAGAAGTGGACGATGCCCAGTAGTCCCGACAGGATGGCCCCCGCTCGTGACTTGGCGACAGGCTTCTTATCGCAGCCGAGGTCGATCAGGCAGTACCCTGACGACCTCTCAGATAAAATCTTGTACGGGATTCAGCCTTCTTCGTCGAACCGTCAAAAGATAAAGATGGACGCTACACCGTCAATCCTGTAGGCGAATGACTTGGACGTCATTCGCTCCGCCTTTCACATTGGGCAAGAGTATGAGTTGATGTTGCCAAGCCCGGGTCTTCGGCCAACCGATCCTTTGTCCGAGTGGTATTGCATCTTCCTGGCTGATGCGTTCGGCTTCGGACTGCAGTTGCCGATCCACCCATTTATCCGAGAGGTATTAAATTGGGTGTCACTGACTCTGATGCAATATGGGCCGAACTTATGGAAGCATATGGTGTGCTTCGTGCTATTGTGTGAGGAGAGGAAGTTGCCGCTGAGGTTGGATGTCTTCCGAGCGATGCTAGGGATCAGCTCGTCCGGGGAGTTCGAGGGCATTTTCTATATCTCCCCTCGGGGCCGGGGGAAGGTAGTCCATGGCCACCCGGATTCGATTAAATAGTGGAAGAAGAAGTATTTCGTCATCCGAAGCAAGAAGCCTTGGGACATTCCCACTCGGTGGAATTTTTACAAATCGAACTTCAAGGCGCCAAGGAGTGGGGATATGTCGAATGCCTTCGGAAGGGCAACAGTATCAGCTGGCCGAAGGTGACGGAAAGTCATATGGCCTGTGTCGGACTGAGCCCAGCCACGTCTAGTATGTTGTTTGTTCCATTGTTTTTGTTCTAGTATTCTTTTGCGCTTATTGTTCTTAATGGGTCTTTTTGCAGGTATGGACCCCGAATTGATCAAGGCAAGAAGGATCGCCCTGAAGAAGCAGAGGGCCGAGCAGGGCGAGCAGGGGAAAAGAGCGAGGGGGTCCTCGCAGGCCGTCTTCGACGTGCCGATCGAGCCGAGGGAGAAGAAGGTGTGCCCTGAGCCGGGCAAGGAAGTGCCCGTCCGCCGAACCCTGGCGCGATGACGGTGACCGAGCATGCCAAAGGGAAGGTTCCTCCGCTCCGGGCCTACGCTGCTGAAATCGTGGGCGACGAGATGTTGTAGCCGTGGGCCCCAGACTGGTCGATAAGAAAGGGCGATAGCTTGACCGAGGGGGCCATGGCCATCGAGGTCGCCGATAAGCTGGCGACTCCCCGGGATCGGCAGAGTATGAGCAACGACACTATGGAGGTGGCCTACATGCGGTTGGCGCAGGCGAACGTGCTGGTGAGGTCTACCGGTCCCTCTTTTTTTTACCCATTTTTATACGATGCGACTCCTCTACCGACCCAGCGTCTGTGTTACAGGCTTGTATGGAGGAGGCCCAGGTGATGAAGCTTCATGAAAAGGCCCTGGTTCACGAAAGGGAACAAGCGAACAAATACCAGCGGGAGATGAAGGAGATGAAGATCGAGCTCAGGGGCTCGCACAAGAGGGAGTAGGAGATGAAGGTCGAGCTCGCTTCTATGTAGAGTGAGTGTGCTCGGAAGGTGAGCTCGCTGAAGAAGAAGTTTGCCACGGATAAGGAGTTGCTCACCACGAAGGCCCAGGACATGATAATCGAGACCCAGAACGAGGTCTACGAGAAGGCCCTGAGTCATGTGAGGCACTTCTACCCGACCATTGATCTGACCGACTTTGATTTTGACATGGTGATCGAGCCGACGACCAAAACTCCCGAAGGGGGCGAGCAGGACGAGTCGCCTGTCGCCCCGGCTGCGAACCCTCTCCTCGACCAAACCGATCCAGAGGTGGGGAATTAAGCAGTTCACCTCCTTGTTTTTGTTTCCTCTTTTTTTTTCTTTGTTGTATTTGTCGACCGCGGACTGGCCACCGCCCTTTTTGGATGATTAACTTGATTTATGAAAAAAGAATTTTTGTTTGGCCAAGTGTTTTGACTTCGACCGCTTATTTTGGGGAAGTGTAGCTTCGCCGAACGAACCCTATGGCTTATTTTTGTTTGGCCAAAGTGTTTCGGCATTGGAATGATGGTTGTTTTCTCTTGTTAGGTGCCAACTCCCCTTTCTGAGGCGTGGCTCCGGAGCCACGCCACATTAGATGACGCTCCTAGTTCCAACAAGATACTAGCATTCTCCTCCTAGCAAAGCAAAGCTCAAACACTCATCATTGAATAAATTCAAGCACTTTTTTTTTTTTTTTTTGGTGCAATGTTTATGAAGTAAGAGGTGGTATTTATAGGATCTAATGGGTGAATGAAGAGACACCCATTACCCAAAATTAAATACCAATTAACAAAATTACTCACTCACCATTACTACCACAAACCTCCAACTCTTCCGCTTCTTATACATGGCCAAGCCCTTAGAATTTCCCACATGTGCACACTTGTGCACGTGCACTCTACGTGCACACACTTTCATTTATTTGTTTATAGTCCAATGTATATATTAGTTACATGATAAGTGTGGTGACAATTTTAAATGTATATTTAATATAAGATTTTATCATGTGCCTTTTGAAATTAGTTTCTAATGGGCTTTTAAAATAGATTATGGCTTATGGATTTAAAATAAAAATAAATAACTTAGATAAAATGAGAATAGATATGCACGATCCTTAGGAAATTTTTTGTGGACTAAACTGCTTAAAATTTGCACGTGCGATGCACACATAAAAACAAATATTCAAAATATGAAATAGATTTGATTAATGGAAAAATGTTTATAAACAATCAGAATATAATATACAGAAAATGTTTATTTTGATAATGTTATAGATATTTCGCATAGCAGTGAAATTTACGTAATCGACGTGTATTGAAAGCACGTGCAAAGTACATTAAACACAAGGATTAAAATAAATGTTTGAGTTGGCTAAAAATAGGATTGAAATGAAATTTGAGAAAACGAAAAATATATAAATAATCAGAATATAAGATACAAATGACATTTATATAAAAATACGTTACGAATATTACTCGTAACGGTACAAAATACACGTGCATAACGTGCGAGGGCAAAATTGTCATTACTGAATTTTGCGGGGGGTGTTACACAATTGGAGAAGAGGGTTGAGAGACATTCTCATCTTTTAATTAAGAAATGAGAAAAATGCGTGAAGAGCCTCAATTGTGTGGAGAGCGGCGTGCGACATGATGAGCGGTGTGCGTCGTAAGGTGGAGGGTGCTGTGTGAGTGCAGTAAGCGGTGTGAGGAGAAAGGGGCTGCGTGAGTGCGGCAAGCAATATGCGGGTGAGGAGACGGGGGCGACAGGAGGGATGCGAGGGGTTATTTATTTATTTTTTTGAGGAGAGAGAGAAAGTGAGAAAGGAAGTGACTATATTGTTTGAGGGATTATGGTTTTTAATAAAAATCATACGCAGTTCATGTGTTAGTTAAATAGAAATTTATATTTTCCCTTTATTTCTCTATTTCAAAATAGAGAAATGATGGAGCTCACTCCTATTAGTACTAGTATTTACCCGTGCGATGCACGTCTTTATAAATATATTTTTTTATAAAAAAATTTACACGTGCGATGCACGTCTTTATAAATATATTTTTTTTATAAAAAAATTTGACGTTGTCTGACATCGAAACTAAGATCTTTCTATATTAATTATGCATGTGCATTGTACGTGTTTGTTTGTTTACAAATGGAATTTGTTCTGTGACAAACTCTCCCTTTAAAATAGTAGCGATAAGATATAGATATATAATATAATAATAACAGATTTAGTGTCAGTTCATCTTCCAAACCCCAACCCCTCTTGAACTCCACTGTAAAATCCGTGCTCCTCCAAATTCCATCTTTCTAGAAATCAGAAGAGGAACTCCCCCCCCCCAAACATGGCCGTAAATGAGAAAGACGATCTCGTCTACCATACCATCGAGGATGCCATCGATGCCCCACGGTCGACTTGGGTCAACCTCATCGGAGTAGTCGCCGAGTTCAGTCTCGCAAAGAGAGCAGCTCGAGGAGGCAAAGGTCCGGTCTTTCTCCTACGAGCAAACCCTATTTTCAATTCTTTGATCACGATCTTTCTTGTTATTTTAGAGAAGAAAGGGTTTCTTTTACAGGAAAAAATGGGATTTTGTTATATTACTAGATTTGCCCGTGACGTACGTGCCTACGTAGGGCCGGCCCTGAGTTTCCGGAGGCCTTAGGCGAACTTCCGAAATGGGGCCCCTAATATTTTTTTTAATGCGCAAAATACGTACCTATATTTAGAAGGGAAGTTCAAATTTGGGGCCCCAAAATTGCAAAATCTCGGGGAGCCCAAAGCGGCGGCCTTACCGACCTCTAGGGTAGGGCCGGCCCTATGCCTACGGTACGTTTTCGGAACGATACAACATATGAAAAACTTTGTAAACAATAAAACAACAATTATGTAGCTAAAATTTGAATAGTATGACGATAATTAGTTGTAAATAAAAGTGCATTTTTTCATTAGTATATGTTGAAAAATAATTATAAATGGGGTGTAAAATCCAATTTCTTTTTAGCTTCTCTATCTAGAAATTCTAAAATCCAAATTCTAGAGAGAAGCCCTCCCCCAAAACCCAAAAAACTTAAAACCCTAATCCTAGATCTTAGTTTTGGGGGCAACGGCTAGGGTTGCGTCACCCCCTCCCCCGCTCTAGCTCCCTTCTTCCCCTCTTCTTCTCTCTTCCAGATCTCATCATCTCTAATCCCCTTCTTGTCTTTCCAAATCCTTACTTTGGTGGCTGAGTATGTTCGACGGGCGCTGACCTTCTCCCGCGAGGTGGGATGGAGGAGGTCTAGTTGTTGCGGCCACCAGTGGGGGGTAAACTTCGGTGTTGGAGTGGGGCACGACTAGGGTAGGCGACAATTGGAGGCTCGAGTGCGCCTAGGACAGCGCTGGCGGCGATTGGGGATGGTAAGGACGGGCCTGGCAGTGCGGGAGGCGATCGGTCGGCACTGGAGGCGATCGGTGGGGCTAGTGGCGATCGATCAGCGCTGGAGGCGATCGGTCAGGGCTAGTGGCGATCGGTCAGTGCTAGTGGCGTTCGGTCAGTGCTGGAGATCATTTGGCAGGGCCGATCTTGGTCGTGGGTGTGGGAGTTGCTGACGAGCGCTGTCAACATCGGGGATGGCGATGCGCTCACAATCGGGGCTCGAGTTGGTTGCGTCGGGGATTGCAGCGGGAGTGCTGCCAAGCAACGTCGTCGGGTGGCATCGGCAAACTTGGGGTAGTCGGGATTGCCGTGGAGGCATGTGGGGGAGGTCGGTGAGAGAGCAGAGGGAAGGAGATTTTTGAATTTCAAAAATTGGTTTTGAAATTCGATTTTGATCTGGGAAGTGCTGTAGTAGGGCGATTTGAATTTCAAGTCAAGTTTTGAAATTCGAGTGAACGGTGAGGACCTTCTAAGATCCAAACTCGTCCTTAATATCCAAATTACAACCGATTCACAATTAGCAATGAAATGTACCTTAGTTGGTGTGGGCGACAATTGTCATGCAATTTTATAGTTTGGGCTCTACTTTGACCTTGTATGGTCAAAGTGAGAGGTGTCTTTGGTTTCTCTTATGTCAGGGGGCTCGCAGGGGTCAGGTGCGACGTCTGCCTTCATTGCGAATAGGCGGTGAGTCAATGAGGGTTAAACAAGGTGATGAGAACGAGGACTCAATCAAGACATGAAGTTATTAGATTGGTGGAGTGCCTGCGATGTCTCTCATATGGTGCTTACACTTGTCGTTTGGGTCACTGCTGGGGGCGACGGAGGAGATCTTGCGATAGATGGAGAGGATAAACAGTGTACAAGTGAGGGACTGAGTGAGAGAGGGAGCCCAAATTGGCACGCTATGGCGGGGTCGACCGATCGGTAGGACTAGATTTCACTGTATTTTTTGTTTGTTGGTTGGGGTGTATGAGTTCCAGAACCCAGCATGTTGGGATCTGAACTTCATAGACCTTATTTTTGGTTGTATGTTTTGTTAATTTTTTTTTTTTAAATCAAATGCGGGGGGCATTTTACCCACCGTTAGACGATAAAAAAAAATTCCAATTTCTTAGAACTTTGATGGTGGAATGTGATGAATTTAACTGTTGATGAGATATTTGCTATTTTAAATGTTACATGAGCAATAAAAAAGCATAAAAATTTGAAAACATGTGAAATCTGAAAATCTAAAATTCTGAGTAAAGAGAGAGAGAGAGAGAGAGAGATATGAAGAAGTGAAGAGAGAAGAGAGAGATAGTAATAAAGTAATGAGTTTTTTTTAGTTTTAGGGTGGAAAATTGGTTTTGGGGGAAAATATGTTTTGGGAGGGTGAATCTGAACCGTCGATTTTGTTTCGACTGAAGGGGAACCATTTGATAGCTTTTTTTTCCAGATTGTCTTGTGTTTTATTATATAGTTTTGGACTGGATGTGTATGATAAATGGATAGAGTAAAACAAAATTTTGTTGTGAAATTATTATTGATTAATTAGCTTTATGAGCTCGATGCATGTATCGTATAGAAAATGTGCAAAATTTTACGTGTTGTTGGCTTCACACACTTGTAGAATAGGATGTTCTGGCTAGCGGCACCCTCTCATCCCATAATTGGGGAATTGTCCAAGCGGGGATTTGAACCCCGACTTCTTGCTCACTAGCTAAGAGGCTTATAACTATGCCACTAAGGCACTTGCACTTATATAGAAAATTTAATGTTTTTTAAATTCCCAAAGCACACATTCCTTTAGAAAATCTTAATTCTATCTTTTGATTATTGGATTTTTAATTTCTTAATTTTTTGCAGATTATTATCGTACAGTGAAGATTTATGATGAATCTTTTCCATATCAAGGGTTTGCGGTCACTGTTTTCTCACGTGATAAAGAAAAACTACCAAAAATTAGCTATGAAGAAAGAACCATCGTTTGTTTCCACCAAGTAAAGGTAGTTTTAAAGATACAGTATATCTTCATCTCTCTTGTTAATTGTGTATATAATCTATCAGAATATCGTGTCAATAAATACTTCACAGTTCCGCTATTGTTTGAAAAATAGATATCATAATATGGACTTCCCAAGGCACAATTGCATATTTAAATAGGCAGACAACAATGAGTGAAAAGATCCGATTCCAACTCTGATGGTTTGCTTTTGAAGGTGTTTGATAATATTCGCCTAAAGAATGCAGATTAGTGATGTACTTAATAGATTTATGGCTGTTTTGTTTGCAGAAATGCAATATGCTTTTTCTACATTGAGTCTTATGGTCTTCTTTCATCACCTCACTTGCATCTATTGATTTTTCCAAAACCCACCCACCAACACCCCACATATTCCCCTTACTTTCCCTTTTCAATTATCTGCTCCCCGTTATTAGCAGGGAAAAGAACAACCATCTACACTTCTTTTCTCTCTATGTGCAAGCTTCATTCCTCACTCATTTATCTTTTCTCGTAACCATGAGACAAGTTCTCAAACCCACTCACCCAGAAAGATAGAGATGAACAGATGGGGATAGAGGTCATCTTCATCTTTGAGAGCCTTTACTTGTTGGTTCATTTGATGTGTTTGGAAAATTATAAAATAACTTTAGTGAATCTGAATGCCAATCCAATATATACTTATAATCTGAAGATCAGTGGAAAAGAGTTTAGAAATTTGAAGCTTTATGAATCAAGTAAATTAACATCTCCACCAGTCATTTCCTCTTTATAAGTGTCTCATATTTGAAAGGTATTATCTTTGTTATTATTACCATTCATAAGGTTGTCAAATTTCCATGATTGTTCTTTTTTAACTTTGCATTGTACAAATTTCTTACTTCTCATTTTTGTACAACTCTCACTTCATTTGGAAGCTGAGTTGTGTTTGACTTCTATATCCTTGCCGTGCCTCCTATTTCAATGTCGTCATTTGGAATTATATTGTGTTGGCTTCTTGTGCTGCATTGTGTCTGCGTCAATTCTTCTTAGTCATGACTAGTTTTCGTTGAGCTTTTGCAGGTGGAGGATTACCAGGGGGAAATATTTTGTTGTTTTGATAAGAAACGATCTTCATTTGCCTTGTACGATGGGAAGCACACTGATGCGAGTCTTGATCCCTACGATGCCTCAACAAATTATCAACCTGTTGCTTGTTTGAGTGAATTTTTGGCGCAATTAAGAAGATTTGATGGTAGGTGAATTGCAATATATATAATCGATTCACACACATAGATATGACACAATAGCATCTATGAGTTATCACACATAGGCATCTGTTCCATATCGTCCATATGTTGATGCAATGTCAATAAATCACACATTTTTGCTGTGGTCGTTATTGTTATTCTTTCATGGATTCATTTGTTACTCCATTTTTAGGTCGCATGGTGAGTGGTTAAAACTCGTTGAATTCATTTCAATTTTTGTACACAAATATTTTTTGAAATATAGATCACATCTAAGGTTTTGATTGGATGATCAAATATGAGTTTTGAGGTGTTTCCCTAGCTAAGTTAGCTAGGTGACACCCTAGCCCGCTTATACTCTTAGTATATATTGTTTCTTGCAGTTTAGTGTTTGGCTGAGCAGGTTTTACTAGCATTGAAATGTCTGGGGGGGAAGGAATTTTATTGTTCAGCTGGGTTGATGATCACCTAATGTTTCACTTTCCCATTAGCCAGCAAATAAAATTTGAGATTTCACCTCCCTACTGTGTTGTTATGATTTGGTTTTACAACCCGACTACCTTTCAACTTTATAAATGCAATAGTCTCTCTCACCATTATACACATTAACAAAGAAAATTTCTTCTCTTCTATTTTCTTTGAGCTTTATAAAGTTCGATTATGCTAGTCAATTATCCGCCAGTGCAATGATGTGAATTAAATGCACTTGCACAAGTTTGTAGTAATCCTGGAAGTAATCACATTATCTTTGTTGCACCTGACAGAAGTAAATATTATTTGTTGTTTCTTTGTCTATATGTCTACAATTAATTTTATCACTAATAGACTTCTTTTGCTATTGAGCTGACTGAGTTGAAAGCCACATCCTCTATCACATAATGCAAGATATGCAAAATAAGTTATGGTCATTTTAATATCATTGAGATCATAATTAATTTTTTATTGTTACACAAAAGAACTAATTCTATTTCACAATACTGGTTCTAATTAGCACTTTTGGTTATGAAGGTATGATTCTGTCCACATCACTCCTGAGGTTCATTTCAAATGATGAGCGTTCTGATTTAATATGCCAGGTTAGCCGCTTGTTGTATATAAATACTAGCTCATTCACATACAGGTTTCGAACATAAATTTAAAGAGATCTTTCTTTTTTGTTACTATTGTCGTGAAGGTTTGGCATGTATGTGAAAAATCTGGAAGTGAGGTGACAATCTTTATCTATGACGGAACAGATGCTCCTCCTGCTGTTTTGGAGACAGAGTAAGCTTAATTATCTTAAAAGTTACCGATAGTTTGGTTCTACTAAGCTGAATATTTATTTTACAAGACTACATTTTAATACTTCATTAACTGCCTTGTAACATGTCGAAGTATAACTATTATACGATCTTAAGTTCTTAACTAGTTAAGGTAGTTCTCCCTGAGTAGCTTGTCTAGCTCAACTCAACTACCTTGACTAGCTTGAGTTTTATCCTCTTCTTTATAACTATTATGTCCAACACAGGAACTGAGTACGTCAGTCTTTTTGGCTTCCTTTTTCTTACGATTTCATTCTTAAGATGTTTATTCTTTAAAATTGTTTGGTAAAGGAGAAAGTTAATTTAACTTTTTCATTGTTGGACACAGATTAGACACGGAAGTGATTCGGCCTATGCCTTTGTATTTTGAAGAATCTCCTCTGTCAAGGGAGATATTAGGTTCATTTCCATGCTGCGGAACCGTCTTAAGAATAACTGCAACAAATGCATCCTATGATGATTTCCAGCATTTGCAGAAAAATGGATGTTGGGCAAAGCTGTGCAATGTGTCTTGCAAGTTGGAGTCGGGTATCTGGACAGGAACAATGGACAATCCAAAGTTTTTTATTTTGCCCGTTGCAGATGTCAATGTAAAATTGCAAAAACGGTAATCTTTGGTTAAGAATAGGTTTAAATTATATTTTACTTTGTTATGTGAAGTAATTTTTTGTCGCGTAACCTATGTAGGGCGTATACTCAGCGCTCAATATCTATGTTGGAAAGGGCACCTATGACATGCTTTCCACAGTGTGCTCATTTAACAGGTTTATTTTCATAAATGAGCGTACATTATTTTTGCCTAATTTTTAGTTTTGCTAGTTATTGGTTGTCTATGAGAAATATCCCTTTATCCTTTGTACTATCACCTCTATTGTTTTTCGTAGCTGTTTTATTCTACGCACTAAACTGTACTCAACTCAGTTGGCTGAATGAAAATATTCCTAGGAATGGGGTTTCACTATGAGATAAGACTTTGATTTTGTTGTTTTTGTTGGGTTCGTACCTGGTATCACTTTTTTTCGTAACTAAATCCAAAATGACTGTTTAAGTTAATAGCTTTCTTTACAATTTTATGAATTTGTGATATGCAATACTCATTTACTTTATATACTGTTTAAATATTTCAGAGATCAACGATGACAATGCTATTGTGCCATATATGACTCTGATGGATTCCATCCTCTACCCACAGGTTTGCTTCTGTAGGATTTAATAAATCTCCATCTTTTAATATAATTTTTGTTTTTTAAACTTGTGCACATCAAAATAAAAGTGAAAGAAATATTAAAAATTAAGAGCTAATCTAATGTTTATGTTAAAGATAGTACCGATAGGGATGTTAGAGAATGGTGTTTCATATTATATTTTGGTTTTAAAGAAATTTTGATTTGGACTATGTGGTAGAGCATCTGTAGTCGTCTGCTATTTACCCAAAATATGGAAAAATAGAAAAAAAATTGCTCTGCTCGTCTGCCAAATACCCAAAATTTGAGTCGCGCGTGAACAGTCGCTGATCAAATATAGCAGACGATATGGCTTTTGCCACATTATAGCTAACGAAAGATAATCTTTCGTCCGTTAAATGAGACAAAAGAGTATCTTTCGTTTGAGACGTCGGACAAGAGACGATACCCCGTCTCTTCAAATTCGCAAACGACGAAATCGTTGGACGAAAGATTAATTACCGTCCCATTAATTAAATTTTTTTAAAAAAATTAAAAAAAGTGAAGGACGGTAGATAATCTACCGTCCAACACTATTTCACTAAAGACAAAATGTCACTATCTTCATTCTTTCAACATTCAGGTACACTGTCCCACTTTTAAATTTTTTTTTTGTTTTTTTTTAAATGTCACTATCGTTATGTTTGTTAAATATTTCTTTTACTAATTTTTTTTTAAAGGTCAGCCGGAAGATAATCTACCGTCCGGCCAAATTTTAGCTCCAAACGACTACAACGAAATCTATTTTTGCTATTTGCTATAAGCCCAAAATTTGGCAATAACGACTACAGATGCTGTAATACTTCTGTACATATCACATCATTCTTATGTCATCGCTTCCATGCTAGTTGTAAGGGCTTTTACAAAACCAAATTGTATTCTCTGCACATCATCTTTTAATTATAACTTACAATTTCATATTCCTTTTTTGTTCCTGTTCAGTAAGTAATAAACTAGTATATGCGATTTATATAGCTTGACACCAGAGTATCCAAGTATTTATCTCCAAGAGTCACAGTATATAGTACCATACCGGTACCGAAAGTCTGAATCCCATTTAACATATAGTGACCATCTTTCACTTAACCCCTTGACTTGTGAAAAATATAATTATTAATGTTAAATTTGCTTATTACATTTGTCATTATTCACATAATTCTATCTACAAAAGTTAATTTTGCCAAGCTAAATATGTAGTTATATATATCAAAACCAAAACTGAAATTTAGAGCAAAAACTTATGAAATGAAACCTGTAGAAACTCTAAACCTTTAGAGACCAACTTAAGGTACAAAAAATCTTCAAATAATCAAGTGTATTGAGTTCTAGCAGAAAAGTCCTAAGTAGTTCTGACTATCATTATTTGGTCAATTTGGTATGGTTTTTAATTACATCAATTATTGCTCTGTACGAGACCTTAGTATCTTAATTATTTTTAAAAATATTATATTGAAAATATTACATTAAATATAGTCAATTTTGAAGGGAGATATTAAATTTAGACATTAATTAATTCTGTAAAAATAACTAAAAAATTGCTAATTTATTTTGAAAATAGTCTATATAATTTAAGAATAATTTGAATAATAAAGCTATCGATAAAGGAATTCTAATGCTTTGTTAGAATATTACTAATTTTTAGATATGGCTAGTACCAAGAAAAATGTGAGTAATGTTATCAATGCACAAGCTTTGTGCCTAAACTTTACTCCACAAAGTGATGTGGCACAATCTCGGACCATCTATATACTTTTAAATATTTAAGCAATATAGTAGAGTTGTGAGCCATGTCTATACGGAGTAAAGTTTGTGCACATAGCATAAGCCTAGAAAATTTGTCAGACTAATAACACCTATCCCAAATTCTGGATTTTAACCCTTGAGTCACACTCCAACCATTAATCACTCAGTAAGCCTACTTCAGTATGCCTACTTCAGTAGATTGGTGGTAAGAGATGAATTATACGTCACCCGACAAAGTTACTTAACCACAAATGCTCCAAGAAATGGTCTGAACTCGCATATACCCTAACTGTTGTAGAATCTACCACAACTCGTAGAGCTAATAGCGAAACTCACACACCACAAGCAATAGAAATTTTCCAAGAACTAGACGAATTAAGAACAAGCCACCACGATATATGCAAGCTCTAACAAGAACACATTCAATATGCAGAGATAACCAATACTTCTTATTTCCCATGAAATACAAAGATTATAAAGAGATTACAATTCTCAATCTCTCTCTCCTTTGAAACACTCAGCACAATCCCCTTTTGAAGTTGAACAATGATAACGGTTCCCTAATTCTCTTTAATCAATGATAGATTGGATACAAACCCTAGAGTTTACAACCACTTATATAGCCCTCAAGTAAACCTAAAAGATAAATACAAATACAACTTATTGGACCTAAAATTCGAAAGCCCAAATAACACAGAGCACCGATGACGGTCGATCGTACTTTGGGTCGGTCGACCGCAACATATCAAGTCCATACTCGAGGCATGACCGGTCGACTGTACGGTCGACCGGTCGACTGTACGGTCGACCGTCCCCTTCTCTGTTGAACCCTGTACACTCGAACTCCTTTCAGCCGGACCGGTCGGTCGACCGCAACCCCTCCAGCTTCATTCTTCTACTTGCTATTGTCTTCTCATGCTGTCTTCATTTTCTCCTCTTCTTCTCTAACTTCAAGTACACAGTGCCTACGTGTATTTAAGACCACAATCCTAACAACCTCCCACTCTGACCAAATACACAACGCTCCAAAATTATTATAATCTTTACCTTATGTTATCTATACCAGTCTCTCACTTTTATGAAAGATTCAAGTACTCCCCACTCTCATAAAGAGCACCTCCGCCACTCCACCACGTGGAGTGCACCAACCACCCCTTATCGCCTCATGAAGGATGTGTTCCACCAATTGCAAAGAGCACGAATACTGGAGAAACAACATTCCGTGTCGGATTCCGTGTTACAAGACTCCAACTCGCAAAATCTTCATTAACACCGGACATGGTTCAAAGCCTTTCAGTGCACCCTCTGCACTAGAAGTTTTCGTGGACGACACCTCCACAATATCCGCAGATTGTTCAACCCTTACAGCCCAATTTCGGTTACCCTCATCGACATCACTCAACATATCAATAATAGTGCTCTTTACCTTATAAGAGTGACTTGAAGCTTTGTCTGTCATATCGCAAAGTACCCTCACCGCAACGTCTTGTTCTCTAGGCTCACTTTCATGGTCAGCAACTCCCACGAAATTAGTAACACCCCCTCTACAACTGAAAGAACTCGGTTGCACCCCACACAATCCACTACTCGATTCCGGCCGAGAGTCAACTACATGAGAAACACTCCTCACGTCTTTAAGCAAATACCACGTTTCCTCATGCTTTTCTTTTGTAATCACCCTTGAACCTGCAACTATACGCCACTCCCCGCTACCAACTGTAGTAGACATACCCTATTTGTCTAGCCTTCTAATCGAGATAAGATTTTTCTTCAAGTCTGGAACATGCATTGTCTTCCGCAAGACTAACACTCTGATCATCATTAGCTTTCACACGAACAGTACCAACCCCACGTTCATGACACCTGTGACCATTCTCCACGATCACATCTCCAAAAGAACCCTCCTTGTAGTCATCAAACACCTCTCATCTCGGAGTGTAATGAAAATCTCTCGAATCAATGCACCAGTCTTGCGTGCCCAACTTCTCCCTAGCTGATAAGCATAACTCTTCAATTTTATCGGACACCACATTGGCATCCTTTGGTTTGACTACCTTCTGTTTCTCCTGTTTCCTCTTCATATAGGCCGTACAATTGCGCATCATGTGACCCATTTTATGACAATACCAATACTTAGGTCCATACCCCCCAATGCTGTCATCAGACCTACTTTCAGATAAACTACCGTGATACTTTCTTCTTCGACTGCTCTTAGATCTCCTACGTCTCCTCGCAACTGACATTGTGGAATCTCTAGAAGATGATGATGGAAATATTTCATTTCTCACATTTCTCACCTCGTTCAGAATGCTACTCACCATATCCTGTAGAGTCGTCGAATCTATCATAGTGCTTGTAATAGTCTGTTCCATTGTACCATAACTATTGGGCAAAGTAGATAGAAGTAACAATGACTGCCCCCTCCCGGAAAACTTCAAACTTGCAGCTTCCATCTGGTTGTAAACCATACAGTAATTGTTCACATATTCTGCTTCTGAACCCCCTTCCCTCAACTTCATAATAATCAAATTCTTCAGATGAAGAATTTGATTAGATTTTGACGGTTTCTCATACATATCCGTGAGAATCTCCATATCCTCCTTTGTGGTCTTTACCTTCAAGATATGAAATAACGTCTTCCTACTCAGTCCCAGCTGAATCTGCCATAGCGCCTTCTGATCAAAATGATTCAACTCCGCCAAGATCTTCGCATCCTTGCCCCCACCTTCCGGCTTCTCATCAAACAGAGGACCATCTAGATCTTTCTGATGAAGATACGCTATCATCTAAAACGTCTACATCGCGAAGTCACTCCCATCGAACCTCTCAATCTTTGACTTGCTATCGGCCACCCCGAACCTAGTGTTTTGATACAACTTGTTGTAGAATCTACCACAATTCGTAGTGCTAATAGCGGAACTCACACACCACAAGCAAAAGAAACTTTTCAAGAACTAGATGAATCAAGAACAAGCCACCCTTATATATGCAAGCTCTCACAAGAACACAATCAATATGTAGAGATGACCAATATTTCTTATTCACCTTTAAAATACTCGACACAATTTTCTCTTGAAGTTGAACAATGATAACAACTCATCAATTCTCTTTAATTGGTGATAGATTGGATACAAACCCTCGAGTTTACAGCCATTTATATAGCCTTGAAGTAAACCCTAAAAGATAAACATAAATACAACTTATTGGACCTAAAACCCGAAAGCTCAAATAACACACAATGCCGATGACGGTCGATCGCAGCGTGTCTAGTCCATACTCGAGGCATGACCGGTCGACTGCACGGTCAACCGTCCCATTCTCTGTTGAACCCCGTACACTCGAAGAACTCTTTTCAGTCAGGACCGGTCGACCTCAATCCCTCCAGCTTCATTCTTCTACTTGCTGCTGTCTTTGTCTTCTCCACTTCTTCTCCAATTTCAAGTACTCAGTGCCTACGTGTATTTGAGGCCACAATCCTAACACTAACCTCCTTCACGTCTGGGTTGACAGACTATGTCCCATGAAATTAGTCCATTCCTTGCCTCTCATTATCTTTTCCATGGAAATCTCATGATATTCTGATTTCTTTGGGGCCATGGCATTGCCGGTATGATTTTTTTTAGGAGAAGCACTAACCATAAGATACATAAGCCTATGTGCCACCCTGCCTGCAAATACCAAGGTATCAGCTTTCCACATATTCAGTTATTCTGCACCTTTCAAGCAACTGCTCAAAGCATGTCAACTGTAGTCATGACTATGGTAGGTGGTTAGATCTATATGACTTGGTAATTTTCCAAAAAACAGTAATAATTTTAGAAGGATATAAGTAATATATATTCATGAACCTTATTGAGTTCATCAGTTTGAACCAAACTACATCGTGTAATTCTAATTACTTGTATCGTTCAAAAGCAGTGAAGCCCTTTAATTGATGCTACCTAATTTAGACTAGGGCTGGTTACTATAAGTCACCATTGAAGATATAATCATTCTATTTTGGATTGTTGATATTGCAGACTGTACACAAGTTCAAGACTATTGTTCGAGTGGTGGCATCCTGCCCTTGGCGTGGTGAATCCGTTTGTGATCCTTGTGGCGGAAGTTACTCTGTTAGACTAACGCTTGAAGATCCTACTGCTAGAATACATGTGTATATTCTTGAAGGGGTAGGATACATATTTATATCGATGTATATAGATGGGAGCTGCCATATAATCAGAATATTCTTCTGTAAATATTTTTTTAGAAAGTATATTTGTAGGTTGCTTACACATCACCCTCGAAATTTTTTCCATTTTTTTAATAATCCCCAGCAAACCATGAAACTATGCAATCGAAATTTATTTTCTCCTTTTATATTCCTTGGCAGGGAAAGTTTTTTAGGGATAATGTGGAAGCCGGAGAGTTGACTAGAAAAATGATGGGGTTGCTTGGGATCAGTGAGAATCCTGCTTTTCGAAATCCACCATGGATATGGTGCTGCTTAATGTCATCTTGCAAGGATCACGATGATCAGCAGGGTAGTAGGACCTATCAGATCTGTGATACGAAACTAGTTGATTGAAGATTCCAATTGTTTTTGAAATTGGTGGAAAGTATCTCTACGTACTGTCTTGACTAACAGTGTTGTGTTGGTTATGTCGACTCTTTTTTTTGTGTGTATCTAATATATAGTATGGAACCATGTTTTGGGTGTAATTCTCCCATTTGTGTATAATTTTGATGGAGAACTACCTTGTTTTCTGTGGTTGTACTCTCAAATGATATGGGTGGCTTTTGCCCATCTTTTACTTGAAAAAGAAAAACTTTAGTTTTCAAAATATTTTTTCTCTAAATTTTAATTTTGTCTAAATACATTAACAAATGCTCTTTCAGAATCCGAATTCAAGGCACTGATGAATTAATGCTCTTTCATTACGTGGTTTTTTTTATTTTACTTTTAGATGGTGTTTGTTTTGGTTTGTGTCTACCATGTCGCGGTCTTTGGTATTCTAATTCCTTTATTAGTTTCATTGGATTAATTGCATGAAGCCATGTAACATTATCTGTTATGTTGAGAAGTCCTTTTCAGGGAATTTGCTATTTGGATAGAAGAATCTGGAAAAGTTGCTCAAGTTGGTACACACGGAGGTAATTGATGTCTGACCCCCTATGAACTGTGAGCTCATGTAATCAGGTATCAAAAATTTCTGTAACTAATGCCACTAGTACTAAGATATTTTTTTCTAAGTAGGTGTCAGCATGGTTTCTTGTTTACGTTCAATATCATGTATATGTGCGTTCAATATCATGTATATGTGCATTGTGGATTACTTTGTGCTTCCCATGTTTATTGCACGTACTTTCTATCTCTTTTTTCGTACTTAGGGCTGCAAACGAATTGAGCTATTCGCGAGCTATTCGGCTTGAGTTCGGTCAAAGCTCGGCTCGAACCGAGCTCGGTCAAAGCTTGGCTCGAACCGAGCTCGAGCTCAAAACTGAGCTCGTTTCCTTAACGAGCCGAGCTCAAGCTTGGTTTTTTTTTCCCTAAGGCTAAGCTCGCGAGCTATTCAGCTCGAATACGGTCAAAGTTTGGCTCGAACCGAGCTCGAGCTCAAAACTGAGCTCGTTTCCTTAACGAGCCAAGCTCGAGCCTGAAGATATTCGGCTCGGCTCGATTGCAGCCCTAGTCGTACTCAATGACTTGGAAAGAAGTGGAAGCTGGGGGCACTGTAAATGGAGATAGTGTATTTGTGCCTGTGATTTATTTATTTATTTGTTATTATTATTTTTTAGTAGTAGGTACCCAAGTTGAGTCAGTGTATTTTGATTATGTAGATATTCAGAAAGTTTAATAACACCCAAGATAATTTCTCATAATGCAGTGAACTTCACGATATTTACTTGTTAGTAAATTAAACTTGTAGATATGTTACAATTCATTAATAATTCCTAATACCATTTTCTTATGGGGTATGAATACCCATCTTGATGAGTTCTTGGAGGCTATCTGTCTTTGCGGTCAATGTGCCTTTCTTAATTGTCTCAGGTTTTTGGGCGTTGTTTAGCTCTTTTTTTAAATAAAATAAGCTGATTGTTCCACCTTTCTTTCAGGAAAAACTTTTAGCTCTTCTTTCTCATCAAGTTTCTAAATTACAGTATGTTGGGCAGACATCTATCTTTTTTTATTTTCAAATGGTAGAATGCTTATTGGGTCTACCTGCTTTTTGACTATCTTTGTATTTGTGGAAAAGCTTACACTATTCTCCTTGTGATTTTGCAGATAACTGATGTACATAATGATGTGGACATAAGTAGGTGTATGTAGTGAGTTATGTAGCAGTTATTAGTGTGTGTATGCAGTACTGTCAGTGCAGTCAGTGTGTGTATTCAGTCAGTTGTGTGTGTCAGTTATGCAGTCAATGTGTGTCAATTATGCAGTCACTGCAGTTGTGAGTTGTGTGCAGTTGTGTGGTAGTTGTGAGTTGTGTGCATTTGTGTGGTAGTAGCCTATATAAACGCTTGGGTTGTTGTATTATGGAGATGATTCATGGAATGAAAAAAATCAAACAAAGAGAATGTGATGTCAATGTTCATGGCTCGAATGTGTGAAACTTTAAGGCAAGGTGTGAAACCGACTATTATCCTTCTTTCTTCTATTGATTCATCATCCTCAAGCATGAGATGCGCCAATTCTAGGAATCTAAGCATTGAAGCTATGCACTCTAATGCTCGTGATGTTCACTGTTTTAGCATCGGCGCTCTTTTCGTGAGAGTAAATGACGGTCGACAACACCCATAACTCGTTCAGTTGGCAAGTTTTTCAGGTAATTAAGTCTATTGAATTTCACTTTCATTATCTCTAAATTATTATCTGTTGACTCTGCTACTATATATGAGAGTGAGATTTTCTACATGCCTGTAGCTTATAAATATTTATATTGTCGGTTTTAAATTGCACAACTTTAGCTTTGTTAATAATATTATCTAGGTTATTAAATAGAATTGCTAGTGAACATGTGACTCTTGTAAAATTCATTAACTGTAAATGTTTTAAATCTCATTCTATAATTGTGCTTGAACGTGTTGGTGAATACTACTTGCTTTAATTTACTTGGATAAATCATACACTTACAAGTAGTTTCACATCATTTTGGTATCAGAGCCAGGTTATTCGTAATTCGGCTCCTGCATTACTCCGTTTTGGTCATTTAGTTTCAATTTCAGCAACCACTTAATTAAAAAAGGATGGTCCAAACTCCTGTTGTGCGGTTACTTGACTTTTCAAAAGTCTTTGAGGTGACTTGCGATGCTTCTGGTATTGGCATAGGTGGCATTCTTAGCCAAGAAAATCATCCAATTGCCTATTTCAGCGAAAAATTAAATGCAACAAAACATAATTACTCCACCTATGATAAGGTATTCTATGCGGTGATACAGTCTTTAAAGCACTGGCGTCACTATCTTCTGCCGCAAGAATTCGTTATCTTTTCTGACCACGAAGCCTTGAGGTTTATAAACTCCCAACATAACTTGAGACCCAGACATGGCCGATGGGTTGAATTTCTTCAAGAATATTCCTATACTATTCGGCATAAAAAGGGAGTTGAAAACAAGGCTGCCGCTGCACTTAGTCGTTGTTACATGCTTATATCTTTTATGCGCACCCAAGTCATTGGCTTTGAGAGAATCAAAGATGAGTATGCATCTTGCCCTGATTTCTAAGAAATTTATTCTCTTTTACAGGATGGCGTTACTCGAGTGATAAATAACTACCTTCTTAGAGATGGTTATTTATTTTATCTATCTAGGCTCTACATTTTCCGCATCTTTCTTCGAGAATATCTTGTTTGGGAATTGCATGTTGGTGGTCTTGCTGGACATTTTGGGCATAGCAAGACAATTGATGTTGTCGAATATCGTTTCTTTTGGCCTAGTTTAAAGAAAGACGTTGTAAGGCTTGTTAAACGATGCCGTACCTGTCAATTAGCCAAACAACGTAAGCAAAACACTGATTTGTATACTCCGTTGCCTGTCCTTAACTGCCCATGGCAAGACGTCAATATGGATTTCGTGCTTGGTCTCCCAAAGACCCAAAAGAAGCATGACTCCATCCTTGTTGCTATGGACCGTTTTTCAAAAATGACCCACTTTCTAGCTTGTTCTAAGACCTACAATCCCTCACATGTTGCTCAAATTTTCTTTGACGGCGTCGTTGAACTTCTTGGACTCCCCAATTCTATTGTGTCTGAGAGGGATGTTAAGTTCATCAGCTACTTCTGGAAAATCCTGTGGCACAAGATGAGGACAAAATTGAAGTTTTCTTCGGTCTTCCACCCTCATACCGATGGACAGATCGAAGCTGTGAATAGGAGTCTAGGAAGTCAGTTGAGATCGTTAGTAGGAGAAAACATGGGAACATGGGATCTAAAATTGTCTATTGCTGAGTTTGCATATAATTCATCTAAGAGTCGAACTATGGTCTGCGTCCCCATGAGATAGTTTTTGGCTATCGACCTAGACAACCTATAGACTTAGCACCTATGTTAGAACCTCACAGAGAGTCTGAGCCTGCATATGCATTTGCATCTCGTATACACGAATTACACAAGGAAATATCCAAGAAAATTAAAGAAAGTAATTCTAACTACAAGTTGAGAGCAAATGCTAGAAGGAGGTTTAGAACTTTTAAGGTGGGTGATGAAGTAATGGTCCGGATTCGTCCGGAACGGTTTTCCCCTGGAGCCGTTAAGATGTTGCATGCCCGCTGTGCAGGTCCATTAAAGAGAAAATTAATGACAATGCTTATGTTGTCGACCTTCTGGAGGGTCTTGGCATTAGCAAAACATTCAATATCGAAGATTTCGTAAGCTATGAAGGCCCAAATTTTAACCCTAGCAACCCATTGATTGAAGAACCTTTCCAAGAGCCTAATGGTGAGATTCCTCCACTACCCCCACTCCCTGACATCACACACCCCTCAGCAGAGGATATTGATAATATTTTAGATGATCAGATTATCTCTACAGGAGATGGTGGAATTCGTAGGTACTTAATTAGGTGGAAAAACAAACCAGAGACTGAGGACACATGGTTGGATCTTCAAAGACTTGATCCTGATTGGCCGAAGCAGTATGAGAGCCACCCTAGCTTTGATGCACTGACACCGAGTTCATTCCAGAAATTTGGCAAGACCTATCAGCGCAGGTGACATATGGTTCCCATATATTTCTGAGACAGAACAGGCACCACAGCAGTATTAAATTTGACTCGAAAGAGTCGAGTTCTCTCCTACCCGGAGAGAATGATGTGGACATCAGTAGGTGTATGCAGTCAGTTATGTAGCGGTTATGTAGCAGTTAGTAGTGTGTGTATGCAGTACTGTCAGTGCACTCAGTGTGTGTGTGTATTCAGTTAGTTGTGTGTGTCAGTTATGCAGTCAATGTGTGTCAGTTATGCAGTCACTGTAGTTGTGTGTGCAGCAGTTATGCAGTCACTGCAGTTGTGAGTTGTGTGCAGTTGTGTGGTAGTAGCCTATATAAAGGCTTGGGTTGTTGTATTATGGAGATGATTTATGGAATGAAAAAATTCAAACAAAGAGAATGTGATGTCTCTATGTTCATGTCTTGAATGTGTGAAACTTTAAGGCAATGTGTGAAACCGACTATTATCCTTCTTTCTTCTATTGATTCATCATCCTCAAGCATGAGATGCCAATTCTAGGAATCTAAGCATTGGAGCTATGCACTCTAATGCTCGTGATGTTCACTGTTTTAGCATCAGCGCTCTTTTCGTGGGAGTAAATGACGGTCGACAATACTCATAACTCGTTCAGTTGATAAGTTTTTCAGGTAATTAAGTCTATTGAATTTCACTTTCATTATCTGTAAATTATTATTTGTGGACTCTGCTACTATATATGAGAGTGAGAGTTTCTACATGTCTGTAGCTTATAAACTTTTATATTGTCGGTTTTAAATTGCACAACTTTAACTTTGTGAATAATGTTATCTAGGTTATTAAATAGAATTGCTAGTGAACATGTGACTCTTGTAAAATCCATTAACCGTAAATGTTTTAAATCTCATTCTATAATTGCGCTTGAATGTGTTGATGAATACTACTTGCTTTAATTTACTTCGATAAATCATACACTCACAAGTAGTTTTACATCACATAATCAAAACTACAAAAGTGCTGGTGCATTTTGGCTACTTGTTCAGATTATAATAAACTTATTGATGTCACAATTGCTTTTGCTTGGTTTATTCAGCACAAAACGGGCAGCAATTTCCACTCCTTTGCTCGTTGTTTGCCTGTATCGGTTGCTTGTTTTCACAAGTACTATGAAGTTCGCTCGAGAGGTATGCTCATTACTTGGTCTATGCTTCCAAAACTAGCAGTTTTTTTTTTTAATCTTTTTTCTTGCAAAAAAGGGAAAGCATGAACAAGGCAATAGAAAGTATTCATAGTTATAGTACATGGAACATCGAAAAGGCTATGTGGATTCCAAATATCCATCAGGGTTTATGGTATTCACTATAATATATATCAAATGGTTTTATGATAAATAAGTAGGAAACTTAATTCTCCCTGTAAATTTTGCTTGCCATGTTAAATAAATTTTGCACAGCTTCGTTCTAGTGATCAATTCGCCCCTCGAGTCAAAATGGTTGGTTTTTTGGGGGTTCAACATCGTCATAAGACTAAATGATCTAATTCAATAGACTCTTATCTACTTCCATCAATGGAGGGAACATCACCCAACCCTTCCAGCTCCCACACTCAAAGATACACCAAAAACCCAAGTTTCTTTTGTTCAGAAGCAGGGGTTTATAGCAGTACGTACAGCGATTCAGCGAAAGACCCCCTCCAACTGACCCATTCCATGAGTTGGTCTCCTTCCTCTTCTCCCATTGTCACGAAGGAACAATTGCCCTCGTTGATTCCTCATCTGGGTTTTCAATATCCTATTCAGAGCTCCAACCCATGATCCAATCCGTTGCTTGTGGGCTTCAGATGATGGGTATTTTGCAGAACCATTTTGTTCTCATCCTTCTCCCTAACACCCTGTTCGATGCTATCATCTTCTTAGCAATTCTCTCAATGGGAGTTATTGCCACAACCATGAACCCTATCAGTAGCCCCCAAGTGATCGAAAATCAATGAAAGAGTGCAACCTAGTTGATATGGGTAAAAGTAGAGCTAAATCGGGACCGTTCAAATCGGGTACGGATCTTAAAGCTCCCAGTAATTTCAACAGACACAGGCCCAACAAGATAGGCTGGGCCGTTCTCAAGTCCGGCAAACTGATTCAGCCTGCAATAGGGACTGCTACAACAACCCTATCACAAAGGAGTCTAGTTTCATCAAACCTAGTTGAAATCCCCATATTCTAGGGGGTAACTGATTCTATCCATCCATACACAAGGGATGATCTGAGAACTCTCTCTCTCTCTCTATCGAGAGAAGGGTCCAGTCTAGATCCCTTTACATGGATGACATAACCGACTCTATCCAATCACCGGGAAGTTGAGATTCATTCTCATCTCGAAATTGGTTCCTAGGCGACCATATAAACCCTCTCCTCCCACCGTTGCAAGGTAATTAATCTTTCTATACCAAAAGCTCTTTCATAATCATTCAAATTACTGACGAGCGTCGGAGGGTGCGTCGCCGGAATCAACCTCGGTGGCTCGCACTTTTTGCAGGTCACGACAGCAGCGGGATACCTGTCAAACTCCAGTGAAGGTATTCAGGTTTGACTCATTCGATTTCTTACGAACTCACAAATTTATTTGTTTGTTTCCACACCGAAATCATCAGCAATAGATTGATGCCGTCTATGGGAATGTCGAATAGCAATCCCACCTCTGTCACCGGTTAAGACCGTCTCCAACCATGCCTCCGAGGAAAGCAAGATCCACGGCCTCCAACCGTAAAGCAACTCCCGTTCTTCCACCACCACTAGAGGCTCCCCTCCAACCAGTCCAGCAACAAGGACAGCTTCCTCCTCAACATGTCCAGCCGCTGCAGCAGGGGCAGCCTCCTCTTCAAAATCTTCAACCCCAGCAGGCTCAACCAGGGCCTCAAAATACTGGTGTAGGGACCTTTCGTCCTAATCCCCAAAAGCAACCTCTCCACCGTGATCATGTCTCCGGTACACAACCCTTCCACCGACTCCATGACATCCCATAACCCTAGGGCGTCGGGAGATCTCCGCAACATCATCATCACTCGGCAGAGCGAGGAAGATCTTCGCCACCGCTTGGATGAGAGGCAGGCCCGTGAAGGGGGCTCCCGTCCAGAACGTCCAAGGGCTCAGTCTCCCCACAGACACGATCGCAGAAGGTCCGCTTCTCCTAGGAGGTGGAGGGAGTCCCCCCAACACCGTCAAAGGAGGAGTCGTTCTCCTGTTGGTCGACCAAGGGACCAGAATGCGCCCGTCACAAGGGCAAAGTTTCAAGACTTCCAAGCAGCAGTCTTGCGGGCCCTCAATGTCGCCCCAAATAACGACTAGAGGCCACCTACTCCTGAGCCAGCTAGGAGCCACCGCCGTCGATCCCCTAGTCCTCGGGGGGCTCCAAACCACCGTCATCGCACTCGCAGTCCTCGCCAGTCTCCAAGCTACCATCGCCGCAGCCCCCGTCCCCCTTCATACGAAGATGAGTCTCGAGGCTCGGCAAGATACGTTCGAAGGGAGGATGTCGTCTACCGCCGTCTCCACGAGATGGATAGGCGCCTCGGCCGGCTCGATAGGGACGAGGAACAAAGGGGGAGGAACCTCCGTCCAAGCAGGCCTCCATTCTTCCAGCAAATTTCAAACCGCCACAGTTCGAGTCATACACGGGGGAGTCGGACCCCGTAGATCACATAGAGAGTTTCAAAACTCTCATGATAATCTATCAGGCCTCCGATGCCCTCCTCTGCAAGACCTTTCCCGGCTACTCTCAAAGGTCCTGCCTGAGAGTGGTACTCCCGACTCGCCCCGTCCTCTATCTTCTCTTTCGACCAGTTCGAAGCCCTCTTCATAACTCATTTTGTGAGCAGCCGCCGCTCCGAAAAGATGAGTATCTCGCTACTCTTCCTCAGTCAGGAGAAGAGCAAGAAGCTGAGGGACTATGTCAAGCGGTTTACTGCGGAGGCTAGGTCCATCGCCTCCCTCGATCAGTCGGTTACCTCGGCCGCCTTCCAATCCAATGTCCTCAACTCCGACCTCAGGGCATCCCTGGCCAAGAAGCCCCCTCGAGACTTCTCAGAGCTCCTCCTCTGGAGCGAGAAGTACATCCGAGCGGAGGAAGCTATCCACAACCCTACCTTTGAAGGGTCGTCTTCCAGGAGCAAGCGGAAGACCGCAGAGGACGAAGGAGCTAAGAAGCTCTAGAAGGACAACGGAGGCCAGCGTCGCCCTCCTCCTCGGTATGAGGTTCATTTCACTCTCAACACCAACGTCCCGGCTATCCTGATGGAGGCCAAAAAAGAAGGAATTCTCCTTCCTGCTCCTAAGATGAACACTCCCTAGAAAAAGAGAGATAGGGAGAAGTGGTGCCGCTACCACCGGAACCACGGGCACGACACGAACAATTGTCGGGCCTTGAAAGACGAAATCAAGGCCCTCATTCAGAGAGGGCAGCTCAATAGATTCGTGAGGAAGAACCGGGCCGATCCTCCTCCGCCCCCAAGGGGGCTAACAAGCAACCCGAACGGCACGAGGAGACTCCGAACTATGAACAGGAGCGCGTTCTGCACCTCATCTACAGAGGCCCAATGGGAGGAAATTCCAACTCTTCCCGAAAAGCCTTCATCCGGGAGGTGAACTCCGTACATGGTCATCCCCCTCCCAAGGGTCTCAGAGTCCCAGTCGCTTTTTCAGATGAAGACCTGGACGGTGTCCGAACCCCCCACTGCGACGCGTTGGTTATCAACCTCCACATGGCCAACTTTAAGGTGCAGAGGGTCCTAGTGGATAACGGTAGTTTGGTCAACATTCTCTTTCTGGAGGCCTTCCAAGGGCTCCAATTATCAAGGGACCGGCTGAAGCCCGTCGGCTACACTTTCCATGGGTTCACGGGAGTGCCTGTGACGATCGAGGGTGTCATTACTCTCGATGTAACCACTAACAAAGCTCCTACTACCCGAACCGAACCAATGGATTTCATGGTGGTTAACGTCAAAGCCGCTTATAACGTCATCCTAGGTCGACCAGGCCTATTGGCTCTACAAGCCGTTCCCTCGGTTTATCATTTGAAGATGAAGTTCCTCACCACGGCGGGCGTGGGAGAAGTGAGAGGAAGCCAAGAAGCAGCCCGTAAATGCTATACGATCTCGATTGGAGGACCCGTCCTCTCTCTCGAAGCTCTTGAGATTCTCCAGGGGAGCACCCAACCTATATCAGAGCCGGTCGACGAGTTGGAGGTCTTCTCAGAAGGAGATCCGACCCGCAAGTTCTTGATCAGATAAGCGTGCTCCTTAGTTCTCCTGAAAGCATGTCAACTCTTTTTTTTATATCAAATGTAATAAAGGCTCGTATTTCTGTGGCAACCACCTAGTTTTTCTTTCAATAAAACTCAGTTTGCCTTTCTCAAAGATCATTCCGTTGCCCTCAAACATTTCCACTCAAGTCTCGACTCAATTACAACAAGCTAGTTCGGAGTCCAAGCTCCAACAACTGGCGAATACTCAAACAACAAGTTCAAAGTCCAACATTTGGCTCGATTCCGCTTCAACTACTCGCGTACAAGCGAGTACGAAGTGGTTCACCATTCGGAATTGCTCCTACAACTGTTGATTCTTTCTTAAAATGACAAGTTCGGAGTCCAACACTTGGTTCGATTCCGCTTCAACTACTTGCTTACAAGCGAGTACAAAGTGGTTCACAATTCGAAATTGCTCCCACAACTGTTGATACTTTCTCGAACGACAAGTTTGGAGTCCAACACTTGGTTCAATTCCACTTCAACTACTTGCTTACAAGCGAGTACGAAGTGGTTCACCATTTGGAATTGTTCATGCAACTAGTTGATGAATCTTAAACAACTGGTTCGGAGTTCACAATCATGGCTCGAAATCGCCCTCACAACCTGCAAGTATGTGGGTTCGGGGCTCGACACGACAATTCGAACTACTCCCGAAACTGGTTGATTCCAACAAGCAAGTTCGAACACTAGCTCTTTTCCAGGGTTATCCCTGAGGCCTGATTCACCTTTGTAGCTGCTCGTGTGGCTCGACAATCCTCATCAATGAGCTCTGTGCTCAGTTCCTCCCTCGAGCCAAACAAGCAACTTCTTCACTCCATGTAAGGGTGTTGGAGCCCAGCTTGTCCTAGAGGATCTCCCGCAACTAGTTCGCCTTCAAGAATCTGATATGATACCCAACTCACTCATCGAGTTGCCTCTACAAGTGTGTTGGGCTCAAACAGCAAGTTTGAAGGCCAACTCCATCCGAAAGTTGCTTCTACAAGCTTACCGGGTCCAAACGGTAGGTCGGCACCAACCCCCTCCTCGGGTCACCCTTACAAGCCTGCTAGGTCCAAACGGCAAGTTCGGCACTAACCCCCCCTTCGAGTCGCTTCTACAAACTTGTCGGACTCAACCGACAAGTTCGACGCCCAACTGTCTCCTAGAGCCTGGTGAAGCTCTTCGCTCTGCTCGCTTCCCGAGCGGCCTTCTCCTTGGCAAGTTCGGACCTAAAACTCTTCCCTAGAGTTGCTCCTCAAACTTGTCTCCCGAATGGCTCTCTCCTAGAGCCTGGTGATGCTCTCCGCTCCGCTCGCCTCTCGAGCGGCCTTCTCCTCAGCAAGTTCAGAGCTAAAACTCTCCCCTAGAGTTGCTCTTCAAACTTGCCTCCCGAATGGCTCCCTCCTAGAGCCTGTGATGCTCTCTGCTCCGCTCGCCTCCCGAGCGGCCTTCTCCTCGGCAAGTTCGGAGCCAAAACTCTCCCCTAGAGTTGCTTCTCGCACCTGCCTCCAAGAAAGGATCTTTCCGTGGGTCTTACGAGAATCATCCTAACCCATCTTCTTAGCCCATGGGAGTGGAGCTCCTCTTTGAAGATTCCGGAGACCGAAACCCTTCTCAACTTGACAGAAATGAGGACATTGCTGGCCTATTTTGACCCTAAGTACGGGTGATTCTTCAACTGATCTCCAAAGAGAAATTGTAGATCTTTGGGTCATCTTCGAAACGAGGGGTAACACGCCCTGATCGGACCTCCATAGCACCAAGAAAGTGGACCTCGCCGTTCTCCGTGCTCTTCTCAAAACCCATCAAAAGTGAACCAACTCCAAGCTCGACCTCGTCGCCATACACCGCCATTGTCGAACTCACTCTCGACAAACCCCATGGCCGAGCTCCAGAGCTCCCCTCCATTCCTCTACCGCCACACGTCGAGCTCTCAGTCCCGTTCGCCGAGCACCTCTCCGCTGTCGAGCTCTAACCTCCAAGCTCGCCCGTTCACCGACCTCTTCGCCAAAGCTCCGAGCCCAACACCTTGCCATCCACTCCTTCACCACGTCGAGCACGACGCGCTCCACCGTCCCAAGCTCCTCTCTCCTCGTCGACCTCCACGTCACGAGCTCCGACCGCAACCAAGCTCCAACTTTTCCACCATTGCAGTCGAACCACAGTGTCGAACCACAGTGTCGAGCTCTTCTTCGAAGAGCTCTGAACCCCTTGCCGAGCTCCTCACTCCAAGCTCTGCCCAACTCCAATGAAGAGCTCGAAGCTTTCGCCCCCCTCCTCGCGAAGCTTTGTCGAGCTCTTCCCCTCCAAACACTTCGTCGAACTCCTCGTCGCCAAGCTCCACTGTCGAGCTCAGATTCACCGAGCCTCCACTAGCTCCACAGAGCTCTCGTCAACTTCCACTCCTCTTTGCTGAGCTCCTCTCCAATACCAATGTCGAGCTTCTCTCGCCGTTGAGTTGGCGCTGAAGGAAGGAGACGAAGGAGAAGGGAGAAGAGAACAGAGCGGGAGGAGGAAAAAAAAATCACACCCCAGCAGAGAGGAAAAGGGGGGCCCACACGACTGTAGCGTAAGCCCCATGCGAGCCCTCAGGACCTGTGCGCCCACGTGAAGCCGGACCCACTTCATCTGCAACAGCTCTGAGCATCTCCTTGACGTGGCGGTGGGCCCCACAAAACCCCCTATCGACCCACGTGAACAGGCGCCTGCAGTTCCACGTGGCGCTCTCACAAGGGGACGCGTGGCTGTGGGCCCCACCATTTCTAAGCCCCTGGACACGCCCACGTCAAAGTGGGTCCTGACCGCTGTTGACCCTCCACTCACGCGTACGCCCACGTCAAAGTGGGCCCCGACCGCTGTTGACCCTCCACTCACGCGTCGCCACGTGGCGTGGGCCCCACGTTCCACCTACCTATACGAAACCAGATAGCGTGTGAACCGGGGAGAGCAGCAGCTTTGTGAGTTTTTTGACCGTACGATTACTTCAAAATTCGTGCCAATCAAGATGGACGGTCCAGATCAAAAGTAGAAAAAATGGGCTACCCGGTTCGAAACCAGGTATACCCAAAACTGGGTATAGTGGTTGCTTTGGCCTATTTGTGACCCATGGATCTCTCCAAAAAGCGTGCTTCTCCCAATCAACGATCCGGATTAATTCAGGTACTATATATTATTTAAATTTTATTTTCTTATTAATAAATTCCAAAAAATAATTAAAAAAACTGAAAAATAATATTAAATTCGGATTAATTAATTAAAAAATCTGGAAAATATTTATTTTTTAATTTTGAAAAAAATAATTGAAAATTCGGAATATTATTTTAAATTCTGAAAAATAATTATTACTTTAGAAAAATTATTTAAATTTTTTTAAAAATTCAGAAAAATCTGGAAAAATCACTAAAAATCCAGAAAATTCTAAAAATAATTTTGAATTTTTTACAAGCTTAGAATAATACCGTTACACCCCGAGCAAGATCCAAACTCTCTCGAGAACTCCGATAAACTCTATAAACCATTGAAATCGGGCGACTACTCCTCAAAGGCTGTAAACTCAGTTTTCAGAAGTGGGGGGCTCGTGATATGGGTAAAAATAGAGCTAAATCGGGACCGTTCAAATCGGGCACGGATCTTAAAGCTCCCAAGGGTAAAATGATAATTTCAGCAGACACGGGCCCAACAAGATAGACTGGGCCGTTTTCAAGCCCGGCAAACTGATCCAGCCTGCAATAGGGACTGTTACAATAGTCCTACCATAAAGGAGTCCAGATTCGTCAAACCTAGTTGAAACCCCAATATTCTAGGGAGTAACTGATTCTATCCATCCATACACAAGGGAAGATCTGAAAACTCTATCTCTCTATCAAGAGAAGGGTCTAGTCTAGATCCCTTCATATGGATGGCATAATCGACTTTATCCTATCACCGGGAAATAGAGATTCATCCTCATCTCGAAACTGGTTCCTAAGGCGACCATATAAACCCTCTCCTCCCAATATTGCAAGGTAATCAATCTTTCTATACCAAAAGCTCTTTCATAATCATTCAGATTACTGACAAGAGCGTCGGAGGGTGCGTCGTCGGAATCAACCCCGGTGTTTCATACTTTTTGCAGGTCACGACAGCAGCGGGAAACCTGTCAAACGCCGGTGAAGGTATTCAGGTTTGACTCATTCAATTTCTTACGAACTCACAAATTCTATCTGTTTGCTCCCACACCGAAATCAGTAGTAACACTAGTTTCAATTTTTTACCATCTTTGAGAACTTATCAAAAGTTGATGGAATGGGAGTTGGGATTGTTACTGTTCCTGAAAATAACAGCTTTGATAACTCCGAGTTCTCTGTTTTCAGTAGGATACTATCTTCCGACCGGAAACAGTTTGTGAAGCCTAAGATACGGCAGAAAGAAACGGGGGATATACTGCGTTCTTTAGCAAAAGAAGTAGTTATAACACATGCGAATTTGATAGCCACGGTGGAGTTATTTGTTCGGTTTCAGGCTTCAAAGTATAAGGAAAAGAGTTGGGAGAATGTGTATCTTGCTTCTTTACCTATGTTTCATGTGTTTGGTTTGTCTCTCTTCACAATGGGATTATTGTCTTTGGGCACAGTGGTTGTGGTTATGAGGAAATTCAATGTGGAAGAAGTTGTAAGAGTTACAGATAGATACAACGTTACAAATTTACCAGTTGTTCCGCCAATGTTAACAGCTCTTGAAAGGGCAAAGGAAGCTTGCCGTACGGATGTGAGGTGAAGTCTTTGAGGCAGGTATTTTGTGGCGCAGCTCCTTTAAGTGAGAAGTTGATCCTAGAATTTCTGAAGAATTTTTCTCATGTTGATGTCATTCAGGTAATCACCACTTTTTGATATAGATTTGCCTACTCAGTTTACATTGCATCTTCATCTTCCATACTCTATTAATGGAAGTGTATATCTACATTTTCACTATTGTGATATCCAATGGTTTAATAGATTAAAACAATACATTGTCTGAGTGATTTTATTTATGGTTCTCAATTTAAATTATTAAGTACTTCTTAGTTAGTATATTAAACTTTGTAAAGAAAAGCGTCAGGGATATGGTATGACAGAGACGACTGGAGTAGGAGCTGGTGGTTTCAATTCCAATACTGAAAATTTTGGAAACTATACTTCTGTTGGGCTATTGGCTCCAGAACATGCAAGCTAAGGTTCTTCATTTAAAAAATGGGGTGTGTTTGGCTCCTGGAGAAAGTGGCGAGTTATTACTACCGAGGACCAGGAATAAGGAAAGGTAACTAATCTTAGTTTTCATGAAACCAATGTTAATTTTGGTAAAGATTTTGTAGATAATTTCCCCACCCCCCTGCATTTCCTGTATTGTTGATTTGCTCGATGAATTCAAAGTATGTGGCTAAGAAAATACAAATAATCTATCTGAAACACACAAATTGCAGGGCACCTAAATAACGAGCTTGCCACATCATCAGCAATAGACGAAGATGGTTGGTTGAAGACTGGGGATATCACATATTTTGATCAGGAAGGTTATTTCTACATCATACAATACTATTAAATACAAAAGGCTTTCGGGTATGAAGTAATCTCGGTAAATGACCGAACCTCTATGAATTCATCTGAAATACATGATCAATATTACTTAAAAATAACTTAAATTCTTTACCTTTCTGCTACCAGTAAAGTCATTGCATGAGTTGTTCACCTAAATGCAGATAGCCCCAGCAGACCTGGAAGCATTATTGATTTCTCATTCTGAGACGCTGGGGCTGGGGCGGAGCTTTGTGCCCCCCCCCCCCCCCCCCCCCCCCCCCCCCCCCCCACACACACACACTCACACACAAAAAATAATAATAATAATAATAATAATAAAAAAAAATAAATAAATAGCCATAATGATAATAATAATAATAATAAGTTCTATGATTTAACCCAACTAAATTATGAAAAAGCCCCTATATATTTATATATAGCCATAGGATTTTTTTTTCTTGGCTCCCAGACAAAATTGTTCAGGCTTCTTCGCTCCTGCGCTGGGTGGCTACATTAGTCTGGAATTATTCTCTATATTTCATTTTGATCACATTGCACGTCCTTTAATACTTATTAGATATCTTCGAATGTTCATGGAATTTAGTGCTGACAATAAGAGGCTGGGCAGATACCAGTGGCATTCGTTGTAAGGGTGCCAAGAAGTACACTTTTAACTTCTGAACAAGTTATGCAGTTTGTAGCAAAGCAGGTATTTCTGTATCCTCGTTAACAACCACTATGTTCTTATTAAGGCTTCAAGAAAATTTAATGCATCTCATTCTCATCTTTTGTTCCCTTATTGATCATAGGTTGCACCACACTACAAGGTGTGGAGGGTGGTGTTTATCGACTCAATTCCCAAGTCCGCAGATGGAAAAATATTAAGAAGGTTACTGAGGAACAGTGGTGGAACTTCCAATTTGTAGAAAGACTAGTAATCTGCATGTGCTTTGCACGTTCTAATAAATATGTATTTTAAAATAAATACTAAGACATAATCTGGCATCGAACCTGAGATCTCGTTTTACACGTCACATTATCTTTCAAAATTATTCTTAGTAAATAAATTTGAACTTTGATGATATTATGGTAACTAATAACAATTGAGTAAATGAATGATTAATATAACACACTTAAAAATGAATGATTCAGATTAGATTGTTGATTGTCTACAAATTACAATTTGTTTATAAATTATACAATTTTAACTCTTACACTAGAGATAATTAAGCTTCTTCTTTATATATAGTTAAATAATGATGTTGCATGAATATATTTTGTGTGAGAAAATATTCATGATTGTTACGTGGCATTGTGTTATAGATGCTATAATTTTTATTTCCAGCAATGGGAACCCAAATAATTTTAAAGATAGAAGGAAGCTTGTAAGAAAATTTATTCGATATACTGTAATTGAGATTGTCCTTTCACTATTTTTTCTTTTTCTTTTTCTTTTTCCCTATCCCTTTTCTTTTTTATAGTAATAGACTGAGATTGTCTAACAATTTACAATACCATAAAATTCATTGGAGGATTTGGAAAGGACCTATTCTATGCTCATAAGTCATAACCATTTACTTACATAAATATTCGTTCACAGTAATATAAGAAAAAGTCATGTGAGCAAAAAATAATTTTTGTTTCACTTCGTGTTGAATATCTCCCCAATTAACAAAGAGATGTTGGTGGAATTGTCACACAAAATTGAGCACAGTTTTGCTAGGAAATATCTCACCTGTTCCTCAAGAAGATATGGAAATCATGCGCGATATCATATTATAATTGGAGAATAATAATTTTAGGTATACTGTTTTCCTATTTTTGGCTAAAAGTAGAATAAATAGTTTCGTATGTATTCAGTGATGAGAAGTGATGCTCAGATGCTCCCATACAACATAGTGACCCGGGGGGGGGGGGGGGGGGGGGGGGGGGGGGGGGGGGGGGGGGGGGGGGGGGGTTATATGAAAAATTTGGGTAGCGGCTGCAATCGTCAATACCAAAAAATGAATTTTTTTTTTATCCAAACGGAAGATAATTTACCGTCTGAACAATTTTTGTAGAAAGCGGAAGGAAAAAAATTTGTAGACGTCAGAATAAGAATATTAGCCGTTTGATGGAAAAAAAAATTTGTGAAGGATGGGAGATATCTGATCTCCAGTCCGACACATTAATTTTAATTTTATTTTTCTCAAATGGCATATAATTTGCCGTCTAAGTATTTTTTTTCTAATTTTTTTAAAAATTTCCTCAAACCTCTAGTATGTGATGATTTTTTTTTTTTATTTTAAGCAAACGGCAGTGATGCTCTTAGAATCTTAGATAATCATTGTTGGCTGGCAGGAAGAGAAAGGGATTAGTTTCCAAAAAGCCTTGGAGAAGTCCACGAGGGTGGCATCTTGTTATCAGTCTCATTTACCGAGAAAAGACTACCACTAATTAATCATCGCCAGTTAAAGTAGTCAGCATAAATTAAAATAAAATAAAATAATCATTTTACTTTATTTTGATTTTATTATTTTTAAATAAAAAGACAAATGCAGCAACCATTTTACAAGCATAGCAACTTTACCTAGTAGTACATAGTTGAAATAAACAAACAATTAATTCATTATTATTATTAACAATAGATAGATGGATAGATAAGCATAAGCAAATGAATGAATGAATGAATGAATGATTGCTTTGCAATTGTTTATGCTTATTTATTATATATATATATATATATATAACTAGTACAAGGATGGAGGGAGCAAAGACAGAGAGATAGGAAAAGGGAAAGTAAAGAGTTTGTTCGAGATCAGATTATCAGAGAGAGAGAGAGAGAGAGAGAGAGAGAAGGGGAGTGTTAATTAGTCGGTTGGATTGATGGTGAGATTGCTGAGGTAAGAAAGCAAGGAAGGAAGGAAGGAAGAGAGAATTGAGGATTGAGGATTGAAGCGGTGGTGTAGATAGATGTAGGTATGTAGGTAGAGCCAAAACCCCAATTTGTAACGTTTCCAGTCTCCACCACCACCACCACCACCACCTCCCCTTTTATGAGTTTTCTGAGCTGAGCTCACTCCCTAATCATCATCATCATCATCATCATCATCATCATCATGTCATTGAGGAGCATAGTGAGGGAGCTGATCCGGGACCAGATGAGCAGCAGCAGCAGCAGCAGCTCCTCCTTGAAATCAACAACAAGGGCTACTACCACTACCAGCAGCGTCGTGGTGGTCGAGGATGAAGATGGTATGTTAGAACAGGTACTGCCGGCCCCGCCGGCGCCGTTGCAGGTGAGCAAGTGGGGGGAGTTGCCCTCGGAGCTGATGCAGGATGTTCTGGCGAGGGTGGAGGCCGACCAGGACACTTGGCCAGGTAGGAGAGATGTAGTCGCATGTGCATTGGTGTGTAAGACGTGGCGGAGGATCACTAAACATATTGTCAACACTCCGGAGGATTGCGGCAACATCACTTTTCCAATTTCGATCAAGCAGGTATACAATTTATACAAATTATGTTGGATATATAGCTATGTTTTCATAGTATTCTATGGGTAATGCGTATTAATTGTATGGATATTGGATCACGGGTTGTGTGAGTTTGGAACCCAGTACCCAACCCACAGTATTTATCTTATTACTACTAGCAGCGTTGTGATAGTAGTCTAGGTTATTATCTCTCATAATCTTTTAACAAATTATGTATTTTGCTACTCTACTCTTTAATTAATTTGCTCATGTTTTATTCTTGGATGGATTACTATTGGACTGTACTCAACTGTGAATTAATTAATTATGTACATTAATTACAGCCTGGTCCCAGGGAGAATCCCATCCAGTGCTTTATCAAGAGGGAGCGGTCCACTGGGATTTTTCGCTTGTACTTGGGCCTCACCCCTGGTAACATCATCATCATCTTCTTCTTATTCTTCTATCATTCATCATGTTTGTTGAAGTCTTGAAGATAGTGGTCATGTTGTTTGTTGCTTACAATGTCGGTGTCGCATGACACATAAGATAACAACTTAGGATTATAGCAACTCCCCCCCCCCCCCCCCTCTTTCTGTTATGGGAATATCTTCAAATTCTTTGCACTCTGATCTAAACTTTGAACCCCCAGCATGCTACTAATGTCTACTTATAAGGTTTTCACCTCATCAATTTTCATCACATTTGTGTCTATGATTGCCTTGCCAATTTTAGCCCGTACATGCATAGGATCTTTCTTCGTCAGTTTTTCTAATGATCTATGTTTCTTGGATATCATATAACTGCATGTTATTCATATATATATATATATAAGCGACAAATTACTTGAATGACCAGAGTGAGAGGATTCAACAATATGGCCATTCCACAGTTTAGCATAATCGACATTGGTACAAGCAACAAATTCTGCATAGAATCATAATGAGCGAGAGAGAAACAAAACAACTTTATAATACTCCTATACATTCCTTTTAATTATAAACAACAAGGAAAGATGCTCCTTGTCGTTAATCTTCCTTCTCATAAACAAAAAAAGGAAGAATGCTCTTTGATGTTGGCGGTGTTGCATACTTTGTTCACGTTCGTAATTTGACAAAGTAGATGCAACAACATCAAGAAATGAAGAGATTCTTCCTTGTCATTGTAATAAAGGAAGAATAATCCTTTCTTGATATTGCCGCATCTTCCTTTGTCGATAAATATTTTTTGTATCTGAATTGGCCGTATCAGTTGAATCAATTTGTTTAAATAATATTCTTTTATTCATACTTGTTAAATTTGCAATATATGTTGGAAAAAGTTTTTGCATATTTTCCGGGCCGGATCGCGGCGCCGGAATTAATTGGGTCATGTTCCTCTCGTCGATATCTATTCCGTAATGTACTCACTTACCAAAAACGGTTTCCGTATGAATAAAAAATATAGGTCTAAAGTTGGGTACTTGAAATGTACTAACTTGACAGTTGGAATGAATAATCCCACATCGGAAGATGGGAAAATTTTCTCTAGTATATAAGCTAAAGAAATGGACTAAATGGCGTAGCCCTGGGGTTACCACTAACGTGTAGTGGGGAGAGGACCTAGCAACACACGCGCGCGCGAGCGCCCGGCCTAGCCTAGCCTATATTTTTTTTCTCCAGTTACTGTTGAGGCTTTTCAAATTCTGTAACTGCTAGTACCATTACTTTGTAACAGCAGAGTAATGGCTCATTAATTACGTTTTTGAACCATTACTCTACTGTTACAAAGTAATGAGCCATTACTTTACTGTTACAGAGTACTGGACCCTTCAGTTACTCCCTTTCTTCTATAAAACCAGCAACTTTTGTCTGCTAGTAGACACAGTTTTTCAAAGATTCCGAATTTCCTTCTTCTTCTTCCTCTGAGTCACAGTTTGAGAATACAACACAGTACCGGTTCGCTGAGATCTCTAAAGTTAGGGTGCTGCTCTTCAGGGAAAGTTTATACAGTTGTATCCTGGGAGGCAATTTGTCAACCACTGTCACACTACGAGGCAAATTTTGGTTTAAGGACAGAGATCTTAAATCTCGACTCTGTATTGTTCCTTCATTTCCTGTAATTGTAATTCTCCACAAATATTGTTAGCAGTTTCCTGTTTTATGAAATTCAAGTTCTAACAATCTTAAAGCAAAATTTTTCTTCTATTCTAATAGTGTTTTGTGAAGATTATTTACGGGTACTATTATCATTTCAGAAAAACAAAATAACTAACAGTTCTATTTCAACTATTTCAGAACATGGAAAACACACAGAACGATAATGTCAGTGGACTTATCAGTGAACAAACATAAGTGATCCAGAATGTGACTGCACAATCGGTTGTGGCTCAAACGGTCGTTCTGCGCACACACATAACTATGGGAGAAAAACCAGAGAAGTTCAATGGAACTCGATTCAAGAAGTGGAAAGGGAAGATGCAGTTCTACCTGACCACCTTGAAGCTGGACAGGTTTCTCACTGAATCTGCCCCTATACTGGCACCTATGGATGCACACTCTGTTGCGGCAGTTGATGCATGGACTCAGGGTGATTATCTCTGCAAAAATTACATCCTGAACAGCTTGGTAAACCCGCTGTACAATGTCTATTGTGTCTTCAAGACTTCCAAACTTCTGTAGGGGTCCTTGGAGAAGAAGTACAAAATAGAAGATGCCGGCTCCAAGAAGTTTGTAGTCAGCAAATTTCTGGACTACAAGATGGTTGACTCCAAGACAGTTATGAGTCAAATTCAGGACTGCAGGTGATAATGCATGAAATCGCTGCAGAGAACATGACGCTGTGTGAACCATTCCACATTGCAGCGTTCATCGAGAAGCTTCCACCTGGATGGAAGGACTTCAAGAACTACCTCAAGCACAAGCGAAAGGAGATGTCTCTTGAAGACCTCATTGTCAGATTGCGGATCGAAGAGAAAAATCGCAAGGCTAACAGGTCCTATGGAAATCAGTCAACAGAAAATGCAAACATGGTGAAGCATGAACAGAAGGGCAAAAAGAGAAAGTTCTTGCCACAGGCCTCGAACAAAAAACCTGCAGCAAAGAGGTTTGCTGAAAAATGCCACAAGTGTGGTAAGCGGGGCCACAAAATTTCTGACTGTCGTAGCAAGGACAATAACCGTGCTGGAATTGGACAGGCAAAAGGGAATAACAGATCTCATGCACACATAGCTGAGAACTTGTTCACTGGTCTCTCTGACTTGGACCTATGTGTTGTTGTTTCAGAAGTGAATCTGGTCGGGAGCAATCCTCGAGAGTGGTGGTACGACACTGGGGCCACCAATCACATCTGCTCGGACAAGGAGATGTTCACTTCATACCAGAAGTGCAACAAGGATGAACAGCTGTTCATGGGTAATTCTTCCATCTCCAAAATTGCAGGAATAGGGAAGATAGTGCTGAAGATGACTTCAGGCAAGGAACTAACATTCACAAATGTGTTGCATGTTCCAGATATTAGAAAGAACTTGATATCAGGATCTTTGCTAAGTAAGAATGGATTTAAGGTTGTTCTTGCTTCTGATAATTTTGTATTGTCTAAGAATGAGGTATACTTGGGTAAAGGATATGTAAAGGATGAACTGTTCAAATTTAATGTAATGACAATCATCCCTAAACCTATTGTTCCTGTTGTTCCCAAAGTTAAAGTAATTTCTTCTGTTGCATATGTTGTTGAGTCTTCTTCTGTTCGACATGAAAGACTAGGCCATGTTAATTTCAATTCTATGCGTAGATTAATTAACATGAATTTACTACCAAAATTTAAGGTAGACAGTTGCGAAAAATGTGAAGTTTGCGTAGAGGCCAAACTCACTAAAATTCCATTACGTTCTGTAGAAAGAAGTACAGAAACTCTAGGTCTAATTCATACAGATCTGTGTGATTTAAAACTCGTGCAGACCAGAGGCGGTAAAAAGTACTTTATGACATTCATAGATGATTGCATAAAATTCTGTTATGTTTACTTGTTACATAGAAAAAATGAGGCTTTGGATAAATTTAAAGAATATAAGTTTGAGGTTGAGAATCAACTTGGCAAAACGATTAAAATCTTTAGGAGTAATAGAGGAGGGGAATATGATGCACCATTTAATATGTTCTGCTCTGAACATGGAATAGTTCATCAGATAACTGCTCATTACTCACCTGAATCAAATGGTACTACCGAGCGCAAGAATCGAACTCTAAAGGAGATGATGAATATCTTGTTGTTGAATTCTGGGTTACCCCAAAACATGTGGGGGGAAGCATTGCTGACTGCCAACTACATTCTCAATAAAATACCTCACAAGAAAACTGGCAAGACACCATACGAACTGTGGAAGGGTAATGTCCCTTCGTATAAATAACTCGAAGTGTGGGGTATCTAGCAAAAGTGACAGTACCTAATCCAAAACAGGTCACAATAGGACCTAAGACTATTGATTATATATTCATAGGCTATGCACACAACAGTAGTACATATCGGTTTTTGGTATATAAATCGGATATATCGGATATTCATGTGAATACAATAATGGAATCAAGAAATGCTTCCTTTTTTAAACATGTATTTTCGTACAAGGATGCTACGTATCCCAAACGTACACGTGAACAAGGAAATGCAAGCACTTCGGTTGATGAATCAGGACATGATAATGATGAGCAGAGACGAAGTAAACGGGTTAGAACATCAAAGTTATTTGGTCATGACTTTGCAACGGCCTTTCTGTTAGAGAATGAGCTCAAAACATTCAAGGAAGCCATGTCTACGCCTGATGCTCCTATGTGGAAGGAAGCAATCAAAAGTGAAATAGACTCCATTATGCAAAATCATACATGGGAGTTGGTCGATTTGCCTTCTGGGTGTGAAGCTCTAGGATGCAAATGGATTTTCAAACAAAAATTGAAACTAGATAGTTCAATAGAGAAACATAAGGTGAGACTTGTGGTACAAGGATTTAGGCAAAAGGAAGGCCTAGAATTCTTTGATACATATTCCCCGGTCACAAGAATAACTTCCATAAGAATGCTGATAGCTATTGCAACTCTACGTAACCTGGAAATACATCAAATGGATGTGAAAACCGCTTTTCTAAATGGGGATTTAGAAGAAGAAATATACATGAAACAACCTGAGGGTTACGTAGTTCCTGAACAGGAAAACAAGGCATGCAGGCTTGTAAAATTCTTGTACGGACTGAATCAAGCTCCAAAGCAGTGGCATGCAAAATTTGACAGTGTTATGATGTTAAATGGTTTCAAAATAAATGAATGTGATAAGTGTATCTACATCAAAGATACTCCAAATGGATACATTCTGGTGTGTCTGTATGTAGATGACATGCTCATTATTTGAAGCAATAATGACATTATCAAACAAACTAAGAACATGCTTAGTGGTAAGTTTGATATGAAAGATTTGGGAGTTGCAGACGTCATACTAGGAATCAAAGTTTCCAGGACGTCTGAAGGAATTACTTTGTCTCAAGCTCATTACGCTGAGAAAGTATTTGAAAGATTCAAGAATTACTCCAATGGGACTGCCAAAAGTCCTGTGGATCCCAGTCTTTACTTGTTCAAAAATATGGGTGACAACATATCACAATTGGAATATGCACGTATAATCGGTAGTCTGATGTACTTAACAAATTATACAAGATCGGACCTGGCACATTCAGTAAATGTACTGAGTCGCTACACTAGTAATCCAGGACGAAGTCACTGGAATGGAATAACTAGAGTATTGAACTACTTGCGACATACTCAGAGTTATAGGCTGCATTACACCAGATATCCAGCAATACTAGAAGGCTACAGTGATGTCAACTGGATATCGGACTCCAAGAACTCGAAATCCACAAGTGGGTACGTCTTCACTCTTGGTGGTGCAACTGTGTCATGGAAATCCTCTAAACAAACGTTACTAGCCAGATCCACCATGGAATCTGAGTTTATTGCTTTAGACAAAGTGGCAGAGGAAGCGGAGTGGCTTCGAAACTTTTTAAAGGATATTTCTATATAGGAAAAACTAGTGCCTGCTATATGTGTACACTGTGACAGCCAATCAGCTATAGCAAGGGCACTGAGTTGTATGCGCAATGGTAAGTCTCGTCATATCAGAGGTGACATAAAACCATTAGACACCTGCTCTCTAATGGAATAATCTCTATAGAGTATATAAAATCGGCCGACAACCTAGCGGATCCATTTACTAAAGGTTTGTCACGAGAGCAAGTTATGAGATCATCAAGAGAAATGAGTTTAAAGCCTATGACGAAAGAGGATACTTGATGGAAACCCTACCTAGGAATTGGAGATCCCAAGATCTAGGTTCAAGGGGACAACTAAATCTTGTTGAATCGACAGGAGCACTGAGAGATTAAAATTTCACACCCACTCTTAGGATGATAAAACAGTGCTGCCTGCAAAGAGTTAGGATAAGCTTGGCTTTAAATGATTCTCATAGCTTTGAAATAAAAGTGGGGTATGGCAGGATACTCTTTATAGGCAATCACCTTGGGAGTGTGAAATGGGGCCGTTTCTAGGAGAATGAAGAGAGGCTACATTCTCCAAGTTCACTCACGATTAATCAGGGTTATTCAAGGCCAAAATGAATACAACAAGAGAACCTAGTTCTGTGAGGAGATAAAACTGTGTGATAGTTATTGTCTAGGTTCACATCAAAGCCCGGGTAGTTCAAGACATCATGTTCACTACCTGGTCAAGTGAACCCGATGGCTACTCACTAAGGGTAGTTCAAAGTTGAAAAATTGCTACAATTCCTAATTTAGTGATTTTCCGATTGTATTCTCAGAGTCTTGTCCATCATGTCTTCTTCTGTCATGTGTTTTTTTGTCGTGTCTGAATTACATGGTCTGGTCATTTTCATTCATGTGGGGGATTGTTGGAAAAAGTTTTTGCATATTTTCTGGGCCGGATTCTGGTGGACTCCGGCCACCGGCGGTGCCGGAAATTGATTGGATCATGTTCCTCTCGTCGAGTACTATTCCGTAATGTACTCACTTGCCAAAAACGGTTTCCGTATGAATGAGAAATATAAGTCCAAAGTTGGGTACTCGAAATGTACTAATTTGGACAGTTGGAATGAATAATCCCATATCGGAAGATGGGAAAGATTTTCTCTAGTATATAAGCTAAAGAAATGGACTAAAGGACGTAGCCCTGGGGTTACCACTAATGTGTAGTGGGGAGAAGGCCTAGCCAAAATAACAAACACACACGCGCGGGGGCGCGCGCCCGGCCCAGCTCCGGCCCGGGCTTGGCTTGGCTCGGCTCTGGCCTTTTTTTTTTGCCCCGCTCCAAATTTTTTCCCAGTTACTGTTGAGACTTTTCAAATTCTGTAACTGCTGGTATCATTACTCTTTAACAGCAGAGTAATGGCTCTTTAGTTATGTTTTTGAACCATTACTCTACTGTTACATAGTAATGGACCCTTCAGTTGCTCCCCTTCTCCTATAAAACCAGCAAGTTTTGTCTGCCAGTAGACATAGTTTTTCAAAGATTCCGAATCTTCTTATTCTTCTTCTTCCTCTGAGTCACATTCTGAGAATACAACACAGCATCGGTTCGCTGAGATCTCTGAAGTTAGAGTGCTGCTCTTCAGGGAAAGGTAATAAACTTGTATCCTGTGAGGCAATTCGTCAACCACTGTCACACTACGGGGCGAATTTTGCTTTAAGGACAGAGATTTTAAATCTCTACTATGTATTGTACTGTATGGTTTGTTCCTTTATTTCCTGTAATTGTAATTCTTCACAAATATTGTTAGCATTTTCCTGTTTTATGAAATTCAAGTTCTAATGATAGAGACATGCCACCTACCACTGTTTGAAAATTTGGTTTTGCTACCCAAATTGTCAAAGGTCGGCACCGAATTCGGTGCCGCCTTTGACGAATGGTTCAAAATGAAATGAGAAGGAGAAGGTGCCTCTCCCCAATTATAAATAGGGGTTGGAGGAGAGGGTTTGAGATGCAGTGAGTTGTAGCAGCTGAGTGCAATAGAGCAACAAGAACTCAGTGAGGATTAAGAAAAGAAAGAGGGATTAAGAAAAGAAAGAGTATTACAAGAGTGTTCTCAAGAGGGATAAAATTGTACCCCCTTAGAGATAATTTGTATACTTGTATTTTTCTCAAATTTGTGAGAGAGTATTTCTCCTATTATAAGAGAGAGTGGAAATTGTACTCTCCTTATATTTAGAGAGAAGGTTGTAATCCCTACTTTCAGCAGTAAAATCCCACTACCTTGCCCGTGGTTTTTACCCCGTCTCCTTTGGGGGTTTTCCACGTAAAATATTTGTGTCCACTTTATTTTCACTTTCTCAATTTCACTTTAGTTGTGGGGTAGGTTCTGCCCATAACTTTCCTAACAGTGGTATCAGAGCTTTGGTTGTCAGGGATGGAGCAGAAATGTCGACCACAACAAAGTTCGATGTTGAGAAATTCAACGGGAGCAATTTCTCGTTGTGGAAAATGAAGATCAAGGCAATCTTGAGGAAGGACAATTGCTTGACAGCAATTGGAGATAGGCCCGCGGAGATCACTGATGACGGCAAGTGGAACGAGATGGACGGCAATGCTATTGCCGATCTGCACTTGGCACTAGCTGATGGTGTGCTATCCAGTGTGGCTGAAAAGAAGACAGCAAAGGAGATTTGGGATACTCTGACAAGGTTGTATGAGGCCAAGTCACTTCACAACAAGATCTTCCTAAAGAGAAGATTGTACACTCTTCGAATGGTGGAAGCGACATCGGTGACCGACCACATTAACACCCTGAACACCCTATTTTCGCAACTTACATCAATGGGTTGCAAAATAGAGACAACTGAACGTGCGGAGCTTACTTCAAAGTCTACCTGACTCGTATGATCAACTCATCATCAACCTGACGAACAATATCCTGACGGACTATCTAGTCTTCGACGAAGTTGCAGCTGCTGTTTTGGAAGAAGAAACCAGGTGCAAGAATAAGGAAGACAGACAGGGAAGTTCGCAGCAAGTGGAAGCTTTGATGGTGATGAGAGGGAGATCAACGGAACGTGGCCCCAGTGGGAGTCAGAATCATGGTAGATCAAAATCCAGAAGTAAGAAGACTTACAAGTGCCACAACTGTGGCAGGAAAGGGCACTTCAAGAAGGATTGTTGGTTCAAGAAGAAGAGTGGAGACCCTGAGTCATCAAATGCTCAAGGAAATGTGGCGAGTACCCGGTATGATGGTGAAGTTCTATACAGCGAGGCAACAACGGTGGTTGGAGGCAGAAAGCAGTTCTCTGACGTCTGGTTACTGGACTCAGGAGCAACATGGCACATGACTTCTCGGAGAGAGTGGTTCCACACATACGAACCAATCTCGGGAGGCTCTGTACACATGGGAGATGATCATGCTTTGGAAATCACTGGTATTGGTACTATCAAGCTCAAAATATTTGATGGTACGGTTCGCACCATCCAGGAGGTACGGCATGTGAAGGGTTTGAAGAAGAATCTATTGTCTTTGGGACAAATATATAGCCTTGGATGCAAGACCCATGTCGAAAATGGGGTCATGAAGATTGTCAGAGGCGCGCTTGTGGTCATGAAGGCAGAAAAGATCGCGGCAAATCTGTTCATACTTAATGGAGAAACACTGCAGGAAGCTGATGCGTGTGTTGCATCGTCTAGCAAGGGAGAAGAGTCAGCAATGATGTGGCATCTCAAACTAGGCCACATGTCTGAACGAGGTTTGAAGATTCTCTCCGACCGGAAGCTACTTCCAGGGCTCAAATCGGTGAATCTACCGTTTTGTGAGCATTGTGTTACAAGTAAGCAGCATAGATTGCAGTTCAGCAGATCTGAAGCCAGAAGTAACTGCATTCTAGACTTGATTCATTCTGATGTCTGGGAATCACCGGAAATGCCCCTAGGAGGAGCAAAGTACTTTGTGTCTTTCATTGATGATTACTCCAGGAGATTGTGGGTGTATCCAATCAAGAAGAAGTCAGATGTATTTCCAGTGTTCAAAGACTTCAAAGCGCAGGTGGAACTTGAATCTGGAAAAAAGATCAAGTGCTTGAGGACAGATAATGGAAGGGAGTACACAGACGGCGAGTTTCTTGCACTTTGTAAGCAAGAAGGTATCACAAGACAGTTCACAGTCCCATATACACCTCAGCAAAATGGCGTGGCAGAGCGGATGAATAGGACTCTTGCAGAAAGGATGAGAGCTATGTTACGGACTGCAGGTCAGCCCAACTCCTTTTGGGCAGAAGCAGCCAGAACCGCCTGTTATGTCATAAATCGGTCGCCATCAACGGCAATTGAGCTGAAGACACCGATGGAGATGTGGACTGGCATGCCGGCGAATTACTCTACTTTACATTGGTTCGGATGTCCCGCGTACGTGATGTACAATACCCAAGAAAGAACGAAGTTGGATCCAAAATCCAGGAGGTGCATGTTCTTGGGGTATGCTGACAGAGTGAAGGGGTATCGCCTGTGGGATCCCACTGCCCATAAGGTTGTTGTTAGCAGGGATGTGATCTTTGTAGAAGATCAGCTACAAAAGGAAGATAGAGGCGATAGCACGTCAAAGGAGAATCCAGAGACTACTACAGTTCAGGTGGAAGATAAACCAGATGAAGATCTAGTTTCTTCTGAAGCAGCAACAGAGCACGATGAATAAGAACCAGTCGAGTCCGAGGCTCCAGAAGTTCGTCGGTCAACTCGTGAGAGAAGACCGCCAGCTTGGCACTCGGAGTATGTTACGGAGAGCAATGTTGCATACTGTCTTCTTACAGAGGATGGGGAGCCATCATCCTTCCAGGAGGCAATCACAGGCTCAGATGTATCCCTGTGGATGACAGCAATGCAGGAAGAAATTGAAGCTCTACACAAGAACAAGACATGGGATCTTGTTACGCTACCACAAGGAAGGAAGGCCATCGGCAACAAATGGGTCTACAAGATCAAGCGCGATGGAAATGACCAAGTGGAGCGGTATCGTGCAAGATTGGTGGTGAAAGGATATGCTCAGAAAGAAGGTATCGACTTCAATGAAATATTCTCACCTGTGGTTCGACTCATGACAGTCAGAGTAGTCTTGGCGATGTGTGCTACGCTTGACCTACATCTAGAGCAGTTAGATGTGAAGACTGCTTTTCTTCATGGACATCTTGAAGAAGAAATTTATATGCTCCAACCAGAAGGTTTTGCTGAAACAGGCAAAGAGAACTTGGTTTGCAGGTTGAACAAATCTCTGTACGGTCTCAAACAGGCGCCGAGGTGTTGGTACAAGAGATTTGAATCCTTCATTATTAGCCTTGGATACAACAGACTTAGTTCAGACCATTGTACGTACTACAAAAGGTTTGATGGTGATGATGACTTCATTGTCCTCCTGTTGTATGTGGATGACATGTTGGTAGCAGGCCCCAACAAAGATCGAATCCAAGAAATGAAGGCACAGTTAGCTAGGGAGTTTGACATGAAGACTTGGGACCGGCAAACAAGATTCTAGGGATGCAGATTCACTGAGACAGAAGTAACAGGAAGATTTGGCTTTCTCAGAAGAATTACTTCAACAAGATCTTGCGGCGCTTCAACATGCAAGATTGTAAGCCAATCTCGACCTCACTTCCTGTTAATTTCAAGTTATTCTCCAAGATGTGTCATAGCAATGAAGCAGAGAGGAAGGAGATGTCTCGAGTACCGTATGCATCAACAGTGGGAAGTTTGATGTTCGCTATGATATGTACAAGATCAGACATTGCACAAGCAGTGAGAGCAGTTAGTCGATACATGGCGAATCCTGGAAGAGAGCATTGGAGCACAGTGAAGAGGATTCTAAGATACATCAGAGGAACCTCAGATGCTGCATTATGTTATGGAGGATCAGACATAACTGTCAGAGGCTATGTGGACTCAGATTTTGCAGGCGATCTCGACAAAAGCAAATCCACTACGGGTTATGTGTTTACACTTGCAGGAGGAGCTGTAAGCTGGGTTTCGAAACTGCAGACTGTTGTAGCTCCATCTACAACAGAAGCAGAATACATGGTGGCTACAGCAGCATGCAAGGAAGCAGTCTGGATTCAAAGGTTATTGGAGGAGCTCGGGCACAAACATGAGAAGATTGTTCTGTTTTGTGACAGTCAGAGTGCCTTGCACATTGCAAGGAATCCAGCCTTTCATTCACGAACAAAGCACATAAGAGTCCAGTATCACTTCGTACGAGAAGTAGTGGAAGAAGGAAGTGTGGATATGCACAAAATTCACACTAACGAGAACCTAGCAGATGTGATGACCAAGCCAGTCAACACTGACAAGTTCGAATGGTGTAGATCATCGTGTGGCCTAGCAGTAACGTAAGCAGCATGAGAAGGCAAGGTAGAAAGGATCGTGTGGAGACATGATTAATCCTTAATCAAATCTCCAAGTGGGAGAATGATAGAGACATGCCACCTACCACTGTTTGAAAATTTGGTTTGCCACCTACCACTGTTTGAAAATTTGGTTTTGCTACCCAAATTGTCAAAGGTCGGCATCGAATTCGGTGCCGCCTTTGACGAATGGTTCAAAATGAAATGAGAAGGAGAAGGTGCCTCTCCCCAATTATAAATAGGGGTTGGAGGAGAGGGTTTGAGATGCAGTGAGTTGTAGCAGCTGAGTGCAATAGAGCAACAAGAACTCAGTGAGGATTAAGAAAAGAAATAGGGATTAAGAAAAGAAAGAGAGTATTACAAGAGTGTTTTCAAGAGGGATAAAATTGTATCCCCTAGAGATAATTTGTATACTTGTATTTTCCTCAAATTTGTGAGAGAGTATTTCTCCTATTATAATAGAGAGTGGAAATTGTACTCTTTTTATATTTAGAGAGAAGGTTGTAATCCCTACTTTCAGCAGTAAAATCCCTCTACCTTGCCCGTGGTTTTTACCCCGTCTCCTTTGGGGGTTTTCCACGTAAAATATTTGTGTCCACTTTATTTCTACTTTCTCAATTTCACTTTAGTTGTGGGGTAGGTTCTGCTCATAACTTTCCTAACATAACAATATATACTGCTCCCTCCATTCCATATCACCGTGTCATTCTAAGTTTTGGGGCTCATATTAAAAAATTCCACGGTTTCATGAGGGAAAAGGAAGAAGAAGATTTAATCGTCTTAAATCTTCTGCAGATACAAGTAATTATGTTCCTTGTTGATATCCAAATTACTCCCTTGATTGAAGTAGTCTGTCATATAATCCTTATCCAAAGTTGAGTTGAGTGTGTTCCCTTGGATGCAACTAATTTTGGATTTTCCACTGGAAAAAGCAGAGTTCAAATGGGTATTTCCATGGGTTCTCTTGATGAGTTCCCCTTGCTTCGCACGGTTCTCTGCTGTGTAAGAGGAAACAGGGCCGCCCCCCACCTTGAGGGAGGTGAGACGGCCGCCTCAGGCCCCTGAATTTTTTTTTATAATTTTAGAGCCCCAAATTTGTATTCCCCTTGTAAATATATGCACGTATTTTGTGCGTAAAAAAATTTATATTGTAATTAGCGGCCCCAAAAATAATTATTTGGGTCTTTCGTTTTAGGCCTCCGGGAATTCAGGGCTGGCCCTGAGAAGAAATTGTCTTTTTAAATTTTAGTTACATATGGAAAAAAGAGGAGAATGACAAGTAGTTGTATGCGAAGTATCACCCTCCTCTTTTAGTCATACAGGAAGCAGATCTACTGGTCTCCCTGTTTGATCTCCAAAAGCCTGAAATTGGCTGATGCTATGCAGCTTTAGCTCTGCTTTCTTTCTAACTTATAGATCAATCTGATGAGGCAAATTCTGAATAGCTTGGTCAAAATTTCATCATAAAACCGTAAACATAGGAAGGATACAAACAATTTAAGGCATAGTCCATTCTAATTGTCTTTTTTTGAACTGCAGCTCTACAGGGGGATAATGGGAAACTTCTTCTTACTGCCTGCAAGACTAAACGAGGCTACGGTGGTTTCTCTATTTCATTGGCCCTAAATGATTTCTCCACATCTAGCACCGCGTTTGTTGGCAAAGTCAAGTAAGCAGTCATCACTAATCTCAACGCAAATGAATCCTTCATTCCGTTTAATAAATTTCCAAGAGGGCCTCCTTTTCAGGTCAAACTTTCTAGGCACCAGGTTCACTGTCTTTGACAGCCAGCCTCCTTGTGGGAATCCTGCTGTCATATCAAACTCCAGAACTACCCGTAGGCTTCAATCGAGGCAATTTCCTTCAACAGTTCCACCTGGAAGTCTCCAGGTCGCGACTGTCAACTATGAACTCAATGTTCTCCGAACAAGGGGTCCACGGAGGATGCTCTGTACCTTGAACTCAATTCCACGTTCTGCTGTTCACGTGGGTGGAACTGCCCCGACAGCAACTGGTTTTCTTAAATCCGTTGATGATAAACTCTCCGGTTCATCTTTGTCAAAACCTAAGGAAACCATAATCCAGTCCAATTCTTCAAGTCTCACCGATGCTGTGGAACCCGTCAAACTGCCCTTGGTGCTAAAGAACAAGGCACCTAGGTGGCACGAGCAGCTTCAGTGCTGGTGTTTAAATTTCAGAGGAAGGGTAACAGTAGCTTCCGTTAAAAACTTCCAGCTTGTGGCTGCCGTGGACTCCGCTCCCCCAGGGGAGCTTTCGCCTGATCCGGAGCCAGTCCTGCTTCAATTTGGGAAGATAGGAAAGGACATTTTCACCATGGATTACCGATATCCGTTATCTGCATTCCAGGCATTTGGTATCTGTCTGAGTAGCTTTGACACTAAGCCAGCGTGTGAATGAACAGCAAGTGCAATACCTGCAGCAATTTCTGCTTTCTTCCATAATTTTATATACATAAGCTCAAAGTGAAAATATTTTGTTGTCGTCTAAGAACTCTGTAGTTGCCCGCCCCTCCTTTGGGGTTTGTGTTTTACATGTGGTTTTAGTTGTCTCTTCCCCTTTACCTGTTAATGGACATTCTGTTTGAACTACAGAAATAATGTTATAATGTTACTATAATATCATGTTACCTGTGTTTATAAACATCCTGTTCTGTTTGCTGGTGTCGTATCAAGCAAAGAGATGAATGTTATTTCATTCGTAGTAGAAAGTATCTAGCTTATCAACTTACTGCTTTTAGTTGATTGCAGGGAGATTGACAGAATTGGCTCATTATCTCTATATTCGCAATCTGTCAGCTTCCAAGCTTTGCTAAACGGAAACACTATCCTTTTAGAAAAATAGGGGATTCCATTTTTCCAATTACAAATTCCTCGGTTGTATTCTTTGCACTTACTGCAGGTACCTTGTACATAGCTGTTGATACAAGCAGCACTGAAATGAAATATCATATTTTACTGTTTTGGGGTTATTTTATTTTGTGGGCTTTAGGCTCTGTTTGGTTCAAAGGAGGGGAGGGGAGGGATTTTAATGGAGGGGAGGGGAGGGGAGGGAAAGGGAGGGGAGAGATTTAATGCAGACTCTGTTTGGTTCAAAGGAAGGAGAGGGGGGGGGGGGGGGGGGGGGGGGGGGGGGGGGGGGGGGGAATAATTATTTTCTTGTTTGGTTCACAAGGGGAAGGAATGGATTTTATATTAAAATTATTTTTATACCCTTCACAATTGTATTTCATAATCACTGTTTGGTTCACAAGTGGAGGGAATGGATTAACCATGGTAATTGATTTACAGCATCAGCTTATGCATTTCATAATCACTGTTTGCTATATGCATTCTTCTAAACAGCATCAGCTTATTTCCTTTGCAATTGATTAACACTCGACATTGTCACTTAAATCCAACATAACCTATATCTTATTATTATAAGCACTTCAACACTAGCCAGACATATAACTTTTATGTTAAACAACTCACTAACCAGTGTTGAATTTTGTTTACTACTTCTAACCAAAGGTCGTGATTTAAATCACAGGAAGCCTCCATTGCACCAAAAACTTCTCTACAGAAAAAGTTTTAGTTAGAACAAGATAAAATTTGACTCCTTCGTAGATATTTCATGTGATTTGGGTTAGCTCAAGTGCCTTTGTTGGACTTAGATCTCCATCAAATTACACTGCTTTGTAATTGTTATTGAAAACAGCAAAAGCAAGCGGTTAGCTTGATAAGCGTAGTTTGACAATTGAAAGCCTACACTGTAGCATGTGATTTTTTGATTTTCCATAATTAAAGTAAACTGGATTTCTAATAAATAGAATTTATAAAATAAGTTATAAAGGGTGGAATTGAAATATATATATGAACTAATACAAATATCAAAGGGCAATTTAGTCCATTCACATTAAAAAGTTAGACATAATTTCTCTCCACTCCAAATCCCCCCACTTTTGGAGGGGAGCCAAAATTGGCTAAGGAGGGGTGTTGCACCCCCCCCCATTTCCTTCCCCTCCCCTCCTAAAAAATGAACCAAACATGAAAAGTTTTTAAAAACCCCTTCCCTCCCCTCCCCTCCCCTCCATTCCCCTCCAACCAAACACTCCATTAGTCCACAGTTTTTGACGAATTTCACTGTTTTGACCTCATTATTATTATTATTATTATTATTATTATTATTATTATTATTATTATATTGGAATAAAAGATGACCAAAACTTTATCATTTTTATTAATGAGATTTTAACGAAACATAAATACGAGCAGCTACAACCTTTCTGACAAATCATTACAATACCCAGGATTCTCACCATATACTGAAAACCCATATACTCAAAAGTCAACTCCTTGATACACCAAATACTACTGAACTAAAAGTAAGAGCAGATACAGATATAGATATACATACATATATAGATACAAATACATCAATAGCAAGCTAAAACACATCTACCGATCGAAGAGCCAAAAAGATGGCGCACAACGGAACATCTACTTCCGCATGTGAACTACTTTGTGTCATCTATACGAAGACTCTTTCTCGTTCCTGTTTGACCTGACCATGCATCAATTAGATAATAAATCTTATGCATCAAGACAGATAATCTACAAATATGATCATGAAAATAGGAGTTGTAGCGATCTAGCCAATCCACATGGTAGTCGCAGCTGCGATATCCCACCCTCTCAGACCCTCTTTCTGAATTATTCTAGCACTCCACTTACCCCACACGTCGCTAGGGGAGGCAGGACATAAATACAATCCAAAGTCTAAGCAGTTTTGGCCTCATTTTGTGGGTTATTGTCCATAGTTTTTGGCAAATTTCATGAAATCTCGTATTTCACTGTTTTGGCCTAAATTTATAAGATATAGTCCACAATTTTGCGTCATTTTTCTCAAATTTTCTATTTCACTGTTTTGGCCCATTTTCACGAAAATAGTTGAAATTTTCTATTTAACTATTTCCGTGAAAATTTTTAATTCACTTATTTGGCCAACTTTGTGGGCTAATTCACAGTTTTTGGCCAATTTTGTGAAATCTCGTATTTCACTGTTCTGTCAAATTTTCTGGCCTCTACAGTTTTCGGACAAGTTAGGGTTAGGGACTTCACTGCAGAGGAGGAAGATGAGTTTGAGAAAAACTTCGTGAAGGGGAATGTAGACTGGACAAGGCTTCTCAAAAGGCACCTGGAGAAATTCATACTGAGTCTGGCCAACCCTAGTATGTTCTTATTTTTATTTTGTTCAAGTTGTTAACCTCGTTCTAATATCTTGTTGATTTTCTTTTTAGCCATACTCACGGAGAAGGAGATCGATGCCTGAGCCGAACTGGCGAAGAGGAAGGCTGCCGAGCAGCAGACGATATGAAGAGGGCCTTGTCTTTGACTTCCGACATGCCGTCTGAGAAGCAGGCGCCCCGAAGCCCAAGAAGGCGAAGGTGATGTCTTCCTCATAGAGGGCCTCGCCGACCTCGACCGCCATCGCCATCATTGACCGCTAATTCCCCCCTTCTTCCTATCCATCCCTAGGCCAAGGGCATGTTGGGGGACATGGCAAAGTAGACCTTCGCGCCAGATTGGTCGGTGAAGCGTATTTCACTATTTTGGCCTCATTTATTGTCTACATTTTAAAGTCATTTTTGTCAAATTCCGTACTATACGGTTTTGACCTCATTTTGTGGGCTATATTCCATAGTTTTTGGCTATTTTCGTGAAATTTCATATTTGATTATTTTGGGTTTATTTTGTGGGCTTATCCACAGTTTTCGGTCAATTTCGTGAAATTTCGTATTTCACTGTTTTGCCCTCATTTTGTCTGATTTACTCCACAATTTTTAGCAAATTTCATGAATCTCATATTTCACTGTTTTATCAACATTGTCTAGTCTAAAGTCCGCAGTTTTTGTCCATTTCTGTAAAATTTCTTATTTCACTTTTTTGCTTAATTTTGTGGGCTATAGTCCACAATTTTCAGCTATTTTAGGTAAATTTCCTAATTTACTATTTTTTGGCTTATTTTGTGGATTTTAGTCCACTGTTTTTGGCCAATTTCTTGCAATTTCATATTTTACTGTTTGTGTCTCATTTGTTGGCATAGTCCACATTTTAAAGCCAATTTTGTGAAATCTTGTATTTTACTGTTATGTTAACATTTTATGGGTTGTACTCTGTAGTCCACAACTTGGCAAATTTTGTGAAATTTCGTATTTCATTGTTTGACCTCAATATATAGGCTAGGTCCACATTTATCGACCTTTTTCGTCAAATTTCGTACTTCACTATTTTTCTCTGTTTGCGGGCTATATAGTCCAAAGTTTTCAGCTATTTTCTTGAAATTTCGTATTTCACTGTTTTGACCTCATTTTGTATAGTCCACAGTTTTCAGCTATTGTTGCGAAAATTCGTATTTCACTGTTTGTCTCATTTTGGGCTATAGTCCCCAGTTCTTAGCAAATTTCGTGAAATCTCGTATTTCATTCTTCTGTCAAAATTTTATAGCTATAGTCCACAATTTTGTGAAATTTTGTATTTCACTTTTTGACCTCATATTATAGGCTATAGTCCACAGTTTTTGATCTTTTTTCGTCAAATTTCCTACTTCACTGTTTTGGCCTCATTTTGCGGGATATACAGTACATAAATTTTCAGATATTTCCGACAAATTTTGCATTTCACTATTTTGGCCTTTTTGTGAAATCTTGTAATTCTTTGCTCATATTGTCGGCTTAAGTCCACATTTTCGGGCCAATTTCGTGAAATATTGTATTTCACCGTTTTGATTTCATTTTGTAGGTTACAGTCCACAATTCTCAGCCATTTTCATCAAATTTCCTATATCACTATTTTAGACTCATTTTGCGAGCTATATAGTCCACAATTTTCACCTATTTTCAAGAAATTTTGTTTTTCACTTTCTTCCCCGCATTTTTTGATTTATAGTCCACAGATTTAAGTCAGTTACTTGATATATCGTATTTCATTGTTTGTCAACATTTTCTAGGCTATAGTCTGCAGTTTTGGGGTATTTTTGTCAAATTTCGTTTTTCACGATTTTGACATCATTTTTTGGGCCCAGTCCACAGATTTTGGCTATTTTAGTGATATTTCATATTTTACTATTTTGGCATTAATTTATAGGCTATTGTCCACAGTTTTTGGCAATTTCGTCACATTTCATATTTTACTATTTTGGTACCATTTTGCGGTTTATATAGTCCACAGTTTTCAACTATTTTCGTAAAATTTTATTTCTCACTATTTTAGCCTCATTTTGTGGGCCGTAGTCCACAATCCCCCCCCCCCCCATTTTGTGATATCTCGTATTTCACTGTTTTGGCCTCATTTTATAGGCTTTAAGTTCACAGTTTTCGGCCAATTTGTATAATTTCGTATTTTATTGCTTTGGCCTCATCCTATAGGCTATATAGTCTACAGTTTTCGTCCATTTTTTAGCCTACACAGTTTGCAGTTTTGGCCAATTTCGTGAAATCCCGTATTTCACTTTTTGAACCACTTTTTGTGGGCAGTCCATAGTTTTAAGCAAATTTCATGAAATTTCGTATTTCTTTGCTTTAGCTTAATTTTATAGGCTATATTCCACAATTTTCAACCACTTTTGAGAAATTTCGTATTTCACTATTTCAGCCTCATTTTGTTGGCCATATAGTCAACAATTTTTAGCTAGTTTGTGAAATTCTGTTTTTCACTGTTGTAGCCTCATTTTGCAGTCTATAGTCCACAGTTTTAATTTGGCAAATTTTGTATTTCACTATTTTGGCAACTTTTGGTGGGATATAGTCCACAGTAGTAAACCTATTTCCTGAGATTGTGCATTTCAAAGTTTTGGCAACATTCTGTGGGCTATTATTGCACATAGTTTTCGGTCATTTTCATGAAATTTCGTATTTCACTTTTTTAGCCATATTTTTGTGGACTATAATCCGCAGTTTTCAGCAAATTTCGTGAAATATCGTATTTCACTGTTTTGGACTCATTCTATAGGCTATAGTCCACAGTTTCGGCTAATTTCTTCTTATTCATATTTCACTGTTTTGACATCTTTTGTGGGCTTTTAGTTCACAGTTTTTTTCCATTTGGAATTTATTTTGTGGCATAGTCAGTGAAATACGAAATTTCACAAAATTGGCCGAAAGCTGTGGACTAAAGCCCCCACAAAATAAGCCCAAAATAGTATAATATAAAATTTCACGAAAATAATCGAAAACTGTGGAATATATAGCACACAAATTAAGGTCAAAACCGTCAAATACGAAAATTGGGAAAATGGCCCAAAACTGTGGACTACTGAGGAAAAAAGAGTGAAATACAAAAAATTACGGAAATTGTAAAAATCTGTGGACTATAGTCTAGGAAATATTGACAGATTAGTGAAATACGAGATTTCACGAACTTGGCTTTAAAATGTGGACTATTGCACACAAAATAAGGCCAAAACAGTGAAATAAAAAATTTCACGAAAATAGCTGAAAACTGTGGACTATATAAAATGAGTTAAAAACAATGGACTATAGCCCACAAAATAAGACCAAAATAGTGAAATATAAAATTTGATGAAATTGACAAAAAACTAAGAACTATAGCTACAAAATTAGGTCAAAGTAGTGAAATACAGAATTTCACGAAAATGGCAAAAAATGTGGGCAATAATCGCTCACAAAATTCGACCAAAATTGTGAAATACGCAATCTCACGAAATTGGTCTACAACTATGCACTATAGCTCGTAAAAAGTGGCCAAATTGGCCCAAAACTGTGGACTATATTCCAGAAATGTTTATAAAATTATGAAATATTAGATTTCACGAAATTGTCCAAAAACTGTAGACTATACATCTCACAAAAAGAGGCAAAACTAGTGAAATACAAAATTTCATGAAAATAGCTGAAAACTGTGGACTATATGACGCAAATGAAAGCAAAATAATGAAATACGAAATTTCATGAACATGGCCGAAAAATGTTGACTAAAGCTTACAAAATGATGCAAAAATATTGAAGTGCGATATTTCACAAAATTGGTAAAAAAAACTACTGCCCACAAAATGAGGCCAAAATTGCGAAATACAATTTTTTTACGAAAACTGCCGAAAACTGTGGATTATATAGCGTACAAAATGAGGCAAAAATAGTGAAATACGGAAATTTACGAAATGGCAAAAAGTTGTTGACTATAGCTCATAAATATTGGCAAAACAGTGAAATATGTGATTTCACGAAATTGGTTAAATACTGTGGACAATAACACAAAAAATTGGGCTAACCAATGAAATTAGAAATGTCACATGAAAATACCTGAAAACTGTGGACTATATAGCCTTAAAAAATGATGCATAAACAGTAAAATATGAAATTTCACGAAAATAGCCAAAACTGTGGACTAGCCCACAAAATGATGTTAACTGTGAAATAAGAAATTTGATGAAAATGGCAGAAAACTATGGACTATAACTTATCAAATGAGGCCATATCAGTGAAATATGAAATTTCATGAAATTGTCTGAAAACTCCCAAAACAGTAAAATACGGAATTTTACAAAAATTGCCGCAAATTGTGGACTTTTGTCCAAAAGTTGAGGCTACATCGGTGAAATACGAAATTTAACAAAAATGATCAAAAAATGTGGATTGTAGCATATAAAATGAGGCCAAAACAGTGAAATATCAAATTTCACAAAATTGACCGAAAACTGTGGACTAAAACCCCTACAAAATATGTCCCAAACAGTAAAATACAAAATTTCAAGAAAATTGCCGAAAACTATGAACTATATCCCACGAAATGAAGCCAAAAACACGAAATACAAAATTTGAAGAAAATGACAGAAAACTATATAGACTACAACCTATAAAATGAGGCAAAAAATAGTGAAATGTGAAATTTCACGAAATTAGGCAAACTATAGAGTGAAGCCCACATATTGAGCCGAAAACAGTAAAATACGAAATTTCACGAAACTTGCCGAAATTTCGGACTAATCCACAAAATGAGGCCAAATCATTGAATACGAGAATTGACGAAAATGACCGAAAATTGTGGACGCCTATAAAATAATTACACGAAATGGTCGAACCCCCCCCCCCCCCCCCCCCTCTCCCCCCCCCCCCCCACACACACACACACAAAATAAGCCAAAAAACCATGAAATATGAAATTTGATGAAATGGCCGAAAAACTGTGGACCGATGCCCATAAAATTGGTCAAAATAGTGAATTACGTAATTTGCGGTCTTTAGCCCATAAAATGTTGACCGAATAGTGAAATACAAGATTTCATGAAATTGCCTAAAAACTATGGACCATAATCTACAAAATGAAGGCAAAATAATGAAATAAGAATTTTTAAGAAAATAGCTGAAAACTGTGAACTATAGCCCATAAATTGACGCTAAAACCGTGAAATATGAAATATGAACAAAATGGTTGAATAAGGCAAAAACTGTGAAATGTGAAATTTCTCGAAAATAGCTAAATATTGTGAACTATAGTTTATACAATGAGGACAAAATAGTGAAATACAAGTTTTTACGAAATTGGCTGAAAATTGTGGACTATAACCCACAAAATTAGACCAAAACAGTGAAATCCAAAATGACTGAAAACTAAGTACTATAGCCTACAAAATTAGGCTAAAACAGCGAAATAAAAAATTTCTAGAAAACAACAGAAAACATGTGGGCAATAACCTTCACTACTAATCGGAATGGATATAACGGCGTATCTATCCCGGCGTCTATGCCCAAACGCCGCGATAGATCGCCATTATAATATTTTTTTTAATAGCTTTGATCTATGACGGCGGTGCTATATTACGCCGTTAGATATATAATATATAACGGCAATTTTATAGACACCGTCGTTATAGACCAAACAGCTATTCGCCTCCCCCCCCCCCCCCCCCCCAAAAAAAAAACGTATACTTCTAACCCTAACTAATCCAGCGCCGCTTACCTCTCTCGCTCGCTCTCCCGCCCGCCCGCCCGCCCGCCCTCGCTCTCGCTCTCGCTCGCTCTCCCGCTTGCCTGCCCTCCCTCCCTCCCTCCCTCTCTCTCTCTCTCTCCCTAACCAGTCGACCTCTTCGGCGCCATCTTCCCCTCTCCCCACACGGCTTCGTCCCCGCCGTCCCCCATCGCCAACACCCCTGTATCCGCTGTCCTCGATGCCATCGTCGTCTCCAGCCCCCGTCGCCCCCGTCGCCGTCGTCGCCCCCATCTACAAAACCCTAACTCCACCTTGTTGTCGCTGTCGTCGTCTCATGCCCGAAGCCCTCGTCTCCTCTCCTTTCCTCTTCGTTTCCCAATCCTGATGCAGGAGCCTGACCTCTCCTTTCCCTCCTCGATTTGTAAGCTCGCGGCTTAAGGTAATCTCCCCTTCCAATTATGTTGTATTTTCTTATTAAGTTAACTTAGCACTAGATTTTGATATTGGTGGTATATTTTGGATGCTGGATTACAAGTCGTTCTTGATATTGTTGAGCAGTTTTATTTCGGGTATAACTTTGTGCATAATTATTTGTAATTTTTCAATCTCAGGTGCTTATTTAGATAGCTAGTGAAGTGCTTAATTCAAAATTAAGTTTGGACTTCAACCAAACTTGCAATTTTTAATTTCTTGAATGACTAGTAAAGGAAAGAATTAGGAGGTAGAGTAACTAAAGGGTACTTAGTCAGATTGGGAACGTGAGATGGAAGGAGACTAATTCAATCATGGGATTGCTGTGTTTTGGTATGGATGTCCTTCATACTATCTGCAGAAGTATCGTAACTGTCTGTGGTCCATGCATTTTATTGAGTTTTCCTTTGATTTATCTTATCGGAATTGTTGGATTTTTTCTTTTGCTTTGCAGAGCATCTTATTTGAAACTAATGTACACCAAACTGGTTGGCATATGGCCAGGTTAAGCTACAGTTTGTAAGTGAGAAGCTGGGGGTAAGTGATTATGTTCAATACTTTTCTGTAATTTGGGTTACTTCATTCTCGTTTCTCAGCAGTATTTGAGCTGAATGCTGTTACTGGTGTTCTTAACTTCATGTTGTTTTTATTTATTTTGAAGTTTCTTCATAATAAATTTGTTTCTATTTATTTTGAATCCAATGTACGTAGTTATATAATAAATTTGTAAGAACTCCATCTTTTAGAACTAGTTTAGCAGAATTGAGGTTTGTAACATGGTTGATAAAACTTTAAATAATCTTGTATCATGTAATGTGGTCTGTGCAATTAACCCAAATGCCAACTCAGTTCTTCAGTATATCTGTTTACACCACTTGTTCTTCTTGTTTACTTTGTTGAAATTTCAGGAAGCTTCAACAAATATTAGGAAAATATGCAACCACTCGTTGAAGGAATGAGAATTTTCTCATATTGAGGTTTGTGTCTCCACTCTCATATTGTTCTATGTTTTCTATTCCCTCTTTATTAATATAGTGCTTATCTTATATAGTTTAACATTCTCTAGTGCTTATCAAACATAGTAATGCAAACATGACAAAATAGCAATGCACACTAAGCTGATGTTATAGGTACTCATGTTTCGTACATAAAGTGGACTGATCAACAATAATTAATTTTATGACTACTAGGTAGGATGCAGTAGCTTATAGCATTATAAATCCATTGAGGACTACTCAAATTTTGATAGAAGCTTTCTATATATGTCAGCTTGAAATTATATATGGATTAGTATTCAATTCTTTAGCCTGGAATCACAAAGAAAAGTGTGTGAACTATTTGGTATAGTCATTGATCTTGGAGGAGTGGGTAGTAAAACTGCTTCTATGCTTTTAAGAACAGGGGTTGGAAGGCTCCTCCTTGTGGATTTTGATCAGGTTCTTTCTTTTAACCCTGTACTGAGCATCTTAGATGAATTTAGATTTGCAAATCCTTCATTTGTAACGAGTAAACATCCAACCTACAAGTTTTTTTATGATATTTACCATGTTTATCCATTCTACAAGAGTCCTTCCATTTCCAATAATTCTTCTTTTATCAGGGTGACTAATTAAGAAATATGTGAAATTGTTTTTGTTCCCGTGAATGCTTAGTCTGCAATTCATATAATTTTTTTTCCTACTTGATAGTACATTCATGTGTAATCATAATGCTCTTCTTCCTATACATGCAACAAGTGTTACTTTGATCCAAGAAACATGTAAGATCTGAATGCACAATCACTAATTTCGTTGTGATTTTCTAAATGACCGATGCACTTCTACAAGAAATGAGGAAAGTGTATTCCACTTTTTCATGAAGTTATTTTGTATCATTACAGGGAGAAGATAGTGAATGGGTGACAGTAGAATATAGCCACCCCAATCCATCACCTGATGACTGGATAGGCATTTTCTCTCCTGCAAACTTCAAGTAAGAGTAGTTTGTTTACAAGGAACTGGAAAATTTCTTGAGCTCATTCTCTTAAGATAAAGAAAGGACAAGTTATTTTTGAGAAACTGTTAACTGAATCCTATAAATTAAAGGGGTTTCATATAATTTTATTTCTTGAAATCTCCGGTGCTTCTATCTGTGAAGAAACTATGCTAGCTGAGATAAGTTGATGCCAACAATACGGTTATGCTAGTAAATGTGTTTTGCAGCATGCTGATATGACCTGTTACATCAGAAGAAAAGGTACTCAATGCAATTTTAATGTGGTGCATGCAAGCCTCTGAATTCTGTAATTGGGTTACAATTGATGGTCTCTTAACTACTTCAACAACTGAGCAAATATTCCGAGAGAGGTTTCCATCCCTTGATAATTTCCTACCTTTAGTGCGGTTCCCACTGATGCCACCTCTCTTGCTTCAAAAGGTAGCCTTTGCATGATATGCATCTAATAGTGGATGCTTCACTTGTGATATATTTCAATAATATGCATCATCCCCCAATCCCTTTTAATTAAAAAAAAATATAATCAGTTATTTGCATCTAATACTTGTCAATGTGGCACTGTGCAGTTGGAGTACAGCAAGTTAAAGCATCAGATGCCTATCTTTGGTCAGCTTGTGAGTTGGCAAATTGAACATAGTCATTTTCAATTTCAATAATTTCATTATTGTTGATTGTTAACGTCTTCATGATGGTGTGAACAGGTCCGCAGAAGCAATTCAGTTTTCTGTTACACGGTTGACGATACCTGGAATCAATCAGAAGTAAGATCCTGTGGTCCTTTTATATAATTATTTGTTACCCTTCTGCAGTTACGGATTCATATATAAGAGTTAACTTATAATGAATCCACACTTTCAGTTTAAGATTTCAGCATAGACGTTCAAGCTTTAAAGAGCTCCAATACATAAGTGATGGGGATAAAAATGGAGTTATTTATTATGCTGGGACATCCTATGGAGACCATCAGTGGGTTAATCCTGTTTTAGCTAAGGTGAGAATACTTTGTTGGCATGGTAACATACATGCATTAGTTTAAGATTTTCTTTGATTAATGTATTGAAGTATTGCTCAAAAGAAAGTAGTAGTTTAAGATTTATACTAAGTTTCTTTTTCATTTTTTCTAAAATTGTGTTGCAGAAAATCCATGTGACTGCAAGTAGTCCTGCGTCCAGATATACGGACCCTAAGGCATTGGTGTCAAGAACATATCAGGTTTGGACAGTGAATATCATTTGAATAATTCCTGGAACACTTTTATATTTTGGTAGCATGTTCTCTTATAACAATTTGGTCGCAGGGTACCTCTTTTGCCGGTCCACGAATAGAAAATGGGAAAAACTGCACGTGGTGGATGGTTGATATTGGGCAAGATCACCAGGTTTGTATTTCTTCTCCAATTATTATCAGTTACCGAAATTGTTGTGGACTGAGTTTAACTTTTTCCTTGATTGCCAAAAAATATTTCTCATATTGTTTTATGTATGAAATTTAGGGAAATGTATATATATCTAACCCTATTATTGACATCATCACATCTGCATGGGTTCTAGGGGTAGTTCATGTAGATATAGGTACTTATATACAGTTGCAGTTACTTTCTCTATATAAACAAGCTGTAGTTTCTTTCTTTGAGTAAATAAGTAGCAAGACAAGATAAGAAAATACATTTAATATATCAAATTTTAAGTGAACATTTTGTTCCACTGCAGTCATTGTCAACGTTTCGCTGATATAGCCATTGAAGTGTCTCTATAGGTGCTCCAATGTTTATAAGATCTAAATTTTTGGTAGATCAATTTTGAGAATTTATACAGAACTGCTAGACTCATTTGAGGGAATGCATATTGAAATTTTAGTATGTGTCAGGTAACGTAGAGAATGTGAGCAACGGGATGGGTCCTTCTGACCCAGAATTGAATGTCTGGCTTCAGTAACACTTTGCTTTTATTATACCAGTTGGTTAGTTGCTACGTCAGCATAGTTTCTTCACTTTATATGCTGTATCAAAAACCACTGATACATGATTAAGATAACACTTCTATCTGTATAATACTGAGATATATGATTAAGATAACATGAGCTAGATACATCATCATATTAACTGCGTATCAACACTAATTATCTCCATGTACATAATTTGTATATCTTAGGTTATGCATTCAGTGCTATATATGTGTACTTCTGTCAGAATGTACTTATAAACATGTCTTGTTTCCTTTATTATCAATGAACTCTAGAGTTGCTAGTAAAATTAATTTGCATTGCTTTTATTTGGTTGTCTTTTAAACTTCTATATATGTCTCATAGTAGTTCATATTGGTTTTATAGTTATGACCCTGTAAAAATTGGACTGACATGGGTTTCAATCACAGGTATTTGGTTCTTGTGCATCTACCTCTAGTCGTACATCCTATCCGAATGTGTTCAAGATGCAAGCCAAGATGCAGGAAGAGATTGACGGCTTGAAAGATATGATTGTTTCTTTAATCTCCCAACAAAACCAGAACTCTAACAATCCAGTACATGGAACTGTAAGTATTCAGCAATATTTTATGATATTAGTATGAAATTTAACTATTGCATTTTACTTGTGTGGTGCCTAGTGTAGTGAATAATCTAATAAATGACACTATTGTGAATTATACAGAGCCAGCGAATTCATCGACTTCTAGTCACGCACATACATCTGGGCAAAAATATCAGTGGGAATCAAAGCAATGCCGAGCCGCTTCAGAGACTTTGCCATTGTTGTAGTTAAATTTGGACTTTAGTCTTTTTTATGTTTTGTATGAAACTGAATTTATGCTTTGTTAAAGAAATTGATGTATAACAAGTATATTTTTTAACTCTTCGTATGGCCATTTTTAGACAAGTAATTATTGTTTATTGTGGTCCATGATTATATAGTTGTTTATTATGCTGGCTATTAGTGTTTTTAAGATTTGAACGTTCAAATTTGATATGACTACAGATATTTTGAATTTGTGACATTTTTTAAATAGTGGGAAAAACCCCGAAATCCCCTATCAATCCATTTTGAGATAAATATGCCGGGGAGGATCCACCAATCGTGGTGAATTATAAAAAAAAAAAAGAACCAATCCCGACGTTTAGGACCACCGGCATAGCATATCGAAATGATTTAGAAAATATACGCGCATATGTCTATCACGTCATTTATGAAGCGTCGTAATAGATCTACGACTTGTAAAGACGTTTTAAACAAGCGCCTTAATAGACCTATGGACTGTAACGGCGGTCTTTTAAAAGCGTCGTAATAGACCTACGAATTGTAACGACGCTTTTTAAAAATGCCGCCATAGGGTTACGGGTTGTAACGCGGTTTAAAAATGCGCCGTTACAAGTTGTACACATATAGCGGCGTTTTTTAGACCCGCCGGTATAGGCATCCAACCTACAATGGCGCTTTTCTAGAGCGCCGTTACAGATCATAGGCCTATAGCGGCGCCTTTTAAGACGCGCCGTTGTAGACCTATGGTCTGTAACGGCGCTCTAGAAAAGCGCCGCGATAGGCCTATGATCTGTAACGACGGTCGATGCAACGGCGCTGCCCGCGGCATAATTAAAACGCCGCTACCATCTATGGCGGCGTTTATAAGCGCCGCCATAGACAGAAAAAAACGCCGCTATAGACGTTCCGTTTAGTAGTGCTTAAAATATTGTCAAAATAGTGAAATTACGCAATCTCACAAAATTGGTTTACAACTGCGGTCTATTGCCCATGAAATTGTGACAAAACATTTAAATAGAAGATTTCACGAAATTGGAGAAACCCACAAAATGAGGTCAAACAAACAGCGAAATACGAAATTTCATAAAAATTGTTGAAAACTGTGTACTATATAGCTCGCAAAATGAAGTCAAAACATTAAAAAAATAAAATTTCACGAAAATGACCGAAAACTGTGGATTATATTATATAGCCTAAAAAATTAGGCCAACATAGTGAAATACAAAATTTCACGAAATTGGCCGAAAAAATGTGGACTATAGCCTATAAAATGATGTCAAAAATGAGATACAAAAATTTACCAAAAGTGAGCGAATAGTGAAATACGAAATTTGATGAAAACGACTAAAAATTGTGGACTATTTAAAGAAAAATTGGCCAAAATAGCGAAAATACGAGATTTCACGAACTCGCAAAAATTGTGGACTACAACCCACAAAATGATGCCAAAATAGTGAAGTACGAAGTTTCATGAAACTAGCTAAAAGATGTGGATTATATAGTTCGTAAAATGAGGCCAAAACAGTGAAATATAGAATTTGATGAAAATGGCAGAAAACACATTGAACTCTTGCCCGAAATGTCATGAAATTGACCGAAACCTGTAGATTAAAGCCCACAAAATAAGCCAAAACAGTAAAATACGAATTTAAAGAAAAATAGCAGAAACTGTGGACTATAGCCCACAAAATGAGGTCAAAATCAAGAAATACAAAATTTGACGAAAATTGTCGAAAACTCTAGAACTCTAGCTCACGAAATGAGGTCAAAACAGTGAAATACTATATTTACGAAAATTGCTAAAATTCCTGACTATAGCCTAGACAATGTTGATCGAATAGTGAAATGCGTGATTTCATTTAATGGCTAAAAAACGATGGACTATATCCCACAAAATGAGA
>JACEHZ010000605.1:0-62800 GCA_017893485.1 Hemerocallis citrina | reverse complement strand
CCCCCCCCCCCCCCCCCCCCCCCCCCCCCCCCCCCCCCCCCCCCCCCCCCCCCCCCCCCCCCCCCCCCCCCCCCCCCCCCCCCTCTTTCTGTTATGGGAATATCTTCAAATTCTTTGCACTCTAATCTAAACTTTGAACCTCCAGCATGCTACTAATGTCTACTTATAAGGTTTTCACCTCATCAATTTTCATCACATTCGTGTCTATGATTGCCTTGCCAATTTTAGCCCGTACATGCATAGGATCTTTCTTCGTCACTTTTTCTAATGATCAATGTTTCTTGGATATCATATAACTGCATGTTATTCATATATATATATAAGCGACAAATTACTTGAATGACCAGAGTGAGAGGATTCAACAATATGGCCATTCCACAGTTTAGCATAAACAACATTGGTACAAACAACAAATTCTGCATAGAATCATAATGAGCGAGAGAGAAACAAAACAACTTTATAATACTCCTATACATTCCTTTTAATTATAAACAACAAGGAAAGATGTGTTAGGATTGTGTCTTGTATACTCGTTGTTCAGATTAAAAGAAGGTAATATGAAGCACGGAGGTCGAAGCGTCGAAGCGAGTAGAAGGAGAACAGCAGCAGCAGCAGGTGCAGGCTAGTTGCGGTCGACCGGTCATGGTGGCAGTCGACCGCACCCCCGACCGCTCGTACTGGGAAGTCAGAAAGTGGTACGGTCGACCGGTCTTGTTGGATGGTCGACCGCCCACGGCGCTGATTCATTTTTTGGGCCTCGATTTGTTAGGTCGATTCAGCCCAATCTTTAACTCCAAGTTAAATCGTACGGTTCCTATTCAATTACTTCTTTTCCAGGTTTTATCGGACGACTGAGGATCTAGGTCAATCTTTAACTCCAAGTTAAATCACACGGTTCCTATTCAGTTACTTCTTTTCCAGGTTTTATCGGACGACTGAGGATCAAGATTAGACCTAGGTTTCTCTCTATTCTTCTATATATATTGTAAACTCGTCCAATATGAGAGGGAGTATTTCATAGATTCTTTTCTCCATTGCAAAGAGAAGCTCGAGAGAAAGATAGTTCTTAGTGGGTGAGTTTAATTCCTTGTGTCAAGTGAATCAGTAACTCCTTGTAATCTTTTCTAGTTGAATATCAGATCTCCCTATATTTCTTCCCGGATTAAGCAAAAACTAACCGGGATAAGTCATCGTTGTTGTGTTTGTGTTAGTTTGGTGGATCTACTTGCAAAGCTAACCGGGATTGTGTTTGTGTTAGTAACTCCTACAAGTTTTCTAACAGTGGATGGTCCTTCGGGGGGAAGACAAAGTGCTTTGCAAAAAGATTCGATCCGTTGCCGATATTGCAAGAGGCCAGGGCATATCAAGAAAGACTGTTGGAAATTACAGAATCAAGAGAACGCAATGAACGGGAGTTCAGCCGCTAATGTGGTTAGTGCCTTTGATTCAGGTGGTTCGTGTCTTCTTGTTTCAAATTCTTTAGAAGTGGATTCTAGTTGGTTTCTTGACTCAGGGAGTTCTTCTCATATTTGCTCCAAGAGGGAGTTGTTTTCTACTTATAAGTCTACTACGGGGCGTTGTGTGATAACGAGAACTGGAGAGATTTGTGAAGTAGTGGGTGAGGGGACAGTTGAGTTGAAGATGCCAGGTCTACACATGTTCACTTTAAGGAAAGTTTTGCATATTCCTCTGCTGAAACGGAATCTGATTTCCTTGGAAACTCTTGATGCACGGGGCTGTAGGTACACAGCCTGAGGTGGAGTTTTGTCTGTTTTTCAATGTCGTCGTAAGGTGATTAGAGGTATGAGAATGGTTGGGCCAAGCCAAAACAATCTCTACAAGTTTTGGGGAATTCGAAATACTGGCGCAAGTTTTGTTCCTTTTCCCAGCATTCCCGCAAGCTCAGCTAGTTTGCCGCAACTAGATTCATCGAGACGAGACCACGACGTTCGAATATCGTCGAGAGGTGGAGAAATCCTAAGGGTAGGTGGAGTTCGTGCGGAGTTTGGCAACTTTGTGAGTACATCTACGGAGGTGGGCTCTTGAGGGTTGCACTGGATTTGGTGAGATTGGGTAGAGATCAGTTCAACTGGAAGAAGCTATTGTTCTAAGTTTTCTTTACAAGTGGAATTTGTTAGAGTTTGGAGATGAGTAACACATCATGTGATAGCACTCGTATGCAATTCAAGGTGGAGTTTGTTAGGATTGTGTCTTGTATACTCGTTGTTCAGATTAAAAGAAGGTAATATGAAGCACGGAGGTCGAAGCGTCGAAGCGAGTAGAAGGAGAATAGCAGCAGCAGCAGGTGCAGGCTAGTTGCGGTCGACCAGTCATGGTGACAGTCGACCGCACCTCCCCACCGCACCCCCGACCGCTCGTTGTACTGGAAAGTCAGAGAGTGGTATGGTCGACCGGTCTTGTTGGACGGTCGACCGCCCGCGGCGCTGATTCATTTTTTGGGCCTCGATTTGTTAGGTCGGTTCAGCCAAATCTTCAACTCCAAGTTAAATCGTACGGTTCCTATTCAGTTACTTCTTTTTCAGGTTTTATCGGACGACTGAGGATCAAGATTAGACCTAGGTTTCTCTCTATTCTTCTATATATATTGTAAACTCGTCCAATATGAGAGAGAGTACTTCATAGATTCTGTTCTCCATTGCAAAGAGAGACTCGAGAGAGAGATAGTTCTTGGTGGGTGGGTTTAATTCCTTGTGTCAAGTGAATCAGTAACTCCTTGTAATCTCTTCTAGTTGAATATCAGATCTCCCTATATTTTTTCCCGGATTAAGCAAAAGCTAACCGGGATAAGTCATCGTTGTTGTGTTTGTGTTAGTTTGGTGGATCTACTTGCTTGCTCAATTTGTTCGCCTCGTCTATTTCGACTTCCTCATTGCTCTATTAGTTCCGCTGCGACCAGAGGACGTTTGTTGACGCCCCAATCCCAACAAGATGCTCCTTGCCGTTAATCTTCCTTCTCATAAACAAAAAAGGAAGAATGCTCTTTGATGTTGGCGGTTGTGCATACTTTGTTCACGTTCGTAATTTGACAAAGTAGATGCAACAACATCAAGAAATGAAGAGATTCTTCCTTGTCATTGTAATAAAGGAAGAATAATCCTTTCTTGATATTGCCGCATCTTCCTTTGTCAATAAATAATTTTTGTATCTGAATTGGCCGTATCAGTTGAATCAATTTGTTTAAATAATATTCTTTTATTCATACTAGTTAAATTTGCAATATATACTACTCCTTCCATTCCATATCACCGAGTCATTCTAAGTTTTTGGGCTAATATTAAGAAATTCCAAGGTTTCATGGGGGAAAAAAAAACAGTAGAAGATTTAATCGTCTTAAATCTTCTGCAGATACAAGTAATTATGTTCCTTGTTGGTATCCAAATTACTCCCTTGATTGAAGTAGTCTGTCATATATTCCTTATCCAAAGTTGAGTTGAGTGTGTTCCCTTGGATGCAACTAATTTTGGATTTTCCACTGGAAAAAGCAGAAGTCAAATGGGTATTTCCATGGGTTCTCTTGATGAGTTCCCCTTGCTTCGCACGGTTCTCTGCTGTGTAAGAAGAAACAGGGCCGGCCCCACCTTGAGGCAGGTGAGACGGCCGCCTCAGGCCCCTGAATTTTTTACAATTTTAAAGCCTCAAATTTGTATTCTCCTTATAAATATATGCACGTATTAGTATCACCCTCTTCTTTTAGTCATACAGGAAGCAGATTTACTGGTCTCCCTGTTTGATCTCCAAAAGCCTGAAATGGGCTGATGCTATGCAGCTTTAGCTCTGCTTTCTTTCTAACTTATAGATCAATCTGATGAGGCAAATTCTGAATAGCTTGGTCAAAATTTCATCATAAAACCGTAAACATAGGAAGGATACAAACAATTTAAGGCATAGTCCATTCTAATTGTCTTTTTTTAAACTGCAGCTCTACAGGGGGATAATGGGAAACTTCTTCTTTCTGCCTGCAAGACTAAACGAGGCTACGGTGGTTTCTCTATTTCATTGGCCCTAAATGATTTCTCCACATCTAGCACCGCGTTTGTTGGCAAAGTCAAGTAAGCAGCCATCACTAATCTCAACGCAAATGAATCCTTCATTCCGTTTAATAAATTTCCAAGAGGGCCTCCTTTTCAGGACAAACTTTCTAGGCACCAGGTTCACTGTCTTTGACAGCCAGCCTCCTTGTGGGAATCCTGCTGTCATATCAAACTCCAGAACTACCCGTAGGCTTCAATCGAGGCAATTTCCTTCAACAGTTCCACCTGGAAGTCACCAGGTCGCGACTGTCAACTATGAACTCAATGTTCTCCGAACAAGGGGTCCACGGAGGATGCTCTGTACCTTGAACTCAATTCCACGTTCTGCTGTTCACGTGGGTGGAACTGCCCCGACATCAACCGGTTTTCTTAAATCCGTTGATGATAAACTCTCCGCTTCATCTTTGTCAAAACCTAAGGAAACCATAATCCAGTCCAATTCTTCAAGTCTCACCGATGCTGCGGAACCCGTCAAACTGCCCTTGGTGCTAAAGAACAAGGCACCTAGGTGGCACGAGCAGCTTCAGTGCTGGTGTTTAAATTTCAGAGGAAGGGTAACAGTAGCTTCCGTTAAAAACTTCCAGCTTGTGGCTGCCATGGACTCCGCTCCCCCAGGGGAGCTTTCGCCTGATCCGGAGCCAGTCCTGCTTCAATTTGGGAAGATAGGAAAGGACATTTTCACCATGGATTACCGATATCCGTTATCCGCATTCCAGGCATTTGGTATCTGTCTGAGTAGCTTTGACACTAAGCCAGCGTGTGAATGAACAGCAAGTGCAATACCTGCAGCAATTTCTGCTTTCTTCCATAATTTTATATACATAAGCTCAAAGTGAAAATATTTTGTTGTCGTCTAAGAACTCTGTAGTTGCCCGCCCCTCCTTTGGGGTTTGTGTTTTACATGTGGTTTTAGTTGTCTCTTCCCCTTTACCTGTTAATGGACATTCTGTTTGAACTATAGAAATAATGTTATAATGTTACTATAATATCATGTTACCTGTGTTTACAAACATCCTGTTCTGTTTGCTGGTGTCGTATCAAGCAAAGAGATGAATGTTATTTCATTCGTTGTAGAAAGTATCTAGCTTATCAACTTACTGCTTTTAGTTGATTGCAGGGAGATTGACAGAATTGGCTCATTATCTCTATATTCGCAATCCGTGAGCTTCCAAGCTTTGCTAAACGGAAACACTATCCTTTTAGAAAAATAGGGGATTCCATTTTTCCAATTACAAATTCCTCGGTTGTATTCTTTGCACTTACTGCAGGTACCTTGTACATAGCTGTTGATACAAGCAGCACTGAAATGAAATTTCATATTTTACTGTTTTGGGGTTATTTTATTTTGTGGGCTTTAGTCCACATTTTTTGACGAATTTTACTGTTTTGACCTCATTATTATTATTATTATTATTATTATATTGGAATAAAAGATGACCAAAACTTTACCATTTTTATTAATGAGATTTTAACGAAACATAAATACGAGCAGCTACAACCTTTCTGACAAATCATTACAATATCCAGGATTCTCACCATATTCTGAAAACCCATATACTCAAAAGTCAACTCCTAGATACACCAAATACTACTGAACTAAAAGTAAGAGCAGATACAGATATAGATATACATACATACAAATACATCAATAGCAAGCTAAAACACATCTACCGATCGAAGAGCCAAAAAGATGGCGCACAACGGAACATCTACTTCCGCATGTGAACTACTTTGTGTCATCTATACGAAGACTCTTTCTCGTTCCTGTTTGACCTGACCATGCATCAATTAGATAATAAACTTTATGCATCAAGACAGTTAATCTACAAATATGATCATGAAAGTAGGAGTTGTAGCGATCTAGCCAATCCACATGGTAGTCACAGCTGCGATATCCCACCCTCTCAGACCCTCTTTCTGAATTATTCTAGCACTCCACTTACCCCACACGTCGCTAGGGGAGGCAAGACATAAATACAATCCAAACTCTAAGCAATTTTGGCCTCATTTTGTGGACTATAGTCCACGGTTTTTGGCAAATTTCATGAAATCTCGTATTTCATTGTTTTGGCCTAAATTTATAAGATATAGTCCATAATTTTGGGTCATTTTTCTCAAATATTCTATTTCACTGTTTTGGCCCATTTTCACGAAAATAGTTGAAATTTTCTATTTAAACTATTTTCGTGAAATTTTTTAATTCACTGATTTGGCCAACTTTGTGGGCTAATTCATAGTTTTTGGCCAATTTTGTAAAATCTCGTATTTCACTGTTCTGTCAATTTTTCTGGCCTCCACAGTTTTCGGACAAGTTAGGGTTAGGGACTTCACTACAGAGGAGGAAGATGAGTTTGAGAAAAACTTCGTGAAGGGGAATGTAGACTGGACAAGGCTTCTCAAAAGGCACCTGGAGAAATTCATACTGAGTCTGGCCGACCCTAGTATGTTTTTATTTTTATTTTGTTCAAGTTGTTAACCTCATTCTAATATCTTGTTGATTTTCTTTTTAACCATACTCACCGAGAAGAAGATCGATGCCTGAGCAGAACTGGCGAAGAGGAAGGCAGCCAAGCAGTGGACGACAAGAAGAGGGCCTTGTCTTTGACTTCCGACATGCCGTCTGAGAAGCAGGCGCCCCGAAGGCCAAGAAGGCGAAGGTGATGTCTTCCTCGTAGAGGGCCTCGCCGAGCTCGACCACCATCGCCATCATTGACCGCTAATTCCCCCCTTCTTCCTATCCATCCCCAGGCCAGGGCATGTTAGGGGACATGGCAAAGTAGACCTTCGCGCCGGATTGGTCGGTGAAGCGTATTTCACTATTTTGGCCTCATTTATTGTCTACATTTTAAAGTCATTTTTATCAAATTCCGTACTATACGGTTTTGACCTCATTTTGTGGGCTATATTCCATAGTTTTAGGCTATTTTCGTGAAATTAAACGTCTGTAGATGCTTTAAGGAGTTTGCCTTTCTTTTGACACTTAAGAAATTACAGCCACGTTTTGTTCGTTTACTTTAAACTGTGTTTGAACAGGTGGTTTTTAAACAGTTAAATTCTAACTTGATTTACTTAGTACGATTTTCTTACACAGGCTAAATTTTGCTGCATAAAAATTAAACAGACTAGTGTTTAGAAACCTTAATAAGTATTGCATTTTACAATTATTTCTATTTACCACTTTGAGACCCTGAAAATCTACTTTGCATCTTTGCTGGTCGGTGGTTGTTGGATTATCATTTAAAATCCCTCTTTAGTTTTTTAAGTTTGCTGAACGTGAACGTGGTTACATGGTAAATGGCTATGACTATCCATGTTATGTACGGATGATGTCTGATTGTTTGCTGATCAACAATTTAACACTACATCTTCATAGAAAGTTTACCAAACGCTTTCTTACACTTGATTTTTTGAAAAAGCTATTTTTATGAAATCAGTTTATCAAAAAAATATTCTGTTTTCAAAATCAAATTCTTAGACTGGATTTTCGAAACAACAAACCAAATCAAATGGACTCTTAACATTTCTGTCACATAAGAAACAGACTAAACAGATAAAATCAAAATCACACGAAAACTCATAAATGAAATACAAATAACGAGAAGGGGAATAAGATAAAATGAAATGGAAGAGAGAGAGAGAGAGAGAGAAGGTGCTCAGTGTGTTAACTTTTGAATGGATTGAAGTTTTTCCACATTTAAGTAACGTTCGGATTAACGAGAAAACCATCATCGCAACCTTTCTCTTCCTCTTCAGAATGAATTAAAAAAATACTAAGATTATACTCAAATCAATATCGTTCCAACAAAAAGAGAAGTAGAAAGTTAAATTAAAAAAAAAATTTACAAAAAAAGATTGGAGGGGCTGCGCCGCCACTCTCAAATCAAAGAGTCGAAACCCTAGCTTGAGGTTTTCGCAGTCATCAGGGGGCGCCTTATATAGGAGATTTTACAAACCGCACCCCTTTGAATTTACAAATTTGCCCCTACGACGAATCTGACCCGATCAGACCCGTTTGATCCGTCCGGTTCGGTTTGATTCATTAGTCCATTCGTTAGGGTATCTGTAGTCGGTTGGCTAAATTGGCAAAATTTGCAACAACAAAATCAAAAAAAAAAAAAAAACAAAACAAAACAAAAATAGAGAAAAAAAACAAAAAGAGTGTTGTAGTGGTTGGTTATATACCCAAATTTTAGATTTTAGGAGACCAGTGGTCTGCTATATTTGAAAGAGGATATATAGGAATTTGCTATATTTGAAACAGGATATATAGGAATTTGCAAAATATAGCTTGATTTTTTGTCCGTTCATTCTTATAAAATAAAACCATCGGACGTAAGATCATCTTTCGTCGCTTTAAATTTTTATTATTTTAATATATCGAACGAGAAATAATTTCCCGTCTGATTATTATTTTTTTTATAAAATAATCGGACAGAAAATCATTTTCCGTCCTTTCAATTTCTTAATTAAAAAACAAACGGACTATCTGAGACATTTCTTCCCATTTGAAAAGAAAATATCCTATAGAACTAGGCCTATAAACAATTCTATGTGTATAGATTAGGTTTTAATCCTATTTTAATTATGATTTATGATTTTTTTAAGATTTAATTATGATTAAATTAAGAGTAAATTAGGAATTAATGATGAAATTAATTTATTTTATTATTTAAAATTCATCGGACAGGAAATGATTTCCCATTCATTGGTTTTTTATTATATTAAAAAGATAATGGACAGAAAATCATTCCTCGTCCGTCGATTTTTAAAAATAAAATCCAAAATTTGGGTTCAAACGACTACAGCTGAAACCCAAAATTCTTATTCCTATATGCCAAATACCAAAAATTTGAGCTTGAACAACTACAGATGCTCTTAGAGCATCCGCAGTCGTGAGAGCTAAAAAATGCATATATGGATAAATAGAATTAACAATTCATTGTTTTGCTGCAGTGGGGATGATGTTTCGTCCGTCTAAATTTTTGCAATTTTTTAATAAAATTTCATTTTTTAAAATAGTTTTAAATTTTTAAAATAATTTTTTGTAAAAAAAATTGGTGGGACCCACCAATGGCGGTGGGATTAAACTTAATTATTTAACTAATTATCTAACTATATATCTAATTAAACTAGTTAATCACCTAATTAACTAACTAAATTTTCAGTTAAAAAAAAGAAATTGAGGATTTTCTCGGACGAATTTTTATTATTATTTTAAAATACACAATATCATCAGACAAAGATTGAATAAAAAAATTATAAAATATTTTGAACGAAACATGATGTTTCATCCTCTACAATATGCATATTGCTATTTTGTCTGCCAAATATAGCATTCTAGTGTAACTCATATGTCATATTATGCATATATAACTAGCGGCTAGCTGCAACGCTACGAAAGCTAAAGTATACATTTTATGCAAATATACTGCACGACTTGGGATGCTCTTAGTGCTAGTGACATGACACTTATGATGGTCCTCGCCCCTTACAAATTTGAATTCCAACCACGATAACAATAAATGTGGGATGTCTGGATATTTTTTGTTCAATTCAAGAGAGTCAACCTCAAACCTGGGTACAGCAAGCTAGAGGAGAATGCAAGTTATGGAAAAGAAGCAAAGCTCAATATGAAACAAAACAAACAAGGCATCTGCAGAAAACTCTTACATGAGGTTTTGCAATTACCATCTATGTTATCAAATCCCTTTTCATTTGCAATAGGTACAAGTAAAGAATATTTTCATAACAAGCTAACCTATCTTCCTGCAAACAAGAAATGCTTCTCCCATCATCTTCCTTTAACTTCCATTGAAAATCGTCGAAATGGTTGCAGTCTATCACAGCTACAGCAATATATACCATATCGATTATTTCCAACTCCAATTCAAACACACAGTATTGAATTTCTTGCGCTGTTTATTCAATTTGAAATATACATTTATACATATATACTTGTCAAATACGTCTTTTTTAAACTGTTGCTACTTTCTTTCCTTTCAGATATGCAAGGGTTTGCTCAAGCCATAGCTCTTCAGGGAAAGAGAGTCAAGTTCGCAGTTCTACAGCACATAAACATGAAGCAAAGATTTGCCTGGTCCAATCTGTTCAGTGCCTCCTCAACTCCAATCGTAGCTCACAATGGACTTGAAAACACAACTGTTGCCCAAATCCTGATGACTAAGGGTGCAGATGAAGCAGGAGCAGTACACTGGTGCTCAACCAGCGATACAGTCTATGATGCGGTTAAGCATGTAAGAATTTTCACTTGAATCCTATCTAACCTAGAGCTCGAATTTGCCAATAACACTGAATATGGGTGTGCTTAACTTTCAGATGACACAGAATAATGTTGGGGCTTTAGTTGTGGTAAAACCTGGAGATGAAAAACTGCTTGTAGGAATCATAACGGAAAGAGGTACAAAAGAGTTTCCCTTTAAAAAAATGCTTAACTCTAAATTATAACAGTATAAACAAAGGTGAAATACAAAGATGATGTACTATTTCAGCATTGGCATAAGCTAAGCTCTAATTTAACCACAACATTTTTGTTAATTACCACCAATTGTCACAAAAATAATGACAATGCAAAATCAATTCATTTATTTAATATCGGTTTCATTTGAAACAAAGGCTAGCAGGTTGAAATTAGCATGACTTCCAATTGATGCAGGAAGAGAAAATTCGAAGAAAAAAAATTACGACAAAGAATTAAAATGCCTTGTTTTGCCATGTTCTGATCTGTTAAAAAAGAAATTATACTGAACTTATAGCAATGTCTTGTAATAGTGTGTTCTTCATTTCCTTTTCCACCATTCTAACGTAAGATATGTTGAACGTAGACTATCTTCGGAAGATTATTGTGCAAGGCAGATCTTCAAAAGCCACCCAAGTAGGAGAAATTATGACAGATGAGGTATATTCTTGCGCTCATATAATTTTGTGATTATGTACAAATAAGGCTACTGCGAAGGTTAACTTTACTCATAATCGACCCTACAATTTTTGTTGAATAGAACAAGCTCATCACAGTGTCTTCAGATACAAATATCCTCCAAGCAATGCAGTTGATGACAGGTGCTTAATTAACTATTTTCAGATTTTTGAACTTGAGAATAAAAACTGAAGATATGACCATACTATAATTTTGGTGTTAACAGACAATCGCATACGACATGTCCCTGTGATAGATCAAAAGGTGGTGGGCTTGATTTCTATCGTGGATGTTGTTCGGGCTGTCGTGGAACAGCAGCAGGAAGAAGTTAAGCGTTTGAATGCATTTATCAGAGGAGAGTACTATTAGAATCAAGTCTGTAAACCAGCACATATTCATCTATTGAAATATATGAGCCATTAAACACCAACGGATCAAGATGAATGCTGCAAAATTGTTTGTAACGCATCTGCATTCAAGATGAAACACTGAAGTTTGCCTGAACATGTAAATAGAATACAGTCTCAAATTACAGGGAAGATGAAAGCCACACACATTTTAACTTTCTGGGTTATGTATGATTTCAACTAGCCAGCAGCTTTGAGCATAGCATCGGTTCCCTCTTTTCTACCTCCATTCAGTAATTCATCAAAAAGTCCATGAACTTTTTTTTATAAAAATCTTAGAGTTGAGTAAGTGATGAATTTCATTTGAAGTAAAATGGAATGGTTGATGAGGAACTGGATTCCTGTGAGAATGAAAACCTCTTAGTATGAAATTTTGTACACATATAGAAGAGAATGGCACGAGAAACTTGACCGCATGGGCGAGGGCCATAGATTTGGATCTGGCGCACATGAGTGTCCCTTCCACTGAGGTGATTCGACAGAATCAAGTTGCAGCATAAAAGTGTGAATAAATGTCTCACTGTAGGACGCAAGAAGTAAGAGAACTACAGAGTTTCACAATTTAATTTCCATACCAATTGTCAAGTGTCGAGCTATAAACATGCTTATAAGTGTGCGATGATACCACAGTGACAAAGAAATCGATATATAGTGAATGAAGTAATGTCCATAACAAACAAAATTTAATGCTCAATAGAAATTCTATAGCTGGTCTCTGGAAATCTATCGACTCAAAACGCACTATCTCAGATAGCGAGGCACTTTGACCCAAACTCACTAGCTGAGATAGCGAGTCTTGAGTCTGATGCTCTTAGCAATATCCAGCCTCCAAACTCGCTTTCTCAGAAAGCGAGGAAGTTTGCACCAAACTCATTTTCCGAGATAGCGAGTTTAGGTCAAATATTTCCAAGACAAAACTGCAGTTGCAGTCTGACCTTTACATTCATATAAACACAACATATAACTCAAACCATCACCAATTCAAAGACAACTCAATTCCATACACTCAATTTCTATTCCATCACTAATCCCACATTGAATCCAACTCAATCAATGCAATCAAATTCCAACAAAACATAAATAAACATGAACACAATAAACAAGCATACACACACACCCCGAACTCAACAACCGTGGCTTTATACATTCAAATATTAATTAGTTCCTTAACCAAACACATACGATTCCTTCACAATACACATCATTTGAGTCAGTCCCAATCGACACTCGCTGTCTCAAACAACGAGTTTGGTTAAAACAAGCTTGCTGTTTGAGACAACGAGTCTTTGCCAAGGAAGAAACTAAAAAATCTAAAACCAACACTCGCTATCTTAGATAGTGAGTTTATTTTGACTAAACTCGTTATCTGAGATAGCGAGTGGGGGAATTTTTTTAAAAAATTGGTTCGTTTGGGAAAAAACTATTATTATTATTATTAGGACTTGGGAGAGAGGGGTCAATAATAAAATATAATACTCCTTTGCGGCCCAAACTCGATATCCACCACCCATGTCATTAGAGTTGGGCTCTACATAGGCTTTTCAGTTTGGGCCTACCTGATTTTTATTTAGCCACGGGGCATGAGTGAGTGAGTACTGGGTAGATGAGTAGATGAGTTTTCACTTTTTACCTTTCACCACCCAACCCAACAGTACATATTTCTTCATTTGATTTTCTCCAGTGCGGAGGAAGAGGACGAACCAGACCGGATGGACCTGCAATTCCCATTCCATTCATGGTGGCAGCCAATGGAAGGAACGAAAGAAAGCCAGCCAAATTAATTACTGAGATAGGAGAAGCAGCGAGTCGGTGGAAAACTGGAAGAAGACAGAATCTGCAGAGAATGGAGATTGGTGGTGGTAATTCCCTTTTATGTTCCTTCTTTTTACAATTACCCTACTACTTTTTTATGTCCTTTATTTTTACGCTCATTTATTACCACTACTACTACTACTACTACTATTACTGATCAATGTTAACCCTAGTTTTTCGATTTTCTCGGCTCTCTCATTCACATCCAAAATCTCAGATACAAATAACCCTGATTCATGATTGTATTGGTTCATGCGTTCATATTCTGGATGTAACGTCAGTTTGTTATATTCATTCATTTTAGTAATGTAGTACGAGACTATATATGTTGATTGTAAGCTATCTATTTAAGTGAGATACATCATATATTCATAGTGAGATGCAAATCAATCGTTCTAATTTGAGGCAAATTGATCGATGTTAGTCCAACCAAGGCGGTTAGGGCATTATGTCGGGCCAAATTGATAGATCGCAGTGAAGGTCAAAGCTTGATCGGCTGATTGGGTACTTGTTTATGAAATTGTTTGTGTATGATCAAGGTGTATTTATTATCATGCTATTGAGGGGCCTGGCTTGTGAGATTGTATCAAACTCGTTTGTTTCCCTTTCATGCGTTAAGTGGAGTAACTTTTAATGGAACGCCGCGGGGTTTTTGACTTCACGGTCTTATCTCAAAAAACAAATCTTACTACATGTATATGATAATTATCTGAATTTTGATGAATATACAATTGATGGAATAACAAATAGTGTTGCCAATTAACCGACTACATTACTTAAGTTAGTAAGAGTTCATGATTTATTAGAGTACTAGGTTTGCCCGTTGACACGTGCCTACGGCACGTCTTCGGAACGGTGCACTTTATTTGATCATATAAAATAGTTTTGGAGGTCCAGCAAATTAATTGAAGTAGCAAACATATTATATGAGAAACTTTTGGAGGTACAGCAAAAAACATATTATATGATTTTTTGATTTTTTCTGATTTTTTTAAAAGTTTTTAAATTTTTATTTTTTTTAGTTTTTCAATTTTTAATTTTTTAATTTTTTTAAAATTTTTATTTTCTTAATTTTTTGAATAGAAGAGGGAGGGAGAGAGAGAGAAAAAAAATAAAATAAATAAATATAGGAGTTGTTTTGGGTGGGGGATTTGAATTTGAGTTTTGGGGGTAAACTTTTTTTGGGGGGGGGGGGGAATATGTTTTGTGATGTTAGATCTGGGCCTTTGATTTTCTGGGGATTGAAGGAGAGCCACTTGATAGCTTTCTTTGTGTTTTATTATATAGATTAGTAAAGCGGAGACTCAGAGAGTGAATCTTTAGGTTGCTAATGAGAGACTTCAGACTACTACCTGGTTTGGCTAGTTGCCCCAACTATAGGGTTAAGTGGTAGTAGGATCCCCTGAATTGCTGATTTATGTCATGTTCCCTGAGTTTGCAAAAACTTCTCCGCAGCAGGCCTAGGAGCATGGGTGTGTATGGACTATGGACCACAATGGGTCTTTCTGAAATTGCTGATATTTCTTAGGCCATCTGTATACACTTTTGTAAAAGTAACTTCCTTTATCTCGAACAGGCTACTATTTAGGTCTTATTGATAAGCTAAATGTGTCTCATCGTAGGCAATGCTATATTAGCAAGCATAATTTTATTTGATTTTCTACCGAGAGGAATTTGATTGACTAGAGGGTGAACATAACAATCTGTCGAAGGCAAGAGGGTAAACATAAGGATCTGTCCAAGGCTTGACAGGTACGGCACTATATACATTATTAACCGATGGTCAAGGAAATTGGTTTCAATATAAATGAACGGTGCATTAGTAGCATCATTGAGGGAAAAACAAAAAGAAAAGAAAATAGCGAAAAGTCAGACAATACATAATTGGGAGTTTAGAACCATTGTATCTATTAAATAAATTCAGGAGATAGTCCGTCTTTTAAAAATAGAAGATTTATACTTACCTACTAATTTTTTTTCCCTTAAAAAGAGATGCATTACTTCTTTTTTCAATGCAATTTAATTTTAAGTCTCCTGGATATATAATTCTTATATTGGAAGGTTGAGAAAAGGTTTGAATCGTAAAAGCACTGCAGGCTTTACCATTCTTTAGGTTCCCATTCCATTTGTGACTGACAATTAATGACTTCGTGTAACATCTGGATATTAGCACTCAGATTGCCTCCTGTATCCTCTTCATTCATTAGTGGTGTTGATAGTAACTTCGGAACTACAGAACTTTCAGATCTGAAATAACTATCTACTAAATGAGAAACCATACTTTTCTTTCCCTCTTATTGATAGTGTAGGCACAGCCGTCTTCTCTTATGCAATCTGTAGTGAGGACAAGCCTCTATTGCAAATCTAATCTCTGCTCTTATGTGTTGGAAACAGATTGAAACCGTCCTTCAGTGTAATTATACACAATTTTTACATTAGGATTCACAAGCGTAGGCATGAATTAGGTAAGTAAAAGTAGTGCATATACGTAATACTGGATTTGCATATGCATTTATCTGTGGACATAAAAATGATACTTCGATATATATATTGGATAGTATTCATATCTGGTAAATGTGAACTTGGATATGAATGGAGCGCAAATACTAATGGTAGGTGATTTTTAACATGCTGGTTACAAAGAGAAAAAATCTTCACACCATTCAAATTTCTTCCCTCCTTATCCAAATATAGGGAAAAGAGATAGACCAGAATGATTATTGATCAGAATTTGATGCCAAGTGCTCTTTGATCAGTTTACTGCATGTATTATGACATGCTATTAAATATTGGGGATTATATTTAGTTGTGATTTTAATAGTTATTATCTCTAACATGGAACTTTATTTCTTTCTATTTTGCACCTGCACATTAATCCAACACCACCTCTACTACTTCCTTACATCTACTACTTTCTTGGGCAAACAAATTCTACCACAAATCCCTATTTCTCCCCTTTCTGTCTATCTTTTTTCCTTCTCTTTTTGTTACGCTCTCAATTTTCACGATCAATGAAGTGAACAACATTGTTACTTTTTTGCTCCTCCTTTTTTGTCTCCTATTTTGTTCTTTGTTTCTCAGTTTTTGTTACTTGATTTTCTTTCTCAAATTATGCCTTTAACCATTATTATTCCTTTCTCTTAGTTCTTAGTTTATTGCTGTTGCTGTTGCTGATGCTGCTGTTATTATTACTATTATTTGTTCTTTTATTCTAGATTATCGTCACTATTTTTTCTCCATTCTTTCCTGGAATCCTGCATGTTTCAAAGCGGAAGTTTAGTATTTTAGTTGCATGTGTATCTTGTCTCCCTTAACATAATGCTTGTGTATCTTGTTTTTGCCTGAATTGTATGTTTGTGTTATTTGTTGAGGAGAAAAGAAGTTTGAGTATTAGCATGTGTATTGTGTACGTGCCAATCACTAAATTGCTAGCCTGTAGACTGGTCTACTTATCTTTTCCTCTTTGAAAATGTCGTTTCTTTACGATAAAAAAATGTAAATAAAAAATGTTGGTTTCTAATTGTCAGGAATGAATTTATTTCCAAGTATGACCAGTAAGCATGTTGCAAATATTAATAAAAAAAACCCTTGAACCACATTTTGTTTTTCTTTTAAAATCTTTAACGTATAACACCCAATGATAATCTTACAACTCAGCTGATTGTTCGACTCAGACCAAAAGGTGTTTACAAAGATCCCTATACTGTTGAAAGAAAATTTCTTGGCCTCCCATCTTTACCATTATGGCATCAAGCCATGCTAGTCTATCCAGACCACAAATCAGCTATCGGTTAACTGTACCCTTTCTGCAATATTCTCAACCTTTTATGCAACAATCTATTGCATGCACTCATGACCATAAATCCCCAGATCTGCATTCATAGAAAGATTCTGGAATCCTGCAAACTTTTGGGGAGGTCAAATAATTAAAAATAGTTTTTTTCTCTTTATTTGAAATTCCCTCTGAAAGGTGGTACAGACGTTTCAAGTTTTCGTAGGCAGGTCTTTCTGGATGAAATCTTCTCTCTTTTGGCTGCCAATGTCATTGCATTTTGGGTGTTGAATCTTGCAATGATTTAGGCTGTAGAGATTCCAATCAGATAGATGTGAAGATGGCCATAGATTCTCCCTCTAGTGAGGCAGGACCACTTATAAATGAAAACTATGTGAACCTATGGAAACATAAAGGGAGAGAATCCATTGGCATTGCTTTACTGAAGTGAATATCAGCTGATAAGGATTCTAAGAGCTGCTAGAATCTTTATCATAAAAGTCCAATTTGCGGTAGATTCCTGGCATAGTTGTTCGAGTGTTTTGAATCAAATGAGCAAGTTGTTTGATGGGCCCTATTCTTTTTATGGATCCTAATCTGACACATCTTAAAGAAAGACAGTGTACTACGTCCAAGGCAGTCGACGAAGTTTTCATAGAAGATTTTATGAATATATGTCGGTTTTGACTTGTCCAAGCATCTAACTTTCCCTCCTTCCTTTCTTAGATGTAAATGTAGTATATTTCTTACATTCTGTATATTTGAGCTCCACAGAGTCAAAGATAGCTTTAAGGTTTATTTCTACAGCACATTACCTTATCCAGATACTTATGATAAAATATATGTACTGTGTGGTTGGAAATTCGTGCATATCATAACCTTTAAATGCTCGTCACATCGAATTTAAAATATTAAAAGATGTAGTGTTGCTTCAGTTCAATGTAATTTGTGACAATCTATATGTTGTAATGTAGTCTATAGCTCAAGTTAGTATCTGGCCACAAAACATCTACCAAATTGCCAAATTGGGTACTGGGTTCAGTTTAGCAATGATATTTTTGTAAGCTACCTTTTGCATCGTATTGATTCTAAATCAGGATAGTCTGCTCTTCTTTTTCTTCTCCAACTTTGAAGGAGCTAAACTTATGAATATTACCTGTAGGGTACAAGCTAAAGGACCATCAACTTGCAGAGGCTGAGGAATAACTTGGTCCCATGTCTGAGGTTCTCTACACCAACTTGGTATGGACATAAGAATTCTGAAGGTCTCTGTCTGTTTTTAGGTTTATAACAATTATTTGAAGGATTAGCTACCAGTAAGGTAGAATAAAGTTACAACTTGCGATGCCCGATTGCCCATGACGATTTTAGGTAATACGAGTTCTTTATAAAGTCATTCGTGTCTTTTTTTTAATATTTATTATAATCAAATAGATTGTTCCAATATTTTTTGGGATATTTTGATCTTTTACAACAATTTGCTTGACCAAAGGTGAATTGGACAATGCACTTTTCATTTCCTGTTGGCCCAGGACCTCCTTTATATTCATATACCTAAAGTTGAAATTTGTATTAACCATGGTTTGAGTGTGTCATCTATATCATTTCATGAGGGGACCACTGCAGAAGTGAATCAAAATTTGTCTGATTGATGCCTAGCGAATTCCTGAAAGTGTATCCAAATTTAGTCCAAATAAAAAGAGTGCTGTATGATGAGGCATGCAGCTGTCTTCAATTGCTGTTATGCAGTTGCTAGATAATGCTTTCATTATTTATGCATTCTTTAGTCATGTAATAACAGTATTAGAACAAAGACGAAGGGATATAAGAGAGGAACATATCAATATATGTGTTTTATTTGACATAATTTCTTTATGGGACATGAACAAAATTATATATAGTAGCCTGATACTCCAAAGGATTTAACAATGATCTAAAGTATTAGTATGTAAGATAGCAAATTTTAATATCAATGAACCTCCAATTTTATTTCTTTATGTTGGAGAAAATCATTATATCTGTTACAAGAGTGAAAATTAAAAGTAGATGTTGTGAACAAGCAAAAGAGGTTTTACCCCAGGTAGAGTGGCACTCATTACCTGGAAATTTATTTGATTTTCCTTTTCTTTGGGTGGTTGGAGGATCTATTGAATAGAAGTAAAAATTATTGTCGGTCTTTGTCTAGTATCAGTTGAGTTCGGATTTTAGCATAGCGTTATGAAGTACCTAACAGTGTGGAGGATAACAAGCATTAGAACCTTGATATGTAAAAATTAACATGTTAGTGAATCGATAAACTGGTTTTTATATGCTTATAGTTCCTGAGTGAGTTTCTCTATGGAGCACGGATATGGGTACGGGGATACGTGATTTTACAAAAAAGTAGGATACATGTGTGTTGGTGGGTACATTAAATATAAAATATTTTATCTTATATCTAAGAATGCAATTATGTAAAAAAATTTATAGACTATAAGAATACATTATATTTACAAGCATTTTGGAGAAAATGAATGATAATCTAACTATCAAATGTTTTGGTAGACTTGTTTTTGAAATTACACTAGGACCCTAAGCATTTATCGAAACATAATTATGTCTAAAAGTTGATAAAAATGTATTAAAATTTTTGGGTACTCTTGGGGTATGCACCAGGGAGTATCCAAGGAGTATCAGCACTCGATATGCACCCGAGATGGGTGCGTCAGCTATTTGGAAGTATCCGTGCTTCCTAAGAGTTTCTTCTTCTAATTATTGGGTTGATCATATAGGAAATCATTCAAGATGTCAACTGAATGATGGATGAGTGTAAGCTTGATGTTAACTTTCCTGAGGCATAATTTTCAAATAATCGTAACTCATGCAGTTGTTCAAATATACCTTAAGACGATGATGTCATTAAGAATGTTGAAATGGTTGTTAAATAGAGTGTACGCGGACCTGTATTGTCGAGTATTTCTTCATCTGCATCAACTAAAGTTAAGACCTGGGTGGCTTAATGTTTAGGCAAAGGTAAGTGTAGAATCTCACAGTAAGACCAATCAAGAGGAGCTCGTATGGTTATGTGAGAGCATAGATGGTTTGACATGTGACAAGATGTCGCATGCTAAATGTTCAATGAGTGAAGAAAATTAGATACTTCTTCCCTTAAATGGTATGGGGGGATGGGGGAATTTCCCACCTTTGTTCGCAAAAGTTTATAACACACAAACACTATAGGACGGAAGTTTGACAACAGCTAGATATAGGCCTAGGCTGTAGATGGATCTAAACCTATCTGGATCCAAATTCAGTAAGACTGATTAAATCTGTATATATGTGATTTTTATTCAATAAAATGTATATTTATGTTGAAACTGCTACCATTTGTCCAGTTAGGATATGGTATACTCAAATCCCTTCCGATAAGAATTTCATGTTCAATTCTGCAATTTGAATCCATTAAAATATCCAATTAAATTTAAATAAATATCATTTACAAGCTTAACCTGGCCTCACATTAACCCGTCCTTGTAATTCGTGCATATCATGTTTATGTCACCTTACATCCATGTCATGACTTTAAGGTGCTCTAATTTCTAAAAAGGTTAAGATGGATCCATACCTCTTTCTAGGAATGAAAGCTTGAAAGAGGATGATTAGATACAATGTTTCTCTTTAAATAGGAAATATGCCAGCTAATAAAGTTCCTTTCTTTAATTCATTGTCCTCTTGGAAGATGCATGGGTTTTTTATGAGCAACTGTCACTGAGCTGATCACAGTTTATGAGACTCATAACCAAGATGGAAAAGTTCCCTAGCTAACTAATCGCACATAACTTTATGGACAGCTTTTTGATTCTTGAAATAGCATTAGCCTATTAGTTTGTATTCCTTTTACCCTGCACTCATTAAAGAAATTCTATTATGTGCTTAACAACTTTCAATCCTGGGAAATAGCTAGGATATCTGTCTTAAGCTGCTTGAAACTCATCTAACTACTGTTGGATAAGTTGACAAACTAAGAAAACTCTATATAGAACTTTTCAAAACTATTACTACTATATGGAAAATGTAAATATAGTCAGAATTTATATAGAAATTTTTATAACTATTACTATGTACTGTGAGAAAAATATCAAATATGGATTATCTGGCCTTAACTTACGTCCATGTTCCTGGGACAGTTTACCCAATATTTTTGGAACCCTCATATTTTGCGTAGAAGATTTTTTTTAAAATTGTGATGAGGGGGCATATTTATCAGAAAGTGTTGGCTGGCTGTTCATTATGAATTATCTCCATGGCTACTTTTCTATTAGAGACTAAACTAGTATTATCCATTCAGAAAGTGTTGTCTGGCTGTTAGTTCGTTATAGAATTATCTCCATGGCTACTTTTCTGTTAGAGACTAAACTAGTATATTCCATCTTGTCATTCTCGCTTTCCATCATTTCCTCCTAGCTCCTCAATGATTAGTAATGCTCAGTTTTATTCTTAATCAATCTTCTTCCTTTGAGATCCATGTCTTTGTTTTTTTTCTTATGTTTTCAATAATATGTTCAGACAGCTCTCACCTGTGAACTTTTACTCATTGTCGTGAACTTTCAGAGCTTACACACCCAAGTCATTGAAAAAGGTGCCATGGAAGCTTTACTTTTCTAGTAATTTATCTTACTACTACTGTGAACATGATTGTTCCTGTTAATATATTTTTATTGTTGTAATTATCTTACCTCTCGAGAAATCTTGTAAGATATTGGAATTGTATTACTACTGCTTCATTATTCTAGTTGCATTACCTTTTTCTTGTTATCAATATTGTTTTTGTAATAAGATTTTTTCCTTTTTTTATTTAAGCAATTATTTTTTCTCATTTAAACACCAATCACCCATCATGACATTAAATAGTACTCGATTTGGTTTAGCGCCTGGTTGAAACTATACTTGGTTATACTTTTCCATTCATATCAACAACAATTTTGCTTAAACATTCTAGATACAGTTAGTAAATAATTGAATATTCTAGCTTTCCTTTGGCTTGATTTTAGATTATGGACAAGGCAAAGACAATATGGCAATTATGTAGATTATCTTGAAATTTTTATTACTATGGCCAACAGAAGAGTAAGAAAGGAAATAGAGTTGTGTTTCAGCTAGTAAAAGGAGGTTGGGAAAATAGTTGAAATATTCTAGCCAACCAGGGCGCTATAGTTAATAGTCCTTCCCAAAAAATCACAATAGTATCATCTTTTAAACTTTTCACACATCATCATTTGCATATCCGACTAGCAAACTGTCATCCTACTTGGCCTTTACCTATAGCTAGAACAAGTATTATGTATCACCAACTCGACATGGAAATTAGAGTTGTGTTTCCCCATCAGGCAAACTGGAGCTATTGCTGTGTTTTCCTGAAATTTAAAGTTGAGTCAAAACGGATTAATATGTAATTATGGACATACGTACATACGTAGTTTGTTGTTCAAAGGTGGTTCTAGGATACTAAGAGAAATGTGAGATAAAAAGCTACCCTTCCTTCTCATTGGGAGGTCATGATTGGTGATTCAACCTTCGTCGTTGTGTGTCTCCTCTCCTCTAATTAAAACACCTCTCCCCAATCATTATGTGGTTCTGAATTCTATGTTCCTAGGCAAAAACTTTTCATATATTCTCTCCAACTGGTCCATGCCCACTCCCCTTGCAGCCTTCCTATTTATATGGAGCACCCCCTCCCTTTAGAATTCAAATCCAAGTATCCCTTTTTCTATCTCTTCTCAACCAACTGACACTGAGCATTCTCCTATTGAGAAATGGCATCATCGTCGAAGAGTTCAGGGTCAGCGTGGAGTGCGAAGCAGAACAAGCTGTTTGAGAAGGCACTGGCGGAGTTTGACAAGGACACTCCAGACCGCTGGCAGAATGTGGCACGTGCAGTTGGTGGGGGGAAGACAGCCGAGGAAGTGAAGAAACACTATGAGCTGCTTGAGGAGGATATCAAGCAGATTGAGTCTGGCCGCGTTCCCTTCCCTAACTATAGGTCCTCAGGTGGCATCTCCAATGAGGAGCAGAGGTAGCATGTTACTCAGCTTACTCCCTTGTGTTGCACTACTCCTAATGATTTCTTCTTTCAACTGTTTTAATCTCTCTGAAAAAGGTGTGTTAGTTAGTTAATTTCCTTTTGCTTAAGTTCCTATATATGAGCATGTTTCTGCCTTTTTTTGGTCTCTGCCATCAATGAGTCAACTGCTTTCCTTTTTCATTTCCCTCCCGCTTTTCTCCTTCTCTTCAGAGTATTAATAATAGGGTGGATATTCTCACGTCACTTCTTTGCTAGAGGTGTCTTTACCACTTCTTACCATATTCGTGAAAAACCTTTATTTGTCAATTATCCCTATAATGGAAAAACATGCATGTATGTGTTTATATATACGTGAATCTTATAATGCCAAAGTGCAGGTACGTCCGTCATGCGGCTGTGACCATGTATTCAACTTAGTCATATGCGGAGGCTGAGCATTTGTTACATAAATCCTGATAATTTTACATACTGTCACTTTTTTCCCGCATATCCCCCGAAAGGATCTGTGGTACAGCAAAAGGCCAGCTCAACAATATTTGCCCTGTTGGAGTTTTGTATCTTTTGATAACAAGGAAACAACGAGCCAATATCCATATTTTGAGAAGCCAAAAGCTCCTTTATCTTTAAGTCTTAATATACCAAGCTCACGTAAGATCTAATCCTTGTACACTGATCTCACGATCAACTTGCTTGTGACGTTAGAGAAAGTATTGCATACCTTGTACGTAAGTAATTGTATCACCTGCAAAAGCTGACTGACGCACACGGTGCTCTCGCTCTGGTATTTGCAAGGGTGACTAACACACGCCCACAAATCTATTACCTTTGTTAATGGTTCCGGCAGTTTCTGCTACGGTCCCGTTAGGTTCACTACAAATAAGGGTTCTCGTAAGTATAGGATCAAAGTAAAGCAATCTACTGGGTACAAGTTTATATTTAGTTTTATGATATGGTTAGTGTTGTAGGTCCAATTCAGCTTGTTTGTTTTTTGCTTTCATGCTCTTTTACAGTCTTGCTTGAGAAATGAGTTATGATATCTCCTAGTTTGTAATATTTGTTGCAGGTTCAGGTATTTAAAGCTGCAGTGAAGCAAGAAGAAAAAGGCAGTTCCTAGCAAATGAAAGTTGGAGATAGGTCATCTCCCTGCAACTGTCTTACATATATAGATGTAGTTGTTATGTTCTACAAATCCCAGGATCCTAGTAGCTTTAATGTACTCTTTCTTTGTTTCATGTAAATTGGTATTGAAGACTATATACACTCGTGTGCTGGTGTAGTCTTCGATGATGTTGTTGTTGTTGTTGTTGTATCTCTAATCGAATGAATGGTCAATGCATGCAGTACTTATATCCAAATTCTCTGGTGATGACTGTATGTAAAGTTGGTACATGTGTATCGCCATATAGAGCTGATTATAAAACCACTTGGTTGGTCATTCTATTATCATGAACTTCAAGCAGTGGTAGGATTGTAAGAAGACCGTAAACTTCATGTGCATTGTCATCTGGAGCGATAATCATAAATACTTGGTTGATCATTTTGTTGTCATAATTGCTTTTGCGTTTGAATTCCATCTTTAAGAAAGAGAACTGAGCAGCAGTGGTATGTTTGTTTCTGTTGTCTCCTCTTATTATTACTCTCATTCACAGATGTCTTAGCTTAGCTAGCTATATATATATTTTTTGTTATGCGTGTCTAATTAAATTATTACGTTCTTTTGTCTTTGTTTTGGTGTTTGTTTTTGTCAAGTAATGTATGAATATATTAAAACCCTTCGACGGTTATTCGTTCTTCTCTCGGTCGGAAATCGAGGAGCGGAGGATGGAGTCGGTGGTTGTTGATGCTGGGTCGAAGCTTCTCAAGGCTGGCTTCGCCGCTCCCGATCAGGATCCACCTTTGGTATCAATCAATCCACTATCTACTCTACTCTACTCTGTTCTTTTTTCTTTACTATTAATGTAAGTTAAGTTAAAAATTGGACAGGAAGAAATCAATGAAGGTGAAACTTGGTCTATAACTGAGAATTGCCACAAGGAAAAATAATAATAAAAAATCAACCAACTGAGTTTTTTTTCTAAAAAAAAATTTCAAGATTTTTTATTTTTATTTTTTATTTTATTTTTTATTAAAGGTCCAAAGTGGATGATGTTGTATTGTTCACTGGAGACAAATACAAATTTGATAAACTGTTCATGATTTACCTGTTTATTTACTTTGTTGAATGAATGTATGTAATATCAGATCGTTCCAACTAAAATGAAGCGTGTTGTGGAGGATGGAGGAGATTTGATGTGGCCGGGACGCTTGTGCTGCAGTTGAGGAGGTGACAATTGATCCAGTTGTGCGGGGTATTGTAAAAGACTGGGACGCCATGGAATACTTGCTACATCATGTTTTGTACAGCTCCCTTGGATGGGAGATTGGAGAAGAAGGCCAAGGTAAACCATTTCACTACATTTTTTGTGGCTACCTTATACCCACCTCATCACATTCACTAGCTTTATTTTTGTTGTCGTGAGTGACACATCAAACACACACACTTGAGGTGCCCAAGGGTTTTTGTTTTCGGGTGGGTTAGGGTTTTCAGAAATTCACTACTACTATTTGATAATTTTTCATATCTTAATCAAAAAAAAAAGGGGGGAGGAGGACATGTAAGTTGATCATGGGATTCTTTAAGAGTTACTCACAGACAAACTTGAACTTGTTCTGCTAGGTAATTTGTTGCCACATGATCTTTTTATCAGTAGTACTACTGCACTGTTTATGCTGTATCTATTCTTACCCTTCATCAGCTTGCTTGCCTGCCTGCCTCAATCATTACTTTTTTACTTCAATTCGTCACTTAGTCAGTGCTTAGTGCTTACCTGCTTAATTTCATCTATGATTTCCCAATTGCGATCATGCTTTCTCGAGGATTGTCCAGGTGATGATCACTTTGAAAAAAAAGGAAGAAGAAGAAAAAAAAAAATCTGATTTACTGATCTGAATACCTCTGCAGTCTGTTGATCTTATATCACATGTTCCCTCTTTTTTCTTGGGAGGAATTAGCAGATGTTTTGGTTCGCTAGTTTTTCCTTGGTTGAAGTTGTGTACAAGTCTACGAGATAGTGCGTGCTACCTTAGTGAACTCTTCTCTGTTACTCGTTTTGTAGTTTGAAAATAGCACTATTGTTTTAATTGACTCTTGTGTTTTCTTTCTCCATTATCTTGAAGATTATTCACGTAATTTCTTGCAAATTCAAGTAAACCAAGTGTGTCCCATTCTTTAATTGACCATTACTTTACTAGTTCCGCTACATTTGCAGGCTCTTAGAGAACAGTTGGTGCAACTGATGTTCGAAACATTCAATATCTCTGGCTTTTATGCTTCTGAACAAGCAGTATTGTCACTTTATGCAGTAGGATGCATCTCAGGCTGCACTGTTGATATCGGGCATGGGAAGATAGGTATGTGATTTTACTTGTTCTGAATATGTTCAAATGTGCTCAGTTTTTTTTTTTTTTGTTTTAAATTTTAATTAATACTTCAATTGTTGTTAGGCGGTAGAATATTGTATGATTTCATGCACTGCTTTCTTAGATGATTTGGTGATCAATTATTCAGTTATTATAAGATTTTTTTTCCGAGGAGATAACTCGAACAGAGTTCAATGGAGCAGGAGCAGTAGGATTCATGTGGCCGATCCCAAATATATGGGATAACGGATTACTTGTCTCCGTTTATTTCTGAAATAGAGACCTACTGTTTCTGGGAACAAGAAATTTACATAAATCCTTTTCTTTTCTAACATTTCCAGATATTGCACCAGTTTGTCGAAGGTGCTGTTCAGCACATTGCCTCAAAGAGATTTGAGATTGGAGGGATTGACTTGACAAAGTTACTTGCTCAGGAACTTCATAGGTCCAATCCGCTTGTCAAACTTGATCTCTCCGAGGTTGAAAAATTGAAAGAGAAGTATGCATGCTGTGCACAAGATCAGTTTTCGTTTGAACAGACACAGAATTCATGCCAAAAGGAGCCTCACATCCTTCCAGATGGACAGGTTTGAGTCTAACAGTAATATTATTTTCTATAAATTTCATCCCTATCTTAAAATATCATATCTCTGATAACTTTATTTTCTTTTTTTTAATTCAATGATGTATAAGAAAGTATAGTTTGGATCTTCAACTTCTTATTGTCAATTTGGTGCCACTGGGCAATTGAAGCAATTGCCATCATAGTTTGCAGTGTTGGAGGAAAAGTCATTTGTTGACATAAATGGCCAATATTTTCAGAACCTATTCATTGTTCTGAAAATTTTGAAAGTTGCTCAAATTTTAATTTAATTTTCAAGCTCACTAGTGCTGAGATTACTTTAAACCAATTCTATATTGCCCCTCGGCTTTTGGGGGTGGTTTACCTTAGGTTGCGTGGTACGGGGATTGGTTCGGTATGTGGAACAAAAACGGGTATGTAAAACATCAATAGTGTTGGAGCATGTTAGGGCGGAGGTAGCTTTCTTCGAATTGCTCAGTTCGAACAATATACGTTTAGCAGGAACACAAAATGTTTTCTGGACCGTGCTATATGTATCATTCATGAAACTAGCGTAACATAACTGCACTGATAAATTAAAAAAGTTCAAATGTCATCAGTCATATAAGATAAATTAAAATTTTCTATGTCATACTTATTCCTTAGTTTTTTCTTATAATCAGTTGACATTTGTTAGTTGCATATGTATTACAATCCCATCCAGGGTGTTTGGAAATGCCAGTCCGGATTGTCAACTGTTGACCTGAACAAGGCACTGTCAATTGTGGTTCTATATCTTTCTTTTCCAATTATTTTATATCCATGAAAGATTTTAATGATTCTTCGCATTACCTGAAAACATGATTGAATTAGTTGCTTAATAAGTGAATTTATATTTCTAATGTTGTCTCTGAGTAAATCTTACATGCATGTTTGCAGGTTAACAATAGAAAGAGAAAAATATATTGTTGGAGAAGCTCTATTCCAGCCATCTCTTCTGGGTTTGGGGGATTATGGGATCGTTGCGCAGCTAGTCCGATGCATCTCCAGTGTTTCATCTGAGAACCATCGCCAGCTTCTTGAAAATACTGTGCTTTGTGGAGGCACAACATTCGTGACTGGTATGCGATCCTTTTCCTTGTCTTATTTTATATCTTCTCTTGAACTGTGTATCACTGCGGATTATATCATGAAGGTTAAATATACTAAGATCAAGTAATTTCACACATGAAACTTAGGCTGGTCAACCCTTTAGATGTTGTTTACCTGTATAAATATCTGTAAAAAAGGCGCACATAAGTAAACTATCTCCACAGGAGCATAACATAATGGAAAGTAGAAGTTCGAAAAACTATTTCCTAGTGACGGTAGTGATGAAAAAGAGCTTTGCTTGGACCTACATTCAGAACTTGATGTCTTGAGGTTGTCTCTGTGTATAATCCCAAATTGAGAAGACGGGCAAAATTGATGACTTAAATTGAGGTTGGTTTAAGACTAATTAACATACTACCCAAAGAAGGGTTTTACTGACAATGCACGATTCCTTTTGATTTTATTAGGAAATTCTATATAATTTGGAGGTAAAATAACACTTCTCAACAACTCTCTTAGAAAAACATATATCATAATTCATCACCTGATTCACTTCATATAATTTTGCTGGCTCTATATATGCATATAGTACATACGACAAATTAAACTTTGTGTAATTTTTATGAAACTAGTAAAATGCACACGTGCAAATGCACGAAAAACAAGAAAATGTAGAGAATAAAATTGCATTATAAGTTTGTGGCATCCTGCAGTTTATATGTTTTAAAATTGCATTATAAAAAAAAGTTGTTTTAAGATTTTTGATGTTGTTTTGAAAAACAAGTGGCATTTTGTGTCACAATTTTACCCTTTAAATAAGTTATCCAGTCATTTTGTAGTTCCTAAGTTTGTTTCACTATCCCCTTAAACTGGTAGTTATAGCTAATAATTTTTGTTATTCAAAATCTGGTAGTTAGCAAAATGTTCTCATTTTGTACCTTTTGTTTTGCCATTTGTGATTTCTTTTTCTTATGTACTGTGCATTTTCTTATTTCTTTCCTTGGGTTGATTGAGAAACAGAGAGATATGTGATTTGTGTCTAGGTGGAAAAAAGGATAAACAATTATAATTCTTATATTTTATTTTATTTTTTAATTATTTTTTAATATCAAAATTATTAGATAGATAACTCGATGAAAATCATCAGTCTTATTCCTAAGCTCGTAATTTTATAGTACAGATATAGAATACAAAACTAAAAATGCTTAAAACTTAAACAAATAACCAGTTTATAAATATTTAACAGTACATGTTGATTCCGCCCATTTCCAATCTAATTGTGAACATCTAACAATTTACTAAGTCCAGTATCCTGCATAAACTATGCACATAATCCACAAAAGTTTTTAATGTAGCAGACTCTTTCAGGGGATGCATATGGTTATGTAAAAAAGCATAGCTGCTAACTGGAACCTACAACCAAATTTTAAAAAATAAATTATCAAACTCACTTGCCACAGTTCAGGCTTCAAATATCAAACCTCAGCACATGCTAATCTTCCTTTTAGACATTAGACATTTATATGACTTCCTCAAGCAATCAAGAATATATAGATGCACAATGAAGATTGGTGAACTACAACATTCTCAGTAACTAATTCAAACAAAGATTGATAGGAAAACTTGTAAAATTCCTTCAATCATCTAGGGAGAAAATGAATGGTGGTCCTGCAAATCACCAGTAACATGTGGACTGTCTATATACCCAGTGGAACATGATTTCTCTCACCATTCCGTATTATGTTTTTGGTCTGTTCCTGTATTCTTAAATCAAAATCTACATCTTTATATGCCATTCTGAAGCAAATACTAATGGATATGATAAACATAACAATTCCATTGTTTTGTAATCATTACGTACAGGTTTTGAGGAGCGTTTTCAGAGAGTAGCAAATCTATGCTCTTCCTCCATTCCTCTTCCTCCATCTCTTGTCAAGGTACATGCATTCGCCATGATCCATTATTCTGTTATCTTAAGGAAAGGATTTCTATTGTGAATGTGAAGTCATATTTTCTACTAAAAATTTTACTACTTTGCAGCCTCCAGAGTACATGCCTGAAAATTTACCCAAGAACTCAGCTTGGATGGGAGGTGCTATACTTGCTAAAGTTGTGTACCCTCAAAACCAGCACATTTTACAAAGGGCGATTATGATGAACTGGGACCCGCGATTGTTCACAAAAAGTACGTGCTTCTGATACTTATTTATTAGTATGTCGACCTAACTCTCTCATCTACCTTTATATTTTGCTTTTCATCTATAGATTAGTTTTCTAATTATTCTCTTTAAACTTTTTTCTTCTTCTGGGTGTTGTATCATAGTATTCGTTAGCAATCACAGATTAAAAGATCATAGGAGAGAGTAGTGTACCTTATTTGTGAGGTTGGTTCTATCTGGAGCTTCCCTCTAGAAGTTGGCTTTATTTTGTTCTCTCTTACCTTTTCTTTTCTTAATAGCAGTTCTTTGTAGCTGATGCAGTATGTCCGAGCTTATAAATGCTTTTTTCTTGTTTTTTTTGGGAGCCAACATATTCTAAAAGAGTAATGCTACATCCGCTACCAATTTCACTACTATTTTGTTCACTATCTTAGGTGGCACACTCCAATAGGTAGAGAAAGATTAGAATAGGTAGGAGAACTCTCCAATAGAAATATGCCACCTAAGGTAGTAAACAAAATGGTAGTGAAATTGGTAGTTGATGAAGCATTACTCATTCTAAAATCTGTTTCATTTTGTTAAAAGATCATGCAAAAAGCTTTAGGATTTGCCCTTCAACTCCATAAAGTGGTGTAAGATACTGGTTTATTGTGAACCTTGTAAACCATAATATGAACAGTAATATGCATGTCATTTGGTGTTTAAAGCAAATTGCACTGCAAGCATGCAGTGCAGTTATGGTACAACTAATGGGTCAGTTAGACTGGGGTATGTGTCGACACTTGCAACATGAGCAGAAGTAACATGCAAGTGTCATAGCCTAGCCATCTCATGTGGCATCTCAAAGGACTCTACCGCTACTACCCTACCCACTCAAGTGGACCAAATATTGTGCGTGCAAAATGCGGAGATTTGTCACTAGTTGCACAACATGGCATCATAATATCATATCTATGAGCCCATTAACACTAGCTATTGATCTGATAATATTGTCAAAGATCCGATCCCAACGGCGGAGATGTAATAAGAATACAAGAAAAAAAAGGGAATAAATAAAGAGACGCGTTGAGTTCAATTCTCAACAGTATATTATGCAATGCTGTTTGGTGCTTTACAGCAGCAGCAGCAGCAACGTTTGGTGTTGTTGCAAAAACTGACGCAGGCTGACAAATTGATTACGATTTCACGCGCGCCCAAGCGGGAAACAGCTCACTTTTTTGTACCTCTCTCTTTTTGAACTTCTTTCAACGAAAAAAGCCGAAAGAAATGGCTGTAGTACTGCTACTGCAACTTCTTCCGCTGAGTTATTAGAGAGAGAAAGAGAAAAAGAAAGAAGACGGGGACATAGAAGTGACGACTCATTGCACCAATTTTGAGATTTGTCCTCTACTAATAAATACTCTACCGTTTAAAATTTTTTTCCCTTCGGAAGAGCATCTGTAGTCGTTGTTCTCCTTTTTTTTTTTTTTTTTTTTTTTTTTTTTCTTTTTTTTCTTTTTTTTTTTTTTTTAATGGTATTTGGCAGATGGAAATAGAAAATAAGATGGCGCGCTGGAGTGGTCGAAAGTTAAAATTTGACCAGACGGTGTATAATCTTTCGTCTTAGAATTTTTTTTTAAAATTTTTTTTTTGGCACAAAAGGACAAAAAAAAAACCCTCCAAAAGTGAGGGAGTGTGGATTATACACCGTCCCTACACTTTTGTCTTTAGCCAAATGTGTAGGACGGTGTATAATCACCCGTCCGACACTTTTTTTTTATTTTAATCGATTGCGATGGAAGATAATCTACCGGCCGATACAAAAAAAATTAAAGCAACGAAAGATAATATTTCGTCCGATCGAAAAAATTTGAACGACGATGGATAATCTATCGTCCGGCTATATTTTGGCAATTGCCATTTCGATTGCCAAATATAGCCGGGTACTGTAGCAGCCAAACCCATTTTTTGGGTATTTGGTCAATGACTACAGGGATATTTTTTCCAAATTTTCGAAAAATTGGGAATATGGCAAACGACTACGGATGCTCTAATGGAGTATAAGTTACTGTAGATTTTTTTTGGGGGGAAATATCTCATCATTTTTATATGATCATAAATTAATTTTTTAATGAAATTTTTAGTTTTGCCATTGTTTTTTTTAGTAAGAAAAGTTATAAAAATTGGATAATGTTACACCTACAACCTTTCCAACCTTACAATCTTAGGTGGCACAATCTCATTGGAGAAGTATACAACCTACTACAACTTATTGTACAATACATTTCAATAAGATTGTGCGACCTAAGATTGTAAAAAAATTTTGTAGGTGTAGCATTACCCATAAAAATTTATAGAAGACGACAATTAAGATGTTATACGATTAATGATTTATTTATGAGCTTTAAAAATTAAAAATATGTAGTACTTTTATTCAATTTCTTGATAGTCTACAAATCTATAATGCTTTATATTTTGAAACGAAAGGGAGTAGTACTCCATACTCAATCAGTCTCGGTTTCTGCGGTCAGGGATTCACCACGGAGTATTTTAATTTTTCCTGACAACTTCACGCTCCTACCAACTGCTAGTATATACGTACATCTTCATTTTATTGTGTGGTTAGATTGATTCTGACTAAATAAATTGATTGATGTTTAACTTTTGAAGATCTATCTAGTCTATCTAGTTAGAGCATCTACAGTTGTTTTTCTCATTTTGTCAAAAATGACTGCTACAGTAATAAACAATAGGATAGAAGACTTGCAGTGGTTGTTTGCTATATTTCTCGTTTTTTACAAAAAAAATGGGTGGAACGGTATAACATATACCGTCGCGCAATTTTTTAGACGGTATAATATATACCGTCTCTCGTTTAATCACTGATTAACTATTAAAATATATTAATTAAATAAAATAAATTATATAATAATACCTAAACCTAATTAATTAACTACCTAAATCTAATTAATTATCTTAAATCTACCCACTACCTCCCCAATTCATACCCACTACCTCCCCAATTCAAGGACGGTACATCATGTACCGTCCGAGAATTTATAATTTTTTTTTAATCGGCCAAATCTTGGCCGTTCATTTTAAAAAAAAAATAAAAAAAGGGAAAAATACAAAAAAAAAAATCCTTGGACGTTTGAGGAGTTTAAAAAAAAATAATAATAAAATCGGATGGACGTTATATGTTATACCGTCTGACTCGATTAAAAAAAATTAAAATACAAGCGACGGTATATGTTATACCGTCCTTCAAAATTTAAGAATCGCTATTCTGTTTCTCTTATATGAGAAACGAATATAGCGTGTTGGCCAAAAAATGGCAAAATAGAAAACCACTGCAGCAATGCGTTTGCTATAAAATGGCAATTTGCCAAATATAAGAAACCACTGTGGATGCGCTCTTAGAGTATCCCACAATGGTATTTCTCATATTTAAGATAATGACATAAATAGAAATAGAAAATAAGCATGATCGCTGTAGTGGTCGTTTGCTAAAAAAATTTCAAAAAATAAGAAAGACGAAACAACATGTTCCGTCTAGCACGTTGAGTAAAGAAAATATTCAAAAATATTAAGTTAATAATGTTTAAGTTAATTAACTATTGATTAAATATTAAAATAGTTAAAGTAAATAAATTAAATATTAAAATATATACTAATTAACACGTAAACTACCTAATAAAGGTGTGGGTTGTGCTAGACGCATGTCCCGTCCAAGTCAAAATGGCTTCAAACGGGACATACAATATGTCCCGTTTGACGTCGTTTTTTGATTTTTTTTTCATACGGTACATGTTGTACCGTCTGATAATTAAATAATAATAATTTAAAAAAAAGGATCAAATGAAACAACATGGGTCGTCCAATCTGATTAAAAAAAAAAATGGGATGTATAATGAGAATCGCCATTTCATTTTTCAAATATGAGAACGTACTGTAGCAAAATAAGAAACGACTGCAACGTCAATTTTCTCAAAATATGAAAAAATGGGAAATATAGCAAATAACTGTGGATGCTCGTAGTACTCCTAATCTATCATCTATTTATGCATATTTTAGTTTACAGCTAACGGTTTTTATTCTATTTCACTTTCTAACTACGTTTTGCTGCTAGACTGCTAGAGCATATCAAATTAAATTAAGTTGTGGCAAAGCTACTGATGATACAATTAGTTGATGATAATTCTCTTCAAAATTAGCTATTGATTCGTTGCAGGTATATTAGTATATATATTAAAGTAGACGTTTTCTTGATGGGGTTTGTCCTTCATTAATTTGTTTTCTGCCAAATTAGCAAGATAATGTTTGTAGATTATAATCTTTGTAGATAGTGTGTAGATCTAGAAAAAACATATGACAAAGTTTTTAAAGACATAGTATGTTGTATATTAAATAACAAAAGAGTAAATATTCTGTATATTGAGGTGATTAAGTATATACGTGAAAGGGCAATGACCACAATTAGGTCCACTAAGAGCCTTAACTGACTCATTATAGTTGGTTTAGACTAAGGTTCAACTTTAAACGCCTATCTCTTTGCTTTGATTATGGATAAGTTCACGCGACAACTACAAAATGAGATTTCTCAGTGTATGTTTCTTGCCGATAATGTTGTCCTATTGGACGAGACTAGCGCAAGAATTAATGCTAAATTAGAATTGTTGAGAGAAACTTTGAAAGTTAGAGGCTTTAGAGTAAACAGAACTAAAACAGAGTATATGAAGTGCAATTGTAGTGATATATGGAATACAAATGAGGAACCAGTGAAACAAAGGTTTTAAATCTCGGATTTCGAACTCGTCTCGGCTAAGGATGTTTTGTCTCGGATTAGAGATATCGAACGTGATATTGGGAAAATGTGATCATTTCGGATGTTCATTTCGGACACTCAATAATTTTATTTTTTTGGAGTTATTAAATAAGATATTATATGTTCTGATTGTTACTTGTCATTTATTATATAAAATATTTTATAATGTAACTAATAATATGAATCGATTACAGTAGATATTTGCAGAATTTAACAACAATATAAAAGAGAATGTCATATAAGTATATAATTAAATTGAATTTGCATTGATTATAAAAAAATATTATTAGTTAATAGACTTACTTGATTTTGCATATACACAAACAATTGAGAGATAAAATCCTGATATTATCTTAGCTCATGACCATATATTGAAAGACTTAAATGCAAAAAGTGTATTCACAATAACATTAATGTATTTATTTTGGCCAATATTTCGACAACATTTCAGAAATTTCTGTCAAAATCTACACATTTTGGTCCAAAACGATATGAAATGTAAAATATGTGATTTCGTATCGGCAAGCAAGCCGAAATTTAAAACAGTGAGTGAAACTTGATGCTTAAGAGATACTTAAGACAAATTGTTTTCTACATTTATGTTTGATTATATAGAGATGTTATATATGGGATTCAAGCATGGTGACTTAAGTGGAGAAATGCAAGTTGTATTTTGTATGACAAACGTATATATTTAAAGTTATAAGAAATTTTTTATAGGACTGCTGTTAGACAAGTAATGATGTATGAATCAGAGTGTTGGTCAACAAATAAATAACATGTCTGAAATAATGAATGTAACGAAGATGGTGATGCTAAGATGATGTATATTAAACCATGAGATATAGAATTGGAAATGAGTATATACGAGACCTGACAAAAAAAAACTCATATCTAAGATAAATTAAGAGAGAATTTTGGACCTGTTACACGTAGACTTAGTAATACCCCATTAGAAAGATTAATTTGATAACTATTGAGGGTGGAGTTTGGGCGAGGAGAAAATCTAAACTTACTTGGCTGTAAATGGTGAGAAAAGATATAATAGTTGAGAAAAATATTTTTTTTTGTTGTTGTTGAATCCTTTATTAGTATTCACTTTGCCAAAACCGAAAGCTGAATCTAGACATAGGTATCCTACCTGGTATATCTTATCATATAATATATGCATATCTGGGGCATTGTAAGCATTTATGCATAAACTCCATGATCGTTACTGCACAGGGTGGGGCTGGGGCCCGCAGAAAGGGTCCCCCCATGAGGTGCACAGAGGGGAGATGTTTATGTTTTTGGTCGGCAGTATAGGAGTCACACCCTGAACTCGGCCTTCTTTAATCTACTGACACAGACTTTGCAACAGCACCGCTACTACGCCCTCATCATTGACCCTGAAATCTACAACGTCCACCGCCCGCAGGGGCGAGAGGTGAAGGTGATTCTTCAGATTGGTTGTGATTTGGTTGGGTTTTACGTGAGAGAGAGAGTGAGAGAGTGAGAGTGAAGATGTTGCTCCTCACTACTCTATGCAGGTGTCTGTTTGTGTTTGTGAGAAATCACCTGAGAGAGTATACGCATTAGAGAGGTGAGTACCATCTTTATTGCTCTCTTAGACTATGTCCGTGACTCCGTGGTTAGGGTTAGTGAAGGTTTTGCTTAGTGAGAAATCGCTTTTGAGAGCTAAAGCGTGAGAGAGGTAAATGTATCCTCTCCATGACTCTATTTTGGTGGTGACTGGGCAGAGAGTGAATATGTTGGAGAGGGTGTGGGAGAGGGGGAGGAGAAGGTTGGGACCAGCGATTTTCCAAATCCCACGTGATTCGCTTCAGGTGGGTGTGCGCGAGCCGTGGAGGCGGTGCACGAAGCTTACATGACGTACATTCAATTAGTTGGTACCGCTATGTGATTGGGCCTAAGCTGGGGTCCAGTACATTATTGGTGAAGGTTGGGGACAAGCTGTAGCCGGTTCGTCCTAGTTGTAGTTTTTAATTTTTGTGGCCCACCTTAAAGGGTGTTAGAGTGAGTCCGGATTGTATGTATTGGTTATATTGCTTCATATTTTATTTTCTTGTTTGTAGGTTGTAATTTGTCCCTGTACTCTGGGTTTGTTTGCTTAATTCTCATTAATGAAACAGGATGACCGTATTCTACTTTTTTCTTTAAAAAAAAAAAAAAAGAGAGAGAGAGAAATTACTATTACCCTATTGTAAATTGGGTGATGCATGCAGAATCCTGCAAATGATATGTTGTTGATATCATCACATGGATCATTTAATATAGTGGTATTACTCTGTAAACTGTGGGTCGATGCTCTGGTTTTAGCTTAGCTGTGCAAATCTGAAAGTTAGCTTAGTTATTTATCATCTCAGGATAGGAAATGCATCCCTAACGGCTAACTAAAATAAAGAGGAATAGTTATATTTGAGTTATACTTATTTTGCATCTGCAACAGTTAGGTATTTTACCTAGCCATGAATGTGAAGAGATAAAAAGAAGAGCAAGAGGCAAAATAAAGAAAAAAACATATGGTTGGAGATAAAGCAAACTGACTAACTAAATTTATTGAATAAAAATATTTTTTAAATAATTTAGCTAGACATTTTAACTGATATGATTTGAAATTATAGAAAACGACCATTGAAGAAGGAAATACTAATAAAGGAAAAAGTAGGAGAGAGAGAAAGAGATACAGAGTAAAAGAGCGTGGGTAAAGATTAAAGTTTGAGATTGAGAAAAGTGAAAAGACAGAAGAGAAAAAAAAAAAGGGGGGAAAAAGATAGATATTAATTATGAACAGTAATAGTAACAGTAATATTACTCCTGTAGCACTGGACCAGTACTAGAGTGCGCAATTCTGACACACTCCACCAACAACATTACACATAAACGCACATATCGGCGTGCTACCTAGCAGTGGGTTGTGGCCCTCCTTCTCCATCCATTTCAATCTTTCAATTTCAATTTGAACGATTTTTTTTCTTCTTTTCTTTCAGAATGACCAATTTTTTGAAAATATTTATCAAACTGACCCACTCCGTGTTTCAATTCAAACAATGAGTTATTTGAGCAAATTTGGTTGCAGAAATTTTTTCAACACTCCTGAAAAAATACTGCAAAGTTTCAAAATACTAAAACTCAACCCAATGTTTCGATAAACGATCATAATTGAATTAAACTTGCTGTTTTAAATACCGAGTCTAGTTTAATTAGGTCCTGTTTGAAATAACAAGTTTAATTACATTTGGAGAAATTTTGCCAAGTTTCAAAACACTAAAGCTAAATCTGCTGTTTCAAACAACGATCCTAACGAAGTAGACTTACTATTTCAAACAGCAAGTGGGTCAGTTTGATAATTAGTTTTGAAAGTATTTTAGTTTGATAAATATTTCGAAAATTGGGTCATTTTTGAAAAAAATTCGAAATATACGTACATAGCTGTTTGTCAACGAAAGAATGGGGTACAGGACAGCAGTGTAGACACGCAACTGGTTAATACTGACTCAGTCTCAATAAAAAGAGAGAGAGAGAGAGAGAGAGAGAGAGGGATGGGAGGAGAGAGAGAGAGAGTGCAGGCAGGGCGTGGGATGGAGGGGTGAGTGACGCTGTGTGCATCAATCAGCTTTGTCGTTTCTTTCTTTCTTTCTCTCTTTCTACTATATCTCTGCTAGCCTGCTTTAATTACCGACCCAAACTTTTATTGTTTACTACATTTAACATTTTCATTATTATTAGAGCATCTACAATTGTTTGCTAAAAAAATATGGTAAAATGATAAATGAAAATAGCAAATGAAAATTTCTTGTGCAACGATAATTTGCTAAAATTTGAGAAGCGACGGTACATGTTGTTTTGTCCGGTTTTTATTTTTTACAGATAATTAATTATTGATTAGATATTAAAATATATTAATTAAATAAATTAAATAATAAAATATATCATAACCTACTTAATTATACACTAACCTTTTTTTTTTTAGATAATTATACACTAACCTAATATGGCATTTGGGTGGGACGGGACATGTTGTCCCGTCCAAGTGAAAAATGCTTGAAACGGGACATGTCTCGTTTGAGCGTTTTTTATTATTTATTTATTTTTTGTTCAGACGGTATATGTTGTACCGTTTGATCATTTTATATTAAAAAAACATCAGACGAAACAACATGTTTCGTCCGATTTCATTAAAAAATTAAAAAAAATAGGGACCCCCTATAATTTGAGAATTGCCAGTTCGTTTCTCCAATATGAGAAGCGACTATAGCGATTTTGCCAAAATATGGCAAAATAGCAAACGACTGCAGCGCCTAGTTTCTCAAAATATGAGAAAATGGCAAATATAACAAACGATTGTGGATGCTCTTATTATTATTACTACTTCAACCAATTTTACACCTCATATATTACTATTTTTATTTTTATTTTTTTTGATAACATGATGGAATCCCTTAAAAAGTATATATAAACCAACCAAAACAGAAATACAACTACCAGAACAGCACTAACTGATGCATCAGAAGCTAAAAGCTTCATAACAAAATAGCACCAGTAGGCAATGAGCTTAAAACAGAGTATCACCAAGTAGTACAAAACTTAAAAGAGAGAACAAACATAACCAATAGACTTAGGGATCTAAAATGACGACAGGACTATCCTGGCTAGCACCCCTTTCATACGCAGTCTGATACGAAGATGCCAGAAGGATCCGTGAAATATATTCTTGCTCATGAGATGACATGGCAGAGATGGACTCCAAAGTAGCAGAAATTGGATCAATATCCATATTGGCATCATCATGATCAAGTACCTCCACGGGAGCATCAGGGATAGCAGAAGAGGGGGCATCGACAGATAAAGGAAGTGCAGGAGCATCTTGAGAGGTGTCTTCATAGATGTATACAAAGAGTTCATCAGTATCAGCAGTAGGAACATTCACCATAGGAGAAGTAGCCACCCCCTGAGATCCAGAAGTAGCCGAACCCATGTTTGTAGAAGCACCTGCCATAGAAACATCATGAATAAAATTTTGAATAGCAAGATTGATCGGAGTAAAATCAACAAGAAGCTTTTAGACTAAGGGAGAATATCCGACCAAAGAGAGCAAAAATAGAGAAGGGAGTGAATAATAGAAATAATATCAGAACTCTTATTGAGGAAAATTCTATTATTACGTTCTTTCCAAATAACCCAAATCAAAGCTATCATAAGAATGTCCCAAAGAAGACGCAGTCTAGGTTTGATTCTTTTCTTTCTCCAAGTGCTCCACCAAGATTTGATAGAAGAGGGATAACCTTTAATATTCGAGACTTTTTTTAAAATCAACCAAATATTCCTCACAAAAGGACATTTGACGAAAAGATGGAATGCATTTTCAGAGGCATGAGAGCAAAGAAAACACTTTTGGCCCAGAGCTAAATTTCTTTTGTTAAGATTGTCCACAATAAGGAGCTTATTGTTAATAGCTAACCAAACAAGGATCCTAACCTTTAAAGGAGCAACATTTTGCTAGATAACTTTAAAAAAAGAACAAAGAACCCCGCCAGAATTAAGAAAATTGTAGAAAGATTTAACAGTAAAGGAACCAGAAGAGGACCATCTCCACTTAAAAGAATTTCTAGTCGACCAATTATAATTGCTGTGAGATGGATCAGTTCTTCAAATTCATGAGATTGAGAAGTAGAGAGAGTTCTTCTAAAAGTGATGTTCCAATTTTTGCCATAAGAATTTGTTCTATAAAGAGAAAAAACAGTTGCATTTGGATTGGAGGCAATTTTAAAAAGAGACGGAAAAGAAGAAGCAAGAGAGCAATTTCCAATCCAAAGATCAGTCCAAAATCTAAAAGTTCTACCATCCCCATAAATTTTTTGAATACCACACTTAATATTTCAGTAGTTTTCCAAATACCTTTACAAAAAGAGATAGAAAGGGGTTTCCCAGAGAAGTCCCATATATGTCTGTGTCTGAAATAGTTCTGATGGATGATTCTAATCCAAGTAAGATTCTCCTCAGAAATACTTTTCCAGAGCCACTTATCAAGCAAGGCCAAATTGTGGTTACACAAGTTTATAATCCCTAAACCTCCTTCCTTTTTATCCTTGCAAACTCTCTTTCAATTCATCAAACATTTGCCATTATCAGAAGTGGAAGAACCAGCCCAAAAGAATTTTCTTCTAATAGAATTAATTTTCTTAATAACCCAACAAGGAACATAGAAATAAGAAAGAAGATAAAGAGGAATGCTAGAAATGACAGAGTTAATAAGAGTAAGCCTCCCACCCCTAGATAAGGATCTAGGCTAAAATTGAAAAAACCCCCCTAAACTATCCTATATATGCAGAAAACCTCACTCACCTTTTTTTTATGCAGAAAACCACACTCAACTATGGTACGAAAAACCACATCATGACTCCGTTAGGGTTCCGTTATACGGGTGGTTTTTCGCACCCATAGTTGAGTGTGGTTTTCTGCATAAAAATAAAAGGTGAATGAGGTTTTCTGCATTAAAAAAAAAAGGTGAGTGAGGTTTTCTGCATATATGAGATAGTTTAAGGGGGTTTTTTCAATTTTAACCTAACGGAACCCTAACGGAGTCATGATGTGGTTTTTCGCACCATAGTTGAGTGTGGTTTTCTGCATAAAAAAAGGTGAGTGAGGTTTTCTGCATATATGGGATAGTTTAGGGGGGTTTATTCAATTTTAGCCTAAGGATCTACTAGCCCAAGAGCTAAACCTTTTTTCAATTCTTTCGATAATAGGAATCCAATCAGATTTGTGAAGGTTGCCAATTCTAAGAGGGATACCCAGATAAGAAAGAGGAAAGTTACCTCTAGGGCAATTGAAAAAAGCAGAGATTTTCAACTGTCTACAAGAATTACCTTCCAACCAAATAGTAGAAGATTTGGAGAAATTGATTTTCATGCTAGAAATACTCTCAAAACTATAAAGAATAAGCTTCAGATTTCTTAATTTAATACCATTGCAGCAAGAAAACAAAATAGTATCATCAGCATATTGTAAGTTGAGAATATCTTTGAAAGAAGGGAAACTACCCAGCCCTTCAATAAGACCATTGTCCCAAGCTAAAGTGAGCATTCTATTGAACACATCTGCAATGGGAACAAAAAGAAGGAGAGAGATAGGGTCCCCTTGGCATAAATCACGCTTACAAGAGAATTTTTTACCTTCAATATTATTAACAATGACAGAAGAAATGCCAGAAGAAAGGCTAGACATAATCCAGTTGATCCATTTGTTACCAAAACCTTTGGCCTTCAGCACCAGAAAAAGAAAGTTCCAATTCACTCTATCATAGGCTTTTTCAAAATGCAGCTTTAATAATAATAGTAATAATAATAATAGTACTATTATTATTATTACAAGCAATTTGAATTTTTTTAAAATTTTTTTTAGTAAAGACTATAATGTTGTCTGGTATCGAACCTAAGAACTTGTTTTACCCATCTTAAATCCTTATTATACACTTTACAATTATCCATAGTAACACGAACTTTTATTTTATATGAGTGTCACGTTTATAAATCTGACAACATCTCAAATTGATGGTTAATATAATTTTTACTTAAAAATTAGTGAGTGAAATCAGATAGTTGAATGTCTAGTAATTTACATGTGCGATACAATCTAGTATTAGTTATTACGTATTTGTTGATTTATAATACACATATTTATTTGACGACAAATTCTTACAAAAAAGGAAAGAAGAAAATAGTAGGTTGATTATTATTTTAAATCAATTTATCATCACAAAACAAGGCCCACTCATTCCAAAGACTCTTATTGATGTTGGTTTTGGTTGTGTACTTGTGTTGGTGTTCTGGGCACTCCCACTGATAATCCCATCAACCAACCATATAATCATCTCCATCTGCTAACCCCTATCCTCTTCCTCCTCCATCTCCGATATCATCTTCAACAACGAACCTTTTTTTTTATTCTCTCTCTTTATCCTTACCCTAGTAGTACATGCAAAGAGAGATGTGAGTAAAAAAATTGTTAATTTGAAATAGATCTAGCTACTATTATTACTAACATGGATCATTACAGAAGCCAAAGCCGCCAAGAAGGTGGCAGCAGTGCTACTAGCATTCAACAACAGCAACAGCAACAGCAACAGCATGGAGGGATGGGGATGGGGATGACTCCAGCTGCTTTCAATTCCAACTCTCCAGCAGCTCCACCTGCTGCTCCTGTTAGAGTCTCAGCTTTCTCTAGGCCTTCTCTTCTCTCTCCTAATGACATCAATAAAGAAGATTCATCATCCTCTTGCTCATTTACTAGGAACAACATCATTAATGGAGGAGGAGGAGGAGGAGGATCCAGTGCTGGTACTAGTAGTCATGATCATCATCAACATCATCATCATCAACATCACACCAATTTCCCATCACCTACAACAATTATCAGCCAAGTGTCTCTCCACTCTCCTCCTCCTCATGATGTTCATCATCCATCTCCTTACACTCCTCATCCCATTGATAGCAATGCCGCCATCGTCGTCACTTCAGTTCCAGTCGCACCGGCTAAAAACAAAGCATCGCCAGCGTCTTCCTCGGCCATCAAGTACCGAGACTGCCAGAAGAACCACGCCGCCAGCATCGGCGGTCACGTGCTGGACGGCTGCTGTGAGTTCATGCCCAGCGTCGACGACCCTCTAAAATGCGCCGCCTGTGACTGTCACCGAAGCTTCCATCGCAAGCACAACACCAACAGTAGTTCAAGCGACAACTACTCGTCCTTGGTCATGTCCATGTCTCCATCTCCATCTCCATCTGGATCCCACTTCTACCGCAGGGATCGGGTCTCAGTTCCTCTTTTGCTTCCACCTCCTCAGCATCGTCATCACAATCCTCATCCTCATCCTCATCCTCATCGTAGTGCTAACATTAGCGGCCATCAACCCAGTATTGACAACCAACACCATCCACATCAGAAGCCGAGTCCAACGGGTCTAGGACCAGTATCGCCGACTATGACATCAGCAGCAATGACGGTGGCATTGGGATCTTCTGGGAACAACACAAGCGGGAGCGGTGCAACAACGGAGTCGTCCAGCGAGGAGAGGGTGAGGGTGAGGGTGGTGGATGATGCAACAGGAGGAATGGCGACAACAACAACAGTAACAGTACCGCATCAGGGTAATTTCTCAGCGGATGAGGCGGTGGTATTGACGCCTTCATCGTCTATGGTGGTGTCGAAGAAGAGGCACCGGACAAAGTTTACCTCTGAACAGAAGGAGAAGATGGTGAGGTTTGCGGAGAAGGTAGGGTGGAGGATGCAGAGGCGGCAGGATGATGAAGGGGAAATGGAGGAGTTCTGTAGGGAGGTTGGGGTGAAGAGGCAGGTGTTCAAGGTGTGGATGCACAACAATAAGCATTCTATTATGCGAAAACAACAACTAGAACAACAACAACATCATCAACCACCACCACCACCACAACAACAGGAGCAGCAGCAGCAGCCGGTGCAATTGGGTATGTGAGGAAGAAGCTGCAATTCATGCTAACTGGTTGGTTTCTAGTTCTCCATGCTTTTTAGTACTTGTTTAATTAGCAGCAGCAGCATTATCTTTTGATTTAGTAGTCCCCTTTTCTTTTGAAAAAAAAAAAAAAACTGTCTCTACGAATCTACTAGCTTGCTAGTACATGCAATGTAATGTAATGTAATTTAATTAATATTTGTTGTCAAAACTTGGTAGACATGCATTATCCTTGAATTATTTATTAACTAAGCTAGCTAGCTAGCTAGGTAGCTGCTTAATCTTGACAGTAGTTGAATTATGGTAGCTGCATGGCTAATGGATATAGATTAATTAGTTAAATTAGCAATTTCCTTGTTGTTAATTTGCAACATCAGATTAGCATGCATTCGACATGATTTTGTGCCAAAGCTTGAGTATGCAGACGTAGGTAGCGTGTGTCAGTCGGTGAATGTACGTGAGTGAATTAATAGTCAAAAGTTTTGGCCGAGATATCTGCTGTTTGCACGGAACGGAACGGATATCAATCAATTTGTCCATAATGTACGTGACGACGAAAACAGTTGGGGACATCCACTAATTAATTATAGTGAGTTAATTATCTCCTTGCAATCAACAAGCGATATTTTTTCGTGAAATTAAGTCCCATGTACATCTTCATAGCTTATCTTATAATAAAGAAACGAATTTGCTAGTGTTTTTCTTTCTTCCTTTCTAGCTTCTTTTGTATATTTTATAGTAAATAAATTACATTTACAAGCGAAATGCATGCATTGTCTGTGATGGTACATCCTATAATTACAATCCATTAATCAATTTTTGTGCTTCTGTCTTATCCAGAACATGTTCTTTCTGGTTCTACATTTGTGTCTCTAAAACAATTAATTCGTTTCTGATGTGTAATTTTTGAAGTATTTAGTAATGTGATTGTGAACCACAATTATGATCTAATGGTGTTAGCAGATCTGTAAATGGTATGGAGTCAAATTTTATAATTTACCAAATATGATAACCGCATCAAAAGCATTACGTTAGCTATTTTTCAATTATGGACACATTGTTAATTAGGTTGGCCTCGTTAGAGCATCCACAATTGCTATATTTACCAATTTCTCATTTTTTTAGAAACAAGGTGCTGCAGTCGTTTGCATCGCTACAGTTGTTTCTCATTTTTGAGAAATGAAATTGCAATTCCCAAATGATAGGGGACGTTTCTTTTTTTTTTAAAATGTGATCAGTTTGACCTATTTTTTGAATTTTTAATTTTTTAAAATGATCAGACAGCACATGTTGTACTGTCTGGACCAAAAAAAAAAAAAAACCGAAAATGCCTCGAACGAGACATGTTGTCTCGTCCTATGCCAAAATGGCTAGGACGGGACTGTTAATTTACTAATTAATCCCTTAATTAGCCTAATTGATTACTATTTATTAATTTAATATTCTAATACTACTACTAATTACTAACTTAGTTAAACTAATATAGTATTAAGATTAAAAATATTAAAAAATTAAAGTGAAACGGGACATGTTGTCTCGTCTGCTTCAAAGTTTTTTTTTTTTTTGGTAAAATTATAGCAAACCATCGCTGAAGGCAAATTCTCATTTTGCTGGATGCTCTTATGTTTTGTTTTTGGTATTTGTCATCAGGTAAGGAATTAACTAAGTCAAAGTTTATCAAAGTAAGCCCGAAATTTTTCTATTTTTATTGTGAAAGGTATCCTGATTTTGCTTCCTTTTTTGTGATTTGCAATTACCCTTGAATCGTGTGTTAAAGGATGCAGCAACAACAAAAAAAACCGATTCTATTTTTTATATAAACTCCAAATTGTGGATGATATGTTTTAAGATTGTTGCAGATAATAAGATACGAATCATAATATTTGACACTAATGAGAGAATTGCTGAGATGTGGACGTATATTTAGCTACAATGTGTGTGTGTGTGTTGGGGGGGGGTGGGGGGGGGGGGGGGGGGGGGGGGGTATAATAGCTCTCGGCACAACCAGGAATGAAATATGTGGGTGGGTGCTACAATCATGATCGATAAGAGCAGTGATAAGCATTGAGCGGAGGAGTATAGACTTAGAGGAACTTAGAGGAATGATTGTAAATTGAGGCGAGGGTTCGCTCCTGTTAATGACAAAGCTCCAGCCTCTCCCTTCACCTGTTCGTCCAAACGCCCATTAGAGAAGGAGTTATTCTCCTCGAATTCAACCTTACATACCACTTGAAAATTTCCACTCAACATAATGTCTTTAGCGAGGAACCTCCTCAGCTTCCCTGACGTCGTTTTAGGCACGCTCCCGCCCTCCACCAACACCACCACTCCAACACCAACTCCCTCTTTCTTCATCACTCCTTCCCTGATCCCTTCACATATCTTCTTCTTCTTATTATTATTATAATAATTGTTAGTGTTGCTTGATTTCTCTCCTGATCTCTTTTGCAACTCTGCTATCACAACCACCAATTCATCTCTCCCATTTGACGATGGCCGTTCCACCCCCAACGCAACAATGCATCCACCTCTTAAATGCTCAGGGTTACTGTTATAAGCTGCAGTCTCTAAATAGTGAGGATGCACCACATTCGTGTGGTTACTGTCAACTCTGATAACATCAGAAGCTCGTCCAAGAATATAAAGATATCTTTCTTCGCCTGCTTTGTTGATCACACCTCGATCGCCTGTTCTCACAAAGCACCTGCTACTAATACTTCCTCTAAGCCTTGCATTGAAAACTTCGTGTGACAGGTCTGGGTGTCCAAGATAACCCAATGCATTGCTAGCGGAAGAGATCCATACTTCGCCCTCCACCCCATCATCCTCTATTGCCTCACATGTATCTTCATTCACAACCACGATCTTGATCTCTTCTGTGTCTGCTGTAAGCCTAGCTGAAGGCAGTAAATTCTTGTAAGATGGCAAGTTGGGGAAAGAGTAGTTCGAACTACATTGCCACGCTGTCGAGGCAAAGGTGCAATTCTCCGCTAGCCCATAAGATGGAGCGATGGAAGACGGATTGAGCCCAACGGACATGAATTCTTCAACAAACTCCTGTACCGGTGAATGATAGATTGGCTCATTGATGAGGATGAGATTCCGCAAGCTAGCCAGATTCAACGGCAATGTTCCCTTGTTGACTCCACCTCGCCTAACTACGAGAGGCAGAGCAAAGGAAGGCACAGGCGTAGACGTGGCCTTGAACTCAGAAATTAGCTCGAGCCAGAGACGAGGGCGGTTCAAGAAAGCAAAAGGCGAAGTAAGTACACAGGTTGCACCTGTTATAACAGAAAGAAGCAAGAACATGAGGCCACAATCATGGTACTGTGGGAGCCACGACACAATTATACTACTAGGCTGGAGGTCGTATGCTTTTCTAGCTTCCCTCACATTGTGAGCAGCTGCTCCTGCAGTCACAATGACCGGCTTCGGTATTCCAGTTGCTCCTGATGTGTACTGTACTAGATACGGCTCATCAGGCCCACAACCAGAATAATTCTCACCACCAACCGAAGTTGCTGCTCCACCAATTATTACATCCAATATTTTTTCAGTAGGGAGCCATAGAAGATTATTGAGAAGTTGGCCTAGTGTGTCAGAGGTTGATTTCGAAGCAAACTTGGTAAGGGCAGAAATGTATTGGTGATTGGCAACTGCAGCCTTGGGATTGACTTGAATGAGAACTCTAAGGAAGTGATGGTAGGAAGAGGTTTGGTTCGATGAGGAGGAGGACAATTCAGAGAGGTTTAGAGGGGTAATGGGGAGAGCTACAAGGCCTGCACGCTGACAGGCGAAGATGATCTTGACTAGTTGGATCCCAGGAGAGCAGAGAATAAGAAGAGTGTCGCCTCTGTGAAGAGAGGAGAGGAGAGTAAATGCGATGGATTGAACTGAGGAGTTGAGCTGAGAGTACGTAATAGAGGATTTCCATGTAAGGGAGTTGGGAGGAGCATCGTCAGCCCAAACAAAGGCTGGCTTTGATTTGAATGCAGGTTGGTTGGCCCATAAAGGGAGGTAGAGGTCGACGACTGGCTGGTCAGGATAGCAAGGGTCATAATTCTCACAAGACATTGAAGCTCAGGCGAAAGTTTCCGATCCGAGTCAGACTAAAACAAGGTGTAATGTAAAGTGGTGGAGCTTCTCTGTGTACCACCTACTACTATATACATAAGGGAAGTGAGATGAGGAGCCTACATAGAGTTTGGAAATTACAATACACTGTATTTGTTTGTTTTTTTTTCTGTGTTTAACCTAGGTTGCCTTAGCATACTATTCAATAGAAAACTAGATGGATATACTCATTATATACGGTTGGTTAGATGAGTATATTATCAAGAATATGCGGAATTTCGTTGGATATACTCATTTACAGTTGGTTAGATGAGTATATATCAAGAATATGCGGAATTTCGTTATCCTGGATATGCATATAAGATAAAACCTAGAGACAGAGATTTGGAGATGTTTTTGGCAAGGAGAGATGGAACACACTGTAAACAGCTAGTTTCTTTTTTTGTTTTTTTGTTTTTGTGTTTATAATACAGGGGACTGAAATGGATATATGGGCTTCTTTGTATCTAGTCATTCACAACAAAGTAATGAGAGTAGAGTCGATCAAAACAAAGTGTATAATTTGATAAAGAACCAAAGAAATTTCTAATAAACAAGAATTAAAAGAAATCAGGATGCTTGGAATACCTCCACCAGAAAATCACCTGTCGAACATCTGCCAAAAGCTGTGAGATGCTCGTGCTTTAAGATTTATGCCAGCTTCATCCAACGCTGTTTAACTTAGACCTGACAATATTAGGCAAATCGAGCACTCCCATGAAGATTTGTTTTCTTTTCCTTTCTACCTGCTGAATATGTGGTGCTCATTTTCCAGGTTTTGTCAATGGCTCCAAGAAACTGCAACATTAGTATGGTATTGATTTCACCATGCACGTACATGTAAAAGCTTGTATGTTTGAAGTTCAAAAGATATAGGCATGGCACATGTAAGCAAAATGCTAGACATACATGAGTTTCTACCCGAAAAGTATATTATAAATGCATTGGGATTCACTTTCTACTAAAAGACAAGATTAAAATATTGTCTTTTAGTAGAAAATGGGCCCAATGCATTTATAATGTACATTTGGGGTAAAAACTCATGAATGTGTAGTCATTCTCCGCATGTAAAGCATGATATAAACATTTAGATGCTACATAGGGATTATCACTATCTAAAGGTAGTTGATATAATACCAACATATCAGAGAGTTGAATTCCATTAAATTCCCATGAATGATGATACCATTAATACACTTGTGGGTATAGTACACTGTTTTCGATCGCTTTTATGAAATTTCGTATTTTACTGTTTTGGCCTCATTTTGTGGGTTATAGTCCACAGTTTCTGTTCGTTTTTGTGAAATTTTGTATTTGACTGTTTTAGCCTCATTTGTGAGCTATAATCCACACTTTTCGGCCACCTTAGTGAGATTTTATATTTCCCTCGTTTTGTGGGCTATAGTACACTGTTTTTGATCACTATCATGAGATTTCGTATTTTACTATTTTAGTCTCATTTGTGGGTTAAAGTAAACAATTTTCCGGTCGTTTTCGTGAAATTTTGTATTTGACTGTTTTATCCTCATTTGTAGGCTATAGTCCACAGTTTTCGGCCACTTTCTTGAGATTTTTTATTTCTCTCATTATGTGGGCTATAGTAAACTGTTTTCGATCACTTTCATGAGATTTCGTATTTTACTGTTTTGGCATCATTTTGTGGATTATAGTCCACAGTTTCCGGTCGTTTTTGTGAAATTTTGTATTTGACTGTTTTCGCCTCATTTGTGGGTTATAGTCCACAGTTTTCGGCAACGTTGTGTGATTTTTTATTTTCCTCATTTTGTGGGTTATAGTACACCCACAGTTTTCGGCAACGTTGTGTGATTTTTTATTTTCCTCATTTTGTGGGTTATAGTACACTGTTTTCAACCACTTTCATTAGATTTTGTATTTTACTGTTTTGACCTCATTTTATGGGTTATAGTCCACAATTTCTAGTTGTTTTTTTGAAATTTTGTATTTGACTGCTTCAGCCTCATTTGTGGGCTATAGTCCACAATTTTCAGCCACTTTCGTGTGAATTTTTATTCCCTCATTTTGTGGGCTATAGTACACTGTTTTCGATCACTTTCATAAGATTTTGTATTTTACTGTTTTTGCCTCATTTTGTGGGTTATTGTCCACCGTTTCCGACCATTTTTCTGGAATTTTGTATTTGATTGTATTAGCCTCATTTGTGGGCTATATAGTCCACAGTTTTCGGCCACTTTCGTGAGAAATTTTTTCCCCCTCATTTTGTGGGTGATAGTACACTGTTTTCAATTACTTTCATGAGATTTCGTATTTTACTACTTTGACATCATTTTGTGGGTAATAGTCCACAGTTTCCGCCCGTTTTCGTGAAATTTTGTATTTGACTGTTTAGCCTCATTTGTGAGCTATAATCTACAATTTTCGGGCACTTTCGTGAGAATTTTTGTTTCCCTCATTTTGTGTGCTAGTACACAATTTTCGATAGATTTCATATTTTACTGTTTTGGACTAATTTTGTGGTTTATAGTCCACAGTTAACGACCGTTTTCGTGAAATTTTATATTTGACTGTTTTAGCCTCATTTGTGGGCAATAAATAGTCCACAGTTTTTGGTCACGTTCGTGAGATTTATTATTTCCCTCATTTTGTGGGCCAGTACACTGTTTTCGATCACCTTCATGAGATATCGTATTTTGCTGTTTTGGTCTCATTTTGTTGGTTATAGTCCACAGTTTCAGGCCGTTTTCGTGAAATTTTGTATTTGACTGTTTTAGCCTCATTTGTGGGCTATAGTCCACAGTTTTGGGCCCTTTCGTGAGAATTTTTATTATCCTCATTTTGTGGGCTATATACTTTACTGTTTTCGATTACATTCATGAGATTTCGTATTTTACTGTTTTACCCTTATTTTTGGGTTATAGTCCATAGTTTCCGACCGTTTTCGTGAAATTTTGTATTTGACAGTTTTAGCCTCATTTGTGGGCTATAGTCCACACTTATCGGTCACTTTCGTGAGAATTTTTATTTCCCTCATTTTGTGGGCTATATAGTACACTGTTTTCGATCACTTTCATGAGATTTCGTATTTTACTGTTTTGGCCTCATTTTGTGGGTTATAGTCCACAGTTTCTGGTCGTTTTCTTGAAATTTCGTATTTGATTGTTTTAGCATCATTTGATTGAAATTTCGTATTTGGGTTATAGTTCACAGTTTTCGGCCACTTTCGTGTGATTTTATATTTTCCTAATTTTGTGGGCTTATTGTACAATGTTTAAATCACTTTCATTAGATTTCGTATTTTACAGTTTTGGCCTCATTTTGTGGGTTATAGTCCACAATTTCCGATCGTTTTCTAGAAATTTTGTATTTGACTGTTTTAGCCTCATATGTGGGTTATAGTCCACAATTTTCGGCCATTTTCGTGAGATTTTTTATTTCCCACATTTTTTCGATCACTATCATGAGATTTCGTATTTTATTGTTTTGACCTCATTTCGTGGGTTATAGTCCACAGTTTCCGGCCATTTTTCGTGAAATTTTGTATTTGACTGTTTTAGCCATATTTGTGGGTGAAAAGTCCACAGTTTTCGATCACTTTCGTGGGGATTTTTATTTCCCACATTTTAGTACACTGTTTTCGATCACTTTCATTAGATTTCTTATTTTACTGTTTTGGCCTCAATTTGTAGGTAGTCCACAGTTTTTGGCCACTTTTTGAGATTTTTTATTTCCCTCATTTTGTGGGATATAGTACACTATTTTTGATCACTTTAATGAGATTTCGTATTTTACTGTTTTGGCCTCATTTTGTGGGTATAGTCCACAGTTTCTGGCCGTTTTCGTCAAATTTTGTATTTGACTGTTTTAGCCTCATTTGTCGGCAATAATCCACAGTTTTCGATCACCTTCGTGAGATTTATTATTTCCCTCATTTTGTGGGCTATAGTATACTGTTTTCGATCACTTTCATGAGATGTCGTATTTTGCTTTTTTTGTCTCATTTTGTTGGTTATAGTCCGCTGTTTCAGATGTTTTCGTGAAATTTTGTATTTGACTGTTTTAGCCTCATTTGTGGGCTATAGTCCACAGTTTTCGGGCACTTTCGGGAGAATTTTTATTACTCACATTTTGTGGGCTATAGAGTACACTGTTTTCGATCACGTTCATGAGATTTTGTATTTTACTGTTTTGGCCTCATTTTTGGGTTATTGTCCACAGTTTTCGACCGTTTTCGTGAAATTTTATATTTGACGGTTTTAGCCTCATTTGTGGGCTATATAGTACACAGATTTAGGCCACTTTGTAAAATATTTTATTTATCTCATTTTGCGGTACACTGTTTTCTATCACTTTCATGAGATTTCGTATTTTACTATTTTGGCCTCATTTTGTGGGTTAAAGTCCACCGTTTCCAGTCGTTTTCGTGAAATTTTGTATTTGACAGTTTTATCCTCATTTGTCTGCTATAGTCCACAGTTTTCAGTCACTTTCGTGAGATTTTTTATTTCCCTCATTTTGTAGGCTGTGCAGGTTGGGAAGGGGTTTTTTTCGAAAAAAAGAAGAATCTACTTCAACTGATAGGCCCCTGGGCACGGCCATACATAACATAGAAATCACACTTGGAAAGGGTGGACAATTTGCTAGAGCAGCAGACACTGTACCGAAGTTGATCACAAAAGAGGGGAAATCGGCCACATTAGGATTACCTTCTGGGGAAGTTCGTTTGATAGTACACTGTTTCCGGCCATTTTCGTGAAATTTTGTATTTGACTGTTTTAGCCTCATTTGTGGGCTATAGTCCACTGTTTTTGGCAACTTTCGTGAGAATTTTTATTTCCCACATTTTGTGGGGTATAGTACACTGTTTTCGATCACATTAATGAGATATCTTATTTTACTGTTTTGGCCACATTTTGTGGGTTATAGTCCACAGTTTCCGACCGTTTTCGTGAAATTTTGTATTGGACTGTTTTAGCCTCATTAGTGGGCTATAGTCAACACTTTTCGGTCACTTTCGTGAGAATTTTTATTTCCCTCATTTTGTCGGTTATAGTACACTGTTTTCGATCACTTTAACGACTTTTCGTATTTTACTGTTTTGGTCTCATTTTGAAGGTTATAGTCCATAAGTTCCCGCCATTTTCGTGAAATTTTTTATTTGACGGTTTTAGCCTCATTTGTGGGTTATAGTCCACAGTTTTCGGCCACTTTCGTGAGATTTTTTATTTCCCTTGTTTTGTGGGCTATAATACACTGTTTTAGATAACTTTCATGAGATTTCGTATTTTACTGTTTTAACCTCATTTTGTTGGTTCCACAGTTTTCGGCCATTTTCGTGAAATTTGGTATTTGTCAGTTTTATCCTCATTTGTGGGCTATAGTCCACAGTTTTCGGTCACTTTCGTGAGATTTTTTATTTTCCTCATTTTGTGGGTTGTAGTTAACGATTTTCGATCACTTTCATGAGATTTCGTATTGTACTGTTTTGGCCTCATTTTGTGGGTAGTAGTCCACAGTTAATGACCGTTTTCGTGAAATTTAGTATTCGATTGTTTTAGCCTCATTTATGAGTTATAGTCCACAGTTTTCGGCCACTTTCGTGAGATTTTTTATTTTCCTCATTTTGTGGGCCATTGTACATTATTTTCGATCACTTTCGTGAGAATTTTTATTTACCACATTTTGTGGGGGTATAGTACACTGTTTTCGATACTTTCATGAGATTTCGTATTTTACAGTTTTGGCCATATTTCGTGGGTTATAGTTCACAGTTTCCGACCGTTTTCGTGAAATTTGGTATTTTACTATTTTAGCCTCATTTGTGGGATATAATCCACACTTTTCGCTCACTTTCGTGAGAATTTTTATTTTCCTCTTTTTGTGGGCTAGTACACTGTTTTCGATCAATTTCATGAGATTTTATATTTTACTGTTTTGGTCTCATTTTGTGGATTATAGTCCACAGTTTCTGGCCGTTTTCGTGAAATTTTTTATTTGACAGTTTTAGCCTCATTTGTGGGTTATATAGTCCACAGTGTTCGACCACTTTCGTGAGATTTTTTATTTCCCTTATTTTGTGGTCTATAATACACTGTTTTCGATCACTTTCATGAAATTTCGTATTTTACTGTTTTGGCCTCATTTTGTAGGTCAAAGTCCACAGTTTCCGGCCATTTTCTTGAAATTTTGTATTTGACTGTTTATCCTCATTTGTGGGCTATAGTCCACAGTTTTTGGTCACTTTCGTGAGATTTTTTATTTCCCTCATTTTATGGGCTATAGTACATTGTTTTCGATCACTTTCATGAGATTTCGTATTTTGCTGTTTTGGCCTCATTTCGTGGGTTATAGTCCACTGTTTCCGGCTATTTTCGTAAAATTTTGTATTTGATTGTTTTAGCCTCATTTGTGGGCTATAGTCCACAGTTTTTGGCCACTTTCGTGAGATTTTTTATTACCCACATTTTGTTGGCTATTGAACACTGTTTTCGTTCACGTTCATGATATTTCGTATTTTACTATTTTGGCCTCATTTTGTGGGTTATAGTCCATAGTTTCCGACCGTTTTCGTGAAATTTTGTATTTGACTATTTTAGCCTCATTTGTGGGCTATACTCCACTGTTTTCGGCCACTTTTTTGTGAATTTTTATTTGCCACATTTTGTGGGGGTATAATGCACTATTTTCGATCACTTTCATGAGATTTCGTATTTTACTGTTTTGGCCACATTTTGTGGGTTATAGTCCACAATTTCCGACCGTTTTCGTGAAATTTTGTATTAGACTATTTTAGCCTCATTTGTGGGCTATAATCCACACATTTCCGTCACTTTATTGAGATTTTTTATTTTCCACATTATTTGGGCTATAATACACTGTTTTGGATCACTTTCGTGAGATTTCGTATTCTACTGTGTTGGTCTCATTTTGTGGGTTAGAGTCCACATTTTCCGGCCGTTTTCGTGAAATTTTTTATTTGACTGTTTTAGCCTCATTTGTGGGTTATATTTTACAGTTTTCGGCCTTATTCTTGAGATTTTATTTTCCTCGTTTTGTGAGCTACAATACACTGTTTTCGATCACCTTCATGAGATTTCATATTTTATTGTTTTGTTCTCATTTTGTGAGTTTTAGTCCACAGTTTCTGGCTGTTTTGTGAAATTTTTTATTTGATTTTTTAGCCTCATTTGCCGGCTATAGTCCACAGTTTTTGGCCACTTTTGTGTTTTTGGCCACTTTTGTGCGATTTTTTATTTCCCTCATTTTGTGGGCTATAGTACACTTTTTTCGATCACTTTCATGAGATTTGTATTTTACGGTTTTGGCCTCATTTTGTGGGTTATAGGTCACATTTTCTGCCCGTTTTCTTGAAATTTTGTATTTGACTGTTTTAGCCTCTTTTATGGGCTATGATTCACAGTTTTCGTCCACTTTCATGTGATTTTATATTGTCCTCATTTTGTGGGCTATCGTACACTGTTTAAATTACTTTAATCAGATTTTGTATGTTACTATTTTGGCCTCATTTTGTAGGTTATTTTAAATTCCAATCTAGAACCTTGGTTTTTCCCAGAATTTATGCTACTTTTGGATGCGTATAAGATTCAACCTAAAAAGTGGATCGTACCAATCAAATTACTTATTTTTGATTTTGATGGGAATGAAAATATCAGTCAAAGTGAAGAGATCAACGAAAAGAAGAAACATAATGAGCTGTATTTTTTCCTTACAAAATATTGACTGTTTTCCTGAAAATTGTCCACAGTTTCCCACCGTTTTCCTGAAATTTTGTATTTGACTGTTATTGCCTCATTTGTGCGTGTGCACAGTTTTCGTACACTTTCGTGGGGTTTTTTATTTCCCACATTTCAATACACAGTTTTAGGCCACTTTCGTAATTTTTTTTTATTTATCTCAATTTGTGGTTCACTATTTTCGATCACTTTCATGAGATTTCGTATTTTACTGTTTTAGCATCATTTTGTGGGTTATAGTCCCAGTTTCTGGCCATTTTCCATGAAATTTTGTATTTGACTGTTTTAGCCACATTTGTGGGCGATAAGTCCACAGTTTTCGATCACTTACGTGGAAATTTTTATTTCCCACATTTTAGTACATTGTATTCGATCACTTTCATTAGATTTCATATTTTACTGTTTTGGCCTCATTTTATGGGATATAGTACACTGTTTTTCGATCACTTTCAATAGATTTCGTATTTTACTGTTATGGCCTCATTTTGTGGGTTATAATCCACAATTTCCGGCCATTTTCGTAAAATTTTGTATTTGGCTGTTTTAGCCTCATTTGTGGGCATTAGTCCACAGTTTTCGGTTACTTTCGTGAGATTTATTATTTCCCTCATTTTTTGGGTTATAGTACAATGTGTGCGATCACTTTCATAAGATATCGTATTTTGCTGTTTTGGTATCATTTTGTTGGTTACAGTACACAGTTTCAGGCCGTTTTCGTTAAATTTTTATTTGACTGTTTTAGCCTCATTTGTGGGCTATAGCCCACAATTTTGGGCACTTTCGTGAGAATTTTTATTACCCTCATTTTGTGGGCTATATAGTACACTATTTTCGATCACGTTCATGAGATTTCGTATTTTACTGTTTTGGCCTCATTTTTGGGTTATAGCCACAGTTTTCGATCGTTTTCGTGAAATTTTGTAATTGACTGTTTTAGCCTCATTATAGTACACTATTTTCGATCACTTTCATGAGATTTCCTATTTTACTGTTTGGGCCCCATTATGTGGGCAATAGTCCACAGTTTCTGGTCGTTTTCTTGAAATTTTGTATTTGACTGTTTTCGGCTCAAGTGGGGGCTATTGTCCATAGTTTTCGGCCACTTTCATGAGAATTTTTATTTCCCTCATTTTGTAGGCTATTGTACACTGTTTTCGATCACTTTCTTGAGATTTCGTATTTTGTTGTTTTGGCCTCATTTTGTGGGTTATAGTCCACAGTTTCCGGCCGTTTCCGTGAAATTTTGTATTTTATCGTTTTCGACTCATTTGTGGGCTAGTCCCCACAGTTTTCAGCAACTTTGTGTGATTTTTTATATCCCTCATTTTGTTGGTTTATAGTACACTGTTTTCGATCACTTTCATGAGATTTTGTATTTCACTTTTTTGGCCTGATTTTGTTGTTATAGTCCACAGTTTCTGGTCGTTTTCGAGAAATTTTGTATTTGATTATTCTAGCATCATTTGTGGGCTATAGTCCACATTTTTCGACCACTTTCGTGTGATTTTTTATTTCCCTCATTTTCTGGGTTATAGTAGATTGTTTTCGATCACTTTTCTTGAGATTTTGTATTTTACTGTTTTGTCCTCATTTTGTGGGTTATAGTCTACAGTTTCGGGTCGTTTTCGTGAAATTTTGTATTAGATTGTTTTAGCATCATTTATGGGCTATAGTTCACATTTTTCGACCACTTTCGTGTAATTTTTTATTTTCCTCATTTAGTGGGCTATAGTACACTGTTTTCGATCACTTTCTTGAGATTTTATATTTTTCTGTTTTGGCCTCATTTTGTGGGGTTATAGTCCACAGTTTCCGAGCATTTTTCGTGAAACTATGTATTTGACTGTTTTAGCCTCATTTGTGGGCTATAGTCCAACTTTTCGGTCACTTTCGTGAGAATATTTATTTCCCTCATTTTGTGGGCTACAGTACACTGTTTTCGATCACTTTTACGAGATTTTGTATTTCACGGTTTTGGTCTCATTTTGTGGGTTATAGTCCACAGTTTCCGGCCGTTTTCGTGAAGTTTTTTATTTGACTTTTTTAGCCTCATTTGTGGGTTATAGTCCACAGTTTTCGGCCTTTTCGTGAGATTTTTAGTTCCCTCGTCTTGTCGGCTATAATACACTATTTCCGATCACTTTCTTGAGATTTCGTATTTTACTATTTTGGCCTCATTTTGTAGGTTATAGTCCACAATTTTCGGTCGTTTTCGTGAAATTTTGTATTTTACCGTTTTCGCCTTATTTGTGGGGCTATAGTCCACAGTTTTCGGGCCACTTTGTGTGATTTTTATTTCACTCATTTTGTGGGTTATAGTATACTGTTTTCGATCACTTTCAAGAGATTTCATTTTTAACAAGTTTGACGCCATTTTGTGGTTTATAGTCCCAAAATTTCCGACCGTTTTCTTGAAATTTTGTATTTGACTGTTTTAGGCCTCATATGTGGGCGATATTCCACAGTTTTCAGTCACTTTCAAGAGAATTTTTATTTCCGTCATTTTGTGGGCCGTAGCACAATATTTTCAATCACTTTCATGAGATTTCGTATTTTACTGTTTTGGCCACATTTTGTGGGTTATAGTCTACAGTTTCAGTCCTTATCGTGAAAATTTTTATTTGACTGTTTTAGCCTCATTTGTGGCCTATTGTCCATAGTTTTCAATCACTTCTGTGAGAATTTTTATTTCCGTCATTTTGTGGGCTATAGTACACTGTTTTCGATCACTTTCATTAGATTTCGTATTTTACTGTTTTGGGCCACATTTTGTGGGTTATAGTCCACAGTTTCTGGCCGTTTTCGTAAAAAAATTTATTTGACAGTTCTTGCCTCATTTGTGGGTTATAGTTCAAAGTTTTCGGCCACTTTCGTGAGATTTTTTATTTCCCTCATATTGTGGGGCTATTGTACACAGTTTTCGATCACTTTCTTAGATTTCGTGTTTTACTGTTTTGGCCTCATTTTGTGGGTTACAGACCACAGTTTCAGGCCGTTTTTGTGAAATTTTGTATTTTACTGTTTTCGCCTCATTTGCACGCTAGTCCCCACAGTTTTCGACCACTTTGTGTGATTTTTTATTTTCCTCATTTTGTTGGTTATAGTACACTGTTTTCGATCACTTTCACGAGATTTCGTATTTTACTGTTTTGGTCTCATTTTGTGGTTATAGTGTACAGTTTCTGGTCGTTTTCGTGAAAGTTTTGTATTTGATTGTTTTAGCATCATTTGTGGGCAATAGTCCACATTTTCCGGCCACTTTCGTGTGATTTTTTATTTCCCTCATTTTGTGAGCTATAGTACATTGTTTTCGATCACATTCGTGAGATGTCATATTTTATTGTTTTGGCCTCATTTTGTGGGGTTATAGTCTACAGTTTCCGACCGTTTTCGAGAAATTTATTTGACTGTTTAGGCCTCATTTGTGGGTTATAAGTCCACAGTTTTTGTCCACTTTCACGAGATTTTTTATTTCCCTCGTTTTGTGGGCTATAATACACTGTGTTCGATCACTTTCATGAGATTTCGTATTTTACTATTTTGGCCTCATTTTGTGGGTTATAGTCAGGCAGTTTCCTGTTATTTTCCTGCAATTTTGTATTTGACTGTTTTAGACCTTTTGTGGGCTATAGTCGACAAGTTATTGGCCACTTTGTGTGATTTTTTATTTCCCTCATTTTGTGGGTTATAGTAACACTGGGTTTTCGATCACTATCATGAGATTTCGTATTTTACAGTTTTGGCCTCAGTTTGTGGGTTATAGTCCACAATTTCCGACCGTTTTCGTTATGTTTTGTATTTGGATTGTTTTCGACTCATTTGTGGGGCTAGTCCCCACAGTTTTCGGCCACTTTGTGTGATTTTTTATTTTCCCTCATTTTGTGGGTTATAGTACACTGTTTTTGATCACTTTAATGAGATTTCTTATTTTATTGTTTTTGCCTCATTTTGTGGGTTACAGTCCACAGTTTCTGGTCTTTTTCGTGAAATTTTGTATTGTTTGTTTAGCATCATTTGTGGGCTATACTCCAACATTTTTCGGCCACTTTCGTGTGATTTTTATATTTACCTTATTTTGTGGGCTATACACTGTTTTTCGATCACTTTCTTGAGATATCGTATTTTACTGTTTTGGCCTCATTTTGTGGGTTATGGTCCACAGGTTTCCCACCGTTTTTGTGAAATTTTGTATTTGACTGTTTTAGCCTCATTTGTGGGCTATAGTCCACACTTTCGGTCACTTTCGTTAGAATTTTCATTTCCGTCATTTTGTGGGCTACAGTACACTGTTTTCGATCACTTTCACGAGATTTCGTATTTTTACTATTTTGGTCTCAATTTGTAGGGTATACTCCACAGTTTCCGGCCATTTTCGTGAAATTTTTTATTTGACTGTTTTAGCCTCATTTGTGGGTTATAGTCCCACAGTTTTCGGCCACTTTCGTGAGTTTTTTTATTTCCTTCATTTTGTGGATTATAGTTCACTATTTTGAATCACTTTCATGAGATTTCGTATTTTACTGTTTCGGCCCCATTTTGTGGGTAATAGTCCACAATTTTCGGCAGTTTTCATGAAATTCTGTATTTGACTGTTTTCGCATTTTTTTGTGGGGCTATAGTCCACAGTTTTCGGCCACTTTGTGTGATTTTTTATTTCCCTCATTCTGTGGGTTATAGTACACTATTTTCGATCACTTTAATGAGATTTTGTATTTTATTGTTTTGGCCTCATTTTGTGGGTTATAGTCCACAGTTTCTGGTAGTTTTCGTGAAATTTTGTATTTGATTGTCCTAGGCATCATTTGTGCGCTATAGTCCAAATTTTTTCGGCCACTTTCGTGTGATTTTTTATTTCCCACATTTTGTGGGCTATAGTACACTGTTTTCGGTCACTTTAATGAGATTTCATATTTTACTGTTTTGACCTCATTTTGTGGGTTATGTCAACAGTTTCCGACCGTTTTCGTGAAATTTTGTATTTGACTATTTTAGCCTCTTTGTGGGCAATAGTCCACAGGTTTTCAGTCACTTTCGTGGGAATTTTAATTTCCATCATTTTGTGGGCTATAGTACACTGTTTTCGATCACTTTCATTAGATTTCATATTTTACTCTTTTGGCCACATTTTGTGGGTTATAGTCCACAGTTTTCGGGCCGTTTTCGTGAAAATTTTTATTTAATATGTTTTAGCCTCTTTTGTGGGTTATAGCTCAAAGTTTTTCAGCCACTTTCGTGAGATTTTTTTATTCCCCTAATTTTGTGGGCTATTGTACACAGTTTTTATCATTTTTTTGAGATTTCCTATTTTACTGTTTTGGTCTCATTTTGTGGGTTATAGTCCACAGTTTCCGGCCGTTTCGTGAAAATTTGTATTTGACTGTTTTCGCCTCATTTGTGGGAAATAGTCCGCACAGTGTTCGGCCAATTCATGTGATTGTTTTAATTTCCCTCATTTTCTGGGTTATAGTACGCTGGTTTCGATCACTTTCATGAGATTTGTATTTTACTGTTTTGGGCCCCATTTTGTGGGTTATAGTCCATAGTTTCCGACTGTATTTGGAAAATTTTGTATTTGACTGTTTTAACCTCATTTGTGGGCTATATTCCACAGTTTTCGGCCACTTTTGTGAGATTTTTTTATTTCCTTCGTTTTTTCTGCTATAATACACTGTTTTCGATCACTTTTATGAGACCTTAGTATTTTACTGTTTTGTCTCATTTTGTGGGTTATAGGTCCACAGTTTTGGCTGTTTTCCTGAAATTTTGTATTTGACCTATTTTCGCCTTATTTTTGGGCTATAGTCCACAGTTTTCGGCCACATTGTTTGATTTTTTATTTCCCTCATTTTGTGGGTTATTGTACACTGTTTTTGATCACTTTCATGAGATTTCGTTATTTTACAGTTTTGTCCCATTTGTGGGTTATTAGTCTAGAGTTTCCGACTGTTTTCGTAAAATTTTTGTATTTGATTGTTTTTCTCCTCAATTGTGGGCTAGTCCCCACAGTTTTCGGACCATTTTGTGTGATTTTTATTTCTCTAATTTTGTGGGTTTATTGTACACTGTTTTCGACCACTTGCATGAGATTTCGTATTTTTACTGTTTTGGCCTCATTTTGTGGGTTACAGTCCATAGTTTCTGCTCGTTTTTGTGGAAATTTTGTATTGATTGTTTAAGCATCATTTATGGGGCTATAGTCCACATTTTCGGCCACTTTCGTGTGATTTTTTATTTCCCTCGTTTTGTAGGCTATAGTACACTGTTTTCGATCACTTTCATTAGATTTCGTAATTTACTGTTTTGGCCACATTTTGTGTGTTATAGCCCACAGTTTCCGACCGTTTTCGTGAAAT